>VWYE01018096.1:13640-78148 GCA_013398995.1 Alaudala cheleensis
TCCCTTTCCCTTTCCCTTTCCCTTTCCCTTTCCCTTCGCATTTTGCACTCTGGAGTGTGTGCAGCATTTTGGTTGTCATAGGATAGGAGGTAAAAACTTTTCTGAGCCCTTTCAGTGTCCAGGGAGAGTGACTGCACAGGCTCTGCACAACGTGGCCAACACAGGATTGGAAGGATGAAGCTGATATTTGGAGAGAACTGGGGAAATAGGAAAGGGAAAATTCCCCTATATGTCATTAAGGGTGAAATTCTTTCTCTGCAGAAAGTCTCAGCAAAACAGATCTGCTTCACATCACCAAAGCTCTAAGCATCCCTTTTATTAAGGGACAGACTAAGGGTGTTGTAAGTGCCGAGATATTGATGCATGACAGTCTGGTACACTTTCCCACATCGTGTCATATGATGGCAACTACAAACACCCTCTTTTTCCCCCATGAAATATAGTTGTGATATCATGCCACCTTCTTCTGTGTTTCTGCTGGCAGCCCACACATAGCTGGGGCTCAGAAAAATGACACCAGAGTCAAAACTAGAATCATCATCCTACACCCACTCTCCTTCTGCAGCTGAGCAGTGAAGTGCTCCTCTTTGACTTCATCCTTAGCTGGAGACTGCAGCAGAACAGCACCAGTGGGACACTGTCCTCAGCACACCCTTGCTGGGCTGGAACACTCAGGGCTTTGGGAAAAGTTCTCTGCTCTGTGGGAAAACCCAGGCTGGGAGGTGAGGCCCAGCCCTGGATCAATGAGCTGAACACCCAGGTTTGTGAGGAGGAAGGATAGCCTCCCAAATCACAGCTGGAGCCCTGCAAAGCAGTGAGGTTTTTCTTTCATTTGCTGGAAGTATCAGAATTCAGTCTTTCAAACCTCCTGATGCTGGGACACACAAGTCTTGGCTTTGACTGAACATGAACTCTGGGCTGTTCCATATTTATTTATTAATATTTTCTATTTCATGCTGCTGATTGTCCCAGATGCAGGGGAGGGAAATGACTTTCAAATGAGAAGATTTTTCTTAAGCCTAGAGCATAGCTGTACTTGGAATGCAAACTTTAATCAGTTGCTTGATGGAGAAATATGTAATAAAAGTGCAATCTCTGCTGGGTTCCCTTTCATCCCAGTGTCAGCTGTAGGGTTGTGTCCCTTGGAAGAAATATGGATTGTGTGCAAAATAATTTAGGCTCTTTGTAACAATCTTGTTGCAGAGACCATCTACCTTTCTTGTGTGCTTATTTATCTAATTTATCCCAGCAGTGATAAATATTAATAATAGTGATAAACATGGCTTGGTGGGGGAGCTGTGCTTCACTGGCTTTTTTTTTGGGGGGGAAGTTGAGCATTCCTAGTTTGGAGATTTTGTAATTCTTTCTCTTGCATTCAAGTGTCTGCTGCTTCAGGTCAGCAGCAGTCAGGCTCCTGGGCTCTCAGACACAGGAGTGTCCTTAACCCCAGGGAGGCATCACTTCTTCCAGCAGCCCAAATCCTCTTGCCCCAAGCACCTTGCAGGCAGCCACAAACTGAGCTTGAGGAAACTCTGCTGGAGAGCAGCAGTATCTCTCTGTAGCTGATTTCATGAGCTGTTGAGGGTCCAAATCATCCTTCCCATCTCAAGGGGTAGCACAAACCCTGACAGTTTTTGCTGTGCACCTAAAAAAAATCCTGGGTGCTCCTGTAAATTGTTGCAGAGAAGAGCTACTGGAGGAGGCAATTTTTTTTTTCAGGGCAAAACCAGAGAGGCTACTTAGCATAGATTTACATGCTGCTAATGTGGTTTTATTGCTTCTAGGAGCTGACCTACTATTGTTATGTGCTGCTGTGGATGCTTTTACTCATTTGGAGCTGGTCCAGGGATCTCTAATGGGGCTGTGCACTGCATGACTTAGGTGTGCTTAGTGTGACACCATCTCCTGCACTGGGAGAGCTGGTTTTATCACACTGCTTTGGGAAATTGGGCCAGCAGCACGCTCCACCTTGTGCTGGAGTTTGGATCCTGTGGAGCACTGGGTGCTGGAGGCAGGGACACCCCTGTTGTCCCCATCACCACACAGGCCATGGGTTTCTCAGTGCTCTGTTGTGGACTTGCTCTGTGCACACAGAGCACTTCAGTCCAAGTACTGGTGTGCAGGGGATGTGGTGAGCTGTGAGTCATCCCCCACTGCTCCTAATGAGAAACCCAACAGATTCCAAGTTAGAAATGGACAAAGAATGGCTTTTGGGATTCAGCTTTCCTTGCACTGCCGAGCCTGGGAGACTTGCAGCCAAAATAATGAGCCTTAACATTATCCCTTTAGCCCTATAAGCATTTACCTCAGTGGTATATTTAGCAGCATCAATTATGTTTCGTGTGTGTTTGGTGCTCCTAGTTTTGGCCTTCCTTTCCACTCTGTAGCCTCAAATTGCTGAAGTGATTGTGTGCTGTTCATTGTGCTTTACAAGGTTTCTTGACAGCTATCAGCATTTTACATTTCATACAGTTTTCTACTTTTTTTCCCCCCTCCACATATATAATGCTGATCCTGGCAGTAACATCTTGGCTGCAAGGCCAGTCTCTTTGTGAAATACTGAAATACAGACTGAGAAAACCTTATTTTGATGAGCAGTGACTTCCTTGCCTGAAGAACTCATAAGGACCTAGTCTGTATTTTGAAAATCTGAATGCCTCTCCTTTGTTACCAAAGTAGCAAATTTGCATTGGAATAGGCAAAAAAATGTGTATCACAGAGGTGAAATCTTTGGATGACAATGGGATTTTACTGTTGGGGGCTGTGACCAGCAGCACATGTGTCTAGATTGAATCTAAAGGAGAGGTTCACACATTATGTTATTTGCCATGATTTTGAACTGTTATTTTTTAGGGGCAGGGCATTGATTTTCCAGACACTGTTCCTGGGTTTTATTGTCTGTGAGAGTTCACTTGTTTCTCCAGGAGAAAGGAATGGGTGAAGTCACAACAGAGTGATCACAGGGTCAGACAGAGCTCTTTGGAGCCTGGGAAGCTCTGCAGTTGCTTCCACTTCAACCAGCCTTGAGGAAGCTTGGGCTGGCCTGAGACAACCTCCAAAGGAAGGGCTGCAGCAGATGAGGCAAAGGGAATTATCATTTTGGAGGAGAGGAACAGCAATCCAGGGAGGAGAGCTTGTGTCTTCCTGAGAATGGGAGATCACCCTGAGAGTTGTGTTTGCCTTGGGTACCCTTGAGTTGTCTGAGTGAGGTACCTGGGCATTCAATGACATTGCCAAACTGGGCTGGAAAATCGAGGCACTGTGTTTCCATGAAGAGAAAATGAGGTAGCTGGAAAGAAAAAACCCAAACCAATCAAGCAAAACAAACAGAAAAACCCCTCACCAAAAGGTATTTAATAGGACAGAAATAATTTAAACATCTTTTCACCACAAGCAGCACAGTATTTCTTACTTTACAGAGGTAAAACTCTGGGAAAATTGCACACCCAGAGTGTTGTAGGAATGACACAGCCAGAGGGTTGGCCTTCCATCATACACTAGCTTTTTGTCCATTTCTTCAAACTTCCACAGAGAGCTCCAGAAATCCCCTTCCAGTCCCAGGGACCCAATGAAGGATCTTTCCACCCAAATCTTTCCAGAACTTCTCTCCACCACCACTCCTTTATTTTTCCCAAATCCTTCCTACTCCTGCCTCAAATTCTGCTTAGTTGAACATTCCCCATCACCTTGCTTTTGCTTCCTCCCAAGCAGAGGCACCTCCCAGCCCAAGAGACAGCCCTGGATTCAGTGTTTTCACGGACAGGAGCAGTGTGAGCATTCCTTACATGGTTAATCAGGTGTAGAGAAAGAGCACAACGTGTGTGGCCTCGTGTGACCCCAGACATTGCCAGGAGGTGCCTCTGCATTGTTGCTGTGTGAACTTGGAGCATCTGTGCTCTCACCACGTGCTTCACTGATGCTGGATGGCGAAAATGTGCTGCTTTAGGTGATGAAACACAGAGAAAAGCTTTTGTCCTCCTCAGGGCTGCTGAGTTTCCCAGCCGAGGTCTGTGCTGGTCCCCAGTCCTCAGAACATACCTCTCCCTGGGGTCTGCCCAGCATTTCCTCTGCTTGGAGCTTGCTGTGCGTGTCAAGACTGTGCTGCAGGAACATGAGAGCCTTCAAAGCAGGTTGGCATGAGTGGCTCTAACCGTGGCTCTGCCCCCACAGAGGCTCTGAAAATGCACGCTCAGCAAAACTGCTGAAAATGTGCTGGAGAGCTTGGCCACGGGAGTACATCTCTGAAATATTTAAAAAGTAGTCAAAGAGGGGAAAAAGTGAGGAGCAAATGGAGAAGAAAGTGTGCTGCTAGTTCAGCAGAAAAGACAATTGTACCTGCTGGTAGCAAGAACAACTTCATCATCTGATGCATGGAACTGTTCCAGCTTGTCACAACCAATACTGCACACCCAAGGCTATTTGTTGCATTAGCAATAAACCAGCGAGTGCAGGGAGCTGCAGCTCCTCTTGGCACATAGGCTGGGCACCAGCTCCTGCCTGTGCAGATGCTGCTGCTGCTTAGACAGGAGAGGAAAAGGTGAAGATGTGAAATGCCATCGAGGTCACGCTGTGTTTCCCACCTCCTCTGAGCTGGGTGTTATCAAGCCCAAGTGCAAAGTCAAGCCTCAAGTATTATCTGCTCTTTTGTGAGGAGGACTTAAAAGACACCTGTCACCCTACAGCTGAGGTTTGTTTTGCTGTGGCTAAGAGAGGACCAGTTTTTATTCTTCAATGGGGGAGGACACAGGAGCAGCTGTCTCCAGATCTCAAATGGCAGCTCAAAAGTTGAGCTGAGGAGAAACCTGCATTCAGCTGTTAATGAATAGGAAGACATTAATTATCCTACTCTGAATTCAGCCAAGATTGAGGGGAGATACTTTCCACAGTATGTGTGAATTCCAGAGGTGGGGTCTGTCCTATGGACACAGCTCAGCTCCATCACAGAGAGCTGCATCAGTGCTGGTATAACAGGCTAAAATCTTTCTGGGAGTTTGCTGCTAAGGACTTTCCTGCTGAACAATGCACAGGAGTGAATTAGCAGTGAGATGTGTGAGTATTTCATGTGTAATGTGCTCAAGTGGTGTGATTTGTTCAGAAGGCAGATTGCCTCATTACATTAATGACAAAAGTCTTGAAAGTTGGACCTTAGTTGAGTGTGTTGCAATAATGCAGCCTTGCAGTGCCAGAGACCTGAATGAACTTGGTGTGATCTCCATTTCATACCTTCTGTAGACCTGAAAGGAGAGTAAGAAACTCCTCTACAGGCAGAAATAATCCTCCAGGTCACAACTGACCCATAGAACACATGCCAGACGAGATGACAAAGAGAAAAGCCCACATAACTTTTGTTAAAATCACATGGAGGTAGCTCTCTGCTGGACTTCGGTCTGTTTTATCTTATTGGAGGTAAAATAATCTGACTTTCATCAAAATTCCTGTCAGTTCCAGGAGAGACAAGCAAGCTGCACCTTCTGGAAAAGGACTGCAAAGTAGAGCCATTGGCTTTCATGGTGGAACTGCATAACCAACCACATTTGACTTTGCAATCCAGATATTTCTCAGCATCTTGACCTGAACAGATCTGTTCACAGGATTAAGGAATACAGAAGTGACAATAATGAGGAAAGAGCAAATAGATGAAGTCTCCTGTGGGGAAAGAGTTTGTACTAACCTGCCTCCTGAGGCTGCCTTCAAGACAAGACTTGCAGGACATGCAGACAGTCAGTCCTGAATCCTGGAGATGGCTGGGCATATGTGGCCTTGAAAATCACAAGCTGGTTAATAATTATGGAGTTTGTTGCTGTTTGATTTGTAAACAGGCTGCATGGGAAGTGCTCATGAGGGCAGGAGAGAGAAATTAAGCACAAGGTTTCTAGAGATCATGGAGACTGACCTTTCAGATCTGAACTGACCAGCCCAGAAAAAGCAATTCCAAGTGTGATTTGGCCTTCCTGACACCTGAAGCCTTGTCCTTCCAATTTCCAAAGCCAGCAGCTTGAGTTTGCCTGTCAGGTGCTGATTTTGAGGTGAGATCTGCCTCCAGAATCAGAGCTCAGCTGATGGGAGAGCAGCTTGGCTGTGGAGCAGGGAGATGATCTCCCATTGTGGGCATAATTGCTGCATTCCTTAACTGGGAGAGGAGAGGAACGAGCCTGCCTGGGTAGGACTTAGATGGAAATGGCATTTTTAGGAGAATGTTTGAAATGCATTTCACAGGCACCCAGTTAAACACTCCTCTCAGGCTGGCCACAGGCCAGTTTAGAGTCCTTTGAACTTCTTGCCCCCCAGGCAGAACCCAGGGTTGAGTTTTCCTGCCGACTTCCAGGATGCCAGGTCATTGCTATCCACAGTGAAGAGAGCCCAGCTGCCTGAAATCTTGCCCCACCCCCAGCTCAGTGTTGGTCTCCTTGGCCCTGATCGCGGTTTCTCAGGCTCATCCAAAGGCAGGCATTGTTTTCTGCAGCTTCCGTGGCACTGTGTCCACTGGCAGACCTCTGTTTTTAGCAGGGTTAGGAGTCAGACCACAGCTGGTAGCCAGGCAGTCTGCCAGTGTGCTGGGCACATCAGCCATTTCTCATGATATAGAGCAGCTGAGCTAGATTTTTTTATTTTTTTTGTGTGTGTGTGTAAGCTTTGAAACACGTTGAGCTTGCCATGTGGGAAAAAGTTCTGTTAGTCCCGTGCCTGCCTGCATCCCGTTGTGGCAAGGGCACAAGAGTTTGGGAACATATTTCTGCTCCTGGCTTAAAACTTGTTCCTGCATGCACAAAACCTCCTGTGAAGACACCAAGGTCCTGTTTCTAGGTGCAGACCCTCAATGTGGTGTGTGTAGGCAGGGAAATAAAACTGAAAGTGTGTGTAAATGCAGAGGCTGCTGCTGCAGCTCTGGTGCACCATATGCTGCTCTCAGGAGAGCAGGATTTCAGCCCGACCTTCAGGCTCCTGTGGGAGTGTTTCACTGCTGCTTTGCTGCCCTGGACAGGTGATTTGCATGAAGTTATTGCCCCTGAACCAAAGGCAGAGCTGAGTGGCTTTCATGGTCTCCTTATTCTGCGTGGTCCTGCTTTAAGGGATTGATGTTCTCAATGTTGGTTTCCTCCTCTTTCTTTGGGAGCTAAGTTTTAGACTTTACTCCTCCAAGGCAGAAAAGGATGAGAGAGGAAGCCACAATATTAATCCCTGCACAGAAACACTGATTCTGCTTTTCTGAGGTTGCTATCCTAAAACAGGAAAAATAAAGCTCCCATTGCTTTGAGAGGGGCAAAACTAATTCAACATGATTTCCTGTGGGTCTGGTTCATTTACCTTTAACTCAGGTTTCCAAGTGGTTTCTTCCTGACCACTTGTGGGGTTAAATGGCAATGTCTACAATGGCTTTTGAAGATTCCTTTGCATCCCTGAACTGGTGGACATGCTGACTTCCAGCTCTCAGAATGGATAAGGGGTTGGAGCTACACCACAGAGGAGGCACAAACTGATTTCTAGAACTTAGCTCTCCATTTCTATACCATGAGTTTAGTATGAAATAGCTACGTCTGTCTCAAGTGTGGTTGAAATTGGCCAATGGATCCAAAAGTTATTAGAGGGGATTAAAAGACAGACAGCATGACCAGATAAGCCTTTTTTCCTCAGGAAACTAGGCTAAAAAGGGGGGAAAAAAAAGCCAAACTAGTGCAAGGACTCCTGTGATGTCCTCTCTGCATTCTGCTTTTTTTTTTTCACTGTCTAGGGTAGTTAATACTAAAAGCTCTGAGTATTTGCAAAGGATTGGTGCAGCATAAACAGAAATAGTGCTCTCCTTTCCCCAGTTTATTTACATTACACCTGCAATACTGAATGTCATCAGTCCACTGATGTGAACCCTCCCACCGAGTCCCCTGTCTCAGCAGCTGAAATCTGGTGTGTGTGTGAGAAGTGGCCACATCTGAACCCCTCCTGCCCAAAACAGGATTCAGCTTCCCAGGGACAAGCCCCATGGATTTGTCCCTGTTTGTTGAGGGGCTGTAAGACAAGCCAAGTAATTTTTTTACCCTTGATCAGGTGATGAAAACTTTGCTTCTTCTTCTCAGTCAAGGTGCGAACGTGGAGATATTTTAGTTGAGCAGGTAAAATAGGCTGTGCCTGTCTCAGCCTCAAAAACACCCTTGACTGGCACCTTTCACAATGGACATTTTGCAGTCTAGAATCTGCCAGTGGTTGCAGACTTGGGGAGGTGGGGAGGCCCATGAAGTGCTGTGCTTGGGCTCTAGGGGAGAGGATGCCACTTTGCATGCACAGCAAAGCTGATGGCCCTTGGATCCCTGTGCACATCTCAGAGCAAACTCGGGTGGTTGTGATTCCATGATCCCAGAGGAGTGCTGGGAAGGGGTTGGATGTGATGGAGCCTTTCATCTGAGAGATGAGGGCTGGGAAAATAGTTAGCCTCACTTGCAAGAAGAAAAATGGTTAAAGCCTGTGCAGGTATTAAGACTTGGAATTTAATTTCAAGCTAAAGATAGATATGTTCCTGGAGATGGATCTTGAAATGTGAAGGAAAGGTATGAAGTTAGGATTTGAGGTTCTGGCTATCTTTGCATTTCTAGCCCAATTTTCTGTGTTCCTCTTTATACAGCAGGGCTGGTACAGCTTTTCAAGCAGACACAGAAATCCAGAAATAAAAGGAATAGCTGTCAGTGAACCTGCCAACCCTACACACAAGTCCAGTGAAGCAGCTGGGCTGTGGTGTTCCTCCCTCCCTTCCTGCTCCTGTGACATCCCTGTTGTCCCAGAATGTCCTTCAAAGCACTGCTGGGGCCCATGAGGTGGCTTTGAAGAGCAGGATGGGGAATGACCTCCAGCTGACAGCCTGGAGAGACTGTCTTGTCCCCCTGCACCAGTAGGGCTGGGGTTCTCAAGGACAGGAGGATTGATGGCTCAGAATCAGTGCTCTGAACTCAGTTTGCAGGAATCTAGATGAGATGGTGGATAAAGGGGTTGTTTGAGGAGATGAACGCCACATTAAGTTCACACCTGCCAAGGAAAAGGTTTCACCTGGTGCTGTTTGGGCTTTCAGACCTTCTGAGCATGTCCCACCCCAGCTCAGGGTGCAGCTGCACTTTCTAAATGGGGAGGCAGAGGATGATGGGCTGCAGGGAAAAAGCTTTGGAAAGATGGGATTCCTTCATCTTGCTGGTGGAAGAGGTAAATAACCTCACAACTTTCTCTCTTTTGTCAATCCACAGTGTGTTTGTCTGGTGCAAAATAATCTCATTTGGTGCTACTGTCAAAGAACAAAAAATAGCGACAGGAATTTTTGGGGCTGGGCTTCAGTTTAGAGGCTCAAAATGTTTGTTCAGAGTTGGAAATCCTTCCTTGCCCTTCCCCCTCAGCTGGGCACTTAACATGGTGAAGGAATGCGTGATACCCTGCCTAGTCCTCGGGATTATTAATTTACTTTGTGTTAATCTAAAGCCCCTGACGATGCAGCAGAACTTCAGCCAAGTTCCTCCTTGGAGGAGTCTGGGAGCAGGGAATTAAAGTGGTGTGTGAAATGAGGCTCTGTGTCAGAAAGGGCCATTGTCCTGGAGGGACCAAGCTGCCCTCACCCTGCTCCATCGGGTGTGCAGCTGGGGGGAAACCCCCTGTCCCAGGGGAAGCTCTGAAAGCAGCCCCGTGTCCAAAAGCAGCTTCCCAGCAGAAGTCTGGCATTCCCTCTGCTCCTGGGGACTGCAGAGCTGCTGCCTTTTGGTGACTTGTTCTCCAGAGGCTGAGAAGAGAGACTTTCTGCCCTTGCCTGTGCTGGGCTGGCTGATGGGAGGTGTGGGTGCACCCTCGGTGCTCCAGGAGCGGCTCATTCCCCAGACCTGAGGATTACAAGGTCCCTTACAAAGCACATTATGCCTCTAANCATGGGAGGTGTGGGTGCACCCTCTGTGCTCCAGGAGTGGCTCATTCCCCAGGCCCTTTACAAAGCACATTATGCCTCTAACCAGGCCCTCATCCCCTGGCAATGATTGTCCTGCTCGAGGTTCTGCCAAGTGCTTCTCCCACCCCAACCCCCTGCTGGAACAAGCTCACACCCATTGTTTTCCTCTGCTGCTAATTTGTGGTGGTTTGTTTTCCTTCCTGTGCCGCAAGAGGTACAGCCTGATATAACCTGACTCCAACAGACTCCTGAGAGCAGCTCACCCGTGCCCTCCTCATTCCCATTCATCTTGTGGCTCATTTTGAAATTGCCATTATTTCATCCCTCTGGGGCACCAGCTAAGGCTACCCTGATGATGGATGCTGCCAGACCAGATGCATAAATATTAAGAAAGCGGAAAGAGCCAGATCTGTAATTTCTTTGTGCAGAACATTGATGGGGATGCTGTTCTTACAGCTGACCAGCACAGCTGCAGTCTGAGCCCCAGGTTTAGAAGGCTGTAGATGCTGGCTTAAATGAAGATTTAACTGGGGTTAGCCAGCTTGTGGTCAGGCAGAGAAGCAAGTGTGCTGGTTGTGCTGGAAATTTTTACTAGACTTTGTTCAGCACACTGGGCTGGTCTCTAAATGTATATTGTACCTTGTCTAAATTCTGATGCTGGTAGTGGAAGGCACTTTTGTGACTAGATGATATTTGCAGTTTTCTGGATCTTGACATGCAAATATTGGACCCTAGAAATGATTGTGCTACAGTCTGGTGTGTAATGCTTGTAGTGCAGTGTCACAACTCACTTGTTTATGTGCCCCCTCCCTTATTAAATCTGAATGGGTTTGCCTGGAATTCCCAGAGGTTTGGTGCTATCAGAAATATTCAGATACTGCAAGAACAAAATATCTTGATTAATGCTGAGTCAGCTGTCTCCCCTCTAATGCTGTTTCCAGTTCAATGGACATCTTGATAATGGTGTTTGATCTGAAGACCCGTGACTTACTGATGGTCACAGATCAAAATACCATCCCTCCTAATAAATTATGCTTCTCTCTTTCTGCTAAGAAGCACAGCAAGGAAAAGCATCTATAAAAGCAAGGGGAAAATCTGAGCAGTCCCAACAAAGACTCATAGCAGCACTACTGAGAGTAAGAGCCAACACAATTCAAGTACATTTCCAGAAGGGAAATTTGGGAAATGAAAATTTGGTGTTGGTGCTGCATCTTTATTTTGGACCCCACAGCACAGCAAGGCTCATGGTGTTTCTTTTCCTTCCTGTCCTCATCCTTCTGCCCATCTATCCCACCTTGGATCAGATATATCTTTGGGAATTTGAGGGTATATAGCTCAGAAATAATATTGAAAAGGATATTATTCTTATGGCTCAGGACTGCAGCTAATAGTGCAAAGAGTTTTTGATTGACTAAAACCAGCTTAATGTTCACAGTCTCCAAAACACCATTTTATAATGATGTTTGTTATTAATAATCTTTGCTCATAGATAATAATCTTTGTTATTATCTATGAGCACTGAGAACAAGGGCTATTGGTGTGGTCACACAAAGATCTCAGTAATCCTGCACCCAATCCCAACTGTGGAAAGCTGGCATTTTGTAAAATCAGGGACTGTGAATGTAAAATAATCCTCATCTTGCCAGAGGTGATGGCTCAAGATTTGCATGGAGTATCCTGGTGATATTGCTATGCTTCCAAAGATCTCACTTTGTCACTTCTAATGCTCATCAGGAAAAAAAAAAGAAGTTCAACAGTTTAACATTTTCCAAGACTATTAACTTTCACTTACAAAAAAATGTGCAAATTACCTTCCTCTATTTAAAACTAGCAATCAGGGCCCATTATATTCCCTGTAGCAGGAAGATTGAGAGACATCACACTCCAGACCATACAAAAAACCGTCTGCAATTCCAAAATTCCTCACTTCAGTCTACACACTCTGGCAAATCCTAACATCCAGCTGTTTGTGGGGCTCACGTGTTTCCTGAAGATGAGAACTTTTGCTTTGTGGCAACCTCTGAGCATGAATTAAAGCTCAGAGGGTGGATCAGAGCAGATTGTGTGGTGCTGCCCATCTGCCCATCGGATGCCCAGGCTTACTTTTTAATAAGAGCAAGGAGCTGGCTGTAATGTCGTGCAGTCATAATTCTTGGCAGTTGCTATAGTTCATGTGTTTATTGGAAGCTGAGGCTTTGGAGCATTTTTCAGATGTCTTTATGCTTCCTGCTTTAGTGCTTGGGTGTTTTTTATCTCAGCTGAGCTCTCAGGGTCCCAAAGCCTTGTTTATTAGGGAAGGAACCATGTGTCCAGTGGAGTGTTTCAGGGGAGGAGTGACTATACTGAAAAAAAGGTGAACAAGTCCAAGAGCACCTGCCTGGGCAATGCATATTTGTAAACTTAGAGGGTTTTTAGATGTTTTGAGAAGAAGAGGAAGATAATTTCTCCTGTAAAAGAGCTGGGTGTGGAATTTTGGGGCTAATCTGAGAGATGATGGACTCTCCCTTAGAGAGAAGGCAAGTGGTGTCAGACTGGCCTGGGAGAAGGCAGCACTTTCTGCTGTCTAAAGTGGACTGCAATTAAATCATCTGTCATTTAGGGGTTGTGCTGAGGCTTGGAAGCACAGCTTGAAACAGAGGAGATTATGGGGCAGCTGGAGTCAGGGGAGAGTTTCTAGCTGGTTCATCCACAAAATTTCCATGTACCACACGTGAAGCCTCAGCCACATGGACACTGAGAAAGCTCCAGAAGTGCTGAAGGAAGTATGTCCTTCTCCAGTCCTTCTGTCCACTCCCTGTGCCTTGGCTCTGAGTGTTCAGCATCCCTGTTCACCTAAGTCAGGCTGGCATGTGCTCCCAGCCATGAAATGAGAGCACTGCTCCTTGCTGTGCAGTGATGAGGGAGATGCTCCTGGGGCTTCAGAGCCCTTGATGTGGGCTTTGGAAGCTGCAGGGAGGATGATTTCCGGGCTTTTCTGGGGCAGCCCTGAAATGCAAGAGACAAGAGTCACAAGTCTCCCTCATTTCTTCTTTTCCCATTGCTTCCATCTCAATTTAGGATGTAGGAGAGCAATAACAGAGGATGCTTGGAACTCCCCCACTCTTACAAACCCCAGCCTCCTGAATAAGCAGAGTAACGCTGGAGCTTCCCCTCAGGAAGGTGACACGGTTTAAAATTTCTTCTAGGACAAAATCCCTTCTTTTAAGAAGAGCCCCATTTAAATAATCCAAGTCCCAGAGCCGAGATGGAACTGGCCCATGTGCCCAGGAGAGTGTTTCAGAGTACTTTTACCCAACAGTTGGTCTGAGATCAAACAGACTTGGCATTGCTCTGTTTCCTGGATAACACGCCGTCATTATTTATTCATCTGAATCAAAGTGCTTGATGTTTTCATGCTGTCAGTTAGACAGAGCCATATCGTCTGCCTCCCCCTTTTTTTTTATTAATTTGTTGTGTTTCAAGAAAGTTTTGAAGCTGTTGCAGTGGGAAATCCATAGCTTAAGTGGCAGCTTGCTCATCTTTTATTTATTTTTGTAATAATCCCGTTGTTACTCATTCAAAGCTCCAAAAGATCCTTGTCCTCAATCAAAAGTTTCATGTTTGGATGAGGCTGTAATGATGACTTCTAGAAGAAAAGCATGTTTGCCTGGCTTTGAATAGGTATTGTCACTTTTTTTTTGCTTCGTGGTTTAAAGGGGTACAATGTGTTTGGTCAAAAGCAAGCAATTTTAAAATTAATTTTTATATTTGGATTAAGATGACTATGTAAAATTCCCAATTTTTAAATACATTTTAAAAACACAGGCACAGGAATGTCAAGCCAGTGGGAGAACCAGCAATGGGATGTGATTAGGACGATTTCTGGCCTGTTTCCCATCATTCTTGGAGAGAAAGTACTTTTTTTCCCCCTATGAAAAATGGTGATTTTCTCTGATAAATCTGTTCCCTTTTCAGTTTGGAGGCTCCTTTGTCAGAGAAAGAAATTTGTAACTCAAAGTAGATGCTCTTTACTTAAATGCTTCTCTATTGGAAAAGCATTTTTCCATAGAAATAGAGTTTCAATAGGAAATTTGCAGTCAGCTGTTCCACACTACAGGCAATGCTGCTCCCCCTTCCCCTCCAAAGGGTGGTTTCATACAGAACCTGCACTTCTGCATATCCATACCAGTGCTGTGGTTTTATAGCACATTTCCCTATTTTGAAATGTTTTCCTGTCTCCTGTTTTTGTGTAAAACATCCTCACAAAGAGGGAGGATGATTAATTGGAAACTACAGAGGAAACTACAAAATCAATTGCACTCAAAGAACTGTCTAATGTAGAAACTAAACAAATAAAAACCCCCAGAGGATTATATGTTTTTTTTCCCTGTCCTTATTCAGTCATCAGGCTCTTAACTGTTACTTGGAAGATTTTTTCTGACACTGAACTGTAACCTTTTATATTTCACCTTATTGGTGCTCACCAGCACATTATCTGTGAACACAACAAACAATATTATAAAAATAGCTGAAAACTGTCTTATTGGACTGCAGAGTTATTGGAACCAAATACACCAAAAGGAGTTCTGATCCCCCAACTCATTGTGCTTCTTTATAAAACTAATCCATAAGATTTTCTGCTCATAAATAACTGTGAAATGACTGAATTTTAAAACATAAGACATCTTGCGTGCTAAACTTCATGGAGGAATAATCTCTTGATAAATTTAGTTTTAAAGTAACGGAAGCATAGATGATTGCAATTTTATTTTTAGACATGCGTGGTAAAACTTTTCTATTTTGTTTGCAGCAAAGCCAGTTTAAGGCAGAACCTCCAAATGAAGGTGGGGGTGTGAAAACCAGCAGGGTCAGCGTGGTGAACAGCCCTAGGCCAGGGTTTGGAGGGAGTTTTGTGAAGATGAGCCCAAATTGTGTTTGCCAGAGCAGGGATGAGAAAGTGATGAGTGAGGTTTGAGAGGGTTGGTGCTGATGGCATCACCAGTCACATCAGAGGGGCTGGAAGAGCAGGGCCTGTGTCTCTGCTCTCTGTCTGAGCCACCAGAAGCAGAGCACACTGAAACCATCAGATCCTGGGGTCATTCTGTGTGCATTGGGTCAAACAGAGGCAGAGATGTCTGGGCTATCCAGGCAATACCTAAATAACAGATACAGGTAGGCCAGGCACTGAGACGTGCTTTGGCTATGTAAGGAGAAAGGAGTTAAGATAAATCAGCAGAACTCTATTTTTTAGTCACTGTGAGGCTAAATGTGAACTGGGATTTCCCATTACTTTGTTAATGTGAGTATTCAATTTAATTTCAATTCATCTGGGAGAATCATAAATTGTAAGAATTGAGAGGATCAGCAATGCTTTTAATGGTCTGATCTTTCAGGCTTGGTGTTCTTGCTTGGGCCTCAGGGCTGGCTTGCAGGCTCTCCTGTGAGTTTTCTGATGGCATTTTACACATCTCCCTTTGCCAGCAGCATCCCTTCAGGGCACAGAAAGGTGAGGCAGGAGTCAGACTCGATGACCTTAGAGGTCTTTTCCAGCCTGAATGATTCTGTGATTCTAAGTCATGCTGAAGCCCAAGGCTGCAGTGCAAAGCTCCAATCTGCTCTGCTCTGAACGTGTCTTCCATGACATCCTTCAACTTCTTTGCAGCTCAGTGACTTGGAGAAAAGGGAGAGGCACAGTTTCCATAAAGGATGGTGTGGATTAACCTTGTCTGGCTGCCAGGTGCCCACCAAGCTGCTCCCTAACTCCATCCTCCTCAGGCTGGATTAAACCACCATAGGTGGTATTAAGAATCTCATGTACAAAAGATGGTTAATAGGCCCTTGGAGGGTGTGCAGTATATCCTGGAGACAAGGATAAGGGGAATCTGTGAAATGCCTTCCAAATCTGCTTTTTTTTCTTTCCTCCATTTCTTTCTTCTTTGACAATAAAGATAGGCTGGAGAGAGCTGGGGTCTAAGACAGCTAAGGTCTAAGAAGTTTTGAGAATAATTTTGGAAGGAAAGTAGAGACAGGGAAGAATATTTTGGAGCCAGAGTAAACATTTCTGCAGGAAGAGAGGAACAGTGCCATCCCACTTGCTCTGCTTTTAAAGTCATTATGTGCATTATGATCTTCAAGGCAAGCCCAAGACTGGAATAGGAAAGTGGCTTTGAGCTGGGACAGATCTGCACTTTCAGCTCTGTTTTGGATTGTTTTATCATGATCCCTTAGGAGTCACGGGGGCCACCATTTCACTCTACTCTTAAAAATATGACCTCAAAACCACTTCTGCCCATGGAACTTCACAATCCAGACCTCAAACACCCCTTTGATTTGTAGAAACAAAATGTCAGGCATGAAATATTTTCTAGATTTGTGAGTCTGAGAGTATCAGGATAACATGAGAGACCCTGTTTCTGGAAACAGTGTGGTTGTCATTGAGTAATTAAATGTATCCTGTTTGTTAAAACAGAAGGTCTGTATTATATTCTAAAGTAATTGTGTGCACTGGAAAGCTGTTGTAGAAGAGTTGGGGTTTGCCATGCACTGGAATGAAGCAGCCCCTTGNCTTTCCTCCATTTCTTTCTTCTTTGACAATAAAGATAGGCTGGAGAGAGCTGGGGTCTAAGACAGCTCTTCTGGAGTTGGAAGTTTTGGGAATAATTTTGGAAGAAAAGTAGAGACAGGGAAGAATATTTTGGAGCCAGGCTAAACATTTCTGCAGGAAGAGAGGAATAGTGCCATTCCACTTGTTCTGCTTTTAAAGTCATTATATGTTTTGTTATGATCTGCAAGACAAGCCCAAGACTGGAATAGGAAAGTGGCTTTGAGCTGGGACAGATCTGCACTTTCAGCTCTGTTTTGGATTGTTTTATCATGATCCCTTAGGAGTCACGGGGGCCACCATTTCACTCTACTCTTAAAAATATGACCTCAAAACCACTTCTGCCCATGGAACTTCACAATCCAGACCTCAAACACCCCTTTGATTTGTAGAAACAAAATGTCANAGGTTCCACCAGCCCACATTTCACTCTACTCTTAAAAATATTACCTCAAAACCACTTCTGCCCATGGAACTTCACAATCCAGACCTCAAACACCCCTTTGATTTGTAGAAACAAAATGTCAGGCATGAAATATTTTCTAGATTTGTGAGTCTGTGGTGAGTCTGAAAGTATCAGGATAACATGAGAGTCCCTGTTTCTGGGAACAATGTGATTGTCATTGAGTAATTAAATGTATCCTGTTTGTTAAAACAGAAGGTCTGTATTATATTCTAAAGTAATTGTGTGCCCTGGATAGCTGTTGTAGAAGAGTTGGGGTTTGCCATGCACTGGAATGAAACAGCCCCTTGGTCCATTCCTTTACCATCATATAGTTGGTCTCTATTTTTGAAAATAGGGAAAAACAGAATTAAAGGCAGAATAAAAGCTAACACACCTCACACACCTTTCTGAGGGGGGACATCTCTCAGTCCAGATGCCCCTGCCCTGTCAGAGAAAAGCAAACCTGCAAATGTAGACACACAGTTCACAGGTACCCACAGGCACATATCAACACCAGAATTTTGGCGTCAAAATAAACAAATTGAATCATCAGAAGCTTTGCAAGGGTCTAAAGCATAGTTTATCTCTCTGAAGTAGACATTGAAAACAGGAGAGATGACTCATGCCCTAGCAGTGCCTATTTCTCCCTGAATGTGTAACATCCTGCGCTTCTTTGGTTTGGCTAATCTATTCCAATCCATCAGAGAAGCTGCATTTTAGTTGATTCATTCTATTCTGAGAATATGAGGCTATTTTACAAGAGTTGCATGACCAAGACATATATTTTTGTAGTCAAAAATATCTAGAATATGTTATTTGCCCTGTCTGAGCTTAAGCACAGTGCTTTAGGATGGCTAAAGGTGCAGGTGGATGTAGAGAGGAGCAGGCAGTGCTTGAATCATTAGAGTCGTACATGGCAGATTAAAAATTAACAGATCTGATCAAAATATTCCACTGCCTTGTCAAATTAGTATTTTTAGTTGAAATTCTTGAAAAAGCAAAAAGAAAATCTGAGTGTTCAAGCAGTACATTCTGCATCATTTTAGGACCCTGCCCCAGGGTAAGTGTTGTTATAGCTCATTGACATAATGTCACCTGGGGACTCTTAACCCCAGTATTTATATATATCTAGGAAGAGATTAGGTCAAAATATTGGATGATCTCTCAGTGGATTTGCTGTTTATCACTGCTATTAGTAACCACACAGTCATACCACAGAATGGCTTGATTTGGAAGGGACCTTAGGGATGATTTTTTCCAACCCCCTGCCATGGGCAGGGACATCTTTCACTGGACCAGGTTGTTCAACTCCCATCCAACTTGGCCTTGAACGGTTCCAGGGATGGAGTATCCACATCTTCTCTGGGCAACCTGTGCCAGGGCCTCCCCACCCTCACAGGGAAGAATTTCTTCCTAATATCAAATCTAAACCTACTCATTTTCAGTTTAAATCAAATCCCTCTTGTTCTACCTCTACATGTGCTTTTCTAAACCTGTTCTGCAGCTCTATTGGAGCAACTTTAGGCACTGGGAAGTTCTGTCAGTTCTCCCTGGAACCTTCTCTTCTCTTAGCCAACTCTTTCATAAGAGTTGTGCTTCAGTTCTGTGACCATCTTTGTGGCCCTCCATTGGACCTGCTCCAACAAGTCCAGGTTTTTCCTGTGTTGGGGGTCCCAGATGTGGATGCAGCACTCCAGGTGGGGCCTCACCAGAGGTGAGCACTGTCTTCCACTAGCTGGCCACACTTCTCATGATGCAGCCCAGGACATAGTTGACTTTCTGGGCCAACCAATTAATGAAGCAGTTATTTTTAGGACTAGTGTTGTTTGGGTTGTTTTAGCTTTTTTTTCTTGCAGGAAGTACAAGCAACTTCCCAGAATATGGAGCTAGCATCTTCCATTTAGAAAGCACCGTGCATTGATACCATCATCAGACATTTCCCTTTCACAGGCCACTTGATGTATTATTTTCTGGTTTCCTCATTGACTGTTTGGTCCCATAAGCTAAATTAAGCAAGGAGCCACAGCACAGGGTTTGCAAAGCTGGGCCTCTATTGTTTCCTTCCTGTGCATTGTGCCCCAGGCCCAGCTGAGAATTACCAACCACTCGAGCATGCACTGGTGACACATAAATGCATGTTTGGATGTAGCCTGTTAGTAAATGCAATGTCCCCAGCAGTTTTGTTTGGATGATTGTATTATTGCTAATTAACAGAAAATGTCATGACTTTTGGAATGGAATTGTTTGTGCAATGAGTTATTTAGTCTGAAAAATCCTCCCATGTAAAAAGATTAGGAAATTATAGAGGGAGGAATGGGAGGGGTGCTTGGGGTTCTCAGAAGCGTGAGTCTCATTGGCATCAGTGGGACACAGCCAAAATCACTCCTGGTAATGTGACTCACTCATATACCTCTAAAATATCCATGCTCACCACTCTTTAAATGCTCCTCATCATTTGCTCAGAAGCACTTTGGGTTTTAGTTAGTGTCAGGAGAAATAAAGTTGAATTCAGCTAACCTACCAGCAAAATGCAGTAGCTGGAAGGCGGCAATCTTGGTGAGAACATTAAAAGCCCACTAGATATTTTTAAAAAAAAACAATGAAAAATCCCTGGCTGCTCTGCCTCCATGTTTCTGTCAGACTCATTTACATAATGGTTGAGACCATTATGTAATTCAAATCAAATCACTGTCAGTCAGCACCAGCATCCCTTGAATCTTTTCCATGGGGCTACGCCGAGTGGCTGAAGCAAACTTCTTTGGAAGGAATGGCAGAAATCAAATAACTCAATCTCTGTGACGCCAGGGGTCTGACCCACTGCCTACTGCAGTCACACAGAATATTCCCCTTGACTGACACGAGCTGAGGATTGCACCCCCAGAACCCATGTAAGCTCTTAACTCTGATTCCTAAACTTGGCAAACGAACCCAGGCGGTTTTCAATCGCAGAGAGGCAGAATATCCCTCCTCTCTGGGCAGCAATAATCTCTCTCTGTCTCTCGGGGAGGGGGGAGAGGGGGTGAAATCTCTTCCATCAGAGTAGAAGAGCCACCAGCTTTATCCAAATAGTATTGTCAAACTTACAGTGCACTGAATAATGAATCAAATCTTCCATACATTCCAGCGAGCATCAGCTCCCTGATAGATTCCCTGTTATTCTTCCTGAGTCTCTATTGCCATTACCAGGAAAGATAATTTTGCCAATGCACTTCTACATCTGTGCTTTTTGTTTTTCTCCCTTTTATATTTTGTTGCCAAAGCAGTGAAAATGGTTTGCCAGTAGCTGGGACTCCATTGACATCAAACATTATCCCAAAACCACACACAGAGACCCTGCATCCTCACCCAGGGTCACCCACCATCACAGACAGAGATGCTTTGCATGGAACAAAGAGGAAAATAAAGTAGTAGTGACAAAATCTCACAGAACTAGTGTGAATGTCACTTGGGAGTTATTGCTGTGGGCAAGAACAGGTTTGTGGAAAGGTTATGTTTGCCTGGAATAAAGTAGGTGGGAGGATGAGAGAATTTTCTTGGCTAAGGCAGAGGAAAAGGATAGAGGTAGAGAAGGGTGGGGAGCTGGGTATGTTGGAGATGGATGGATAGGGTGGAGTTTAGTGATGGAAGTGGTTGTGGAGCAAAGTGCTGCTGCAGACTGGCAGGACCTGCTGTTTCACCTCATATCAGCCAGATGCAGGAGGGGGACCTGCCACCTCCCACAGATTAACTTTATATGCTTTGGGTCTGTCTTTTGTAGCCTTTCACATCCAGTTTTTTCTTGCCCCTTCACCTCAGCCTCTTTTTGTTGCTGCCACTTGAAAGAAGGAAAACCTAAATCACCCTATTCACTATTAAAAATGAAGTTTAGCTGTTATGTCATGTTTGTCTCTTAATTCAGTGCTACCATTGTGAAAGAGGCCTTGGCTTTGCTTACAGAGTTTCATCCATCTCTCTTACTGTAAACATGTCAGTTCTGATGATTGGCTTTTATGAGTCTGGTTGTTTTCTGCTGATGAAATGTGTCTCCATAACTTAGATGGGAGGGGATCAGGAAAGCCTTACCTATAACTGTGGTCATACATCAGACAGCTTTCCAGACATGGCTCCTTCTTCCCTAGAAGCATGCAGCCAAGATTTTGCTGTCTAGCCTAAAGCTGCCTTCTTTCTGTGGCATAACTATTCCATAATGGCAGCAGAGTATATTTTAATAGCTGTTTTACAGCTTCCTTTATCCGTCTTGATGTCTTTACAAACTCTCTGTGAATAAAATGGACCAGATTTGACCTAGTAGTGGAGCACTCTGTATTATGTTTGGCACAACATGGAGTTTTCCTGTAGATTTCTTATTTCTTGTTCAAAAGCTAGTGACTGCATCCTGAGCTGAAACATCCTTCTTTCTTGGTAGCTCTTTCCAAGCTCTGTTGGTTCAGAGTAGCAAAGGAGAAATCTTTCCCTGGATCTTGAAGGCTGTATAGTCTACAGTAAAATAACTCTGAGGCCAATTTCTAGTTAATTAAAATAGACATGAAAACCTGTTGGGTGCAAAGAATTAGAATTCTCAGCAAAATATGGAACTAGGCATTGGTAACTATGCTTCCCTTTTGCTTATTTATGTCATTTGGTTGCAGATTAATTTGAAATAAAAACACCTGCAAAGAAAACAGAATATTTTTAGCTCACTAAAAATATATATTTTATCGTAAGAGAAGACTTTGTGCCAGCATTTAGTTCTTGGCATAACATTTGTCATTCCCAAATACCCTTTCAACATCGGGATGAAATATTCTGAATTCATTTCCTTCTAGCACATGTTGGCTTTCAGAAGACTTTATTTTTTCCATAAGTCATTGGCAATGTCAGAATGCCATGATTCTGATGGGTGAGGAGCCAGCAAAACCCATTAAACTGGATTTAAAAGAAGATACTGCGTAGGCAGAGCTGGTTGTGACAAAAGGCCTGTGGGTCTGTGACTCTGAAGTTTTGTTTTGGATGTTTTGTGCTGTTTGGGTTTGGTTTTTCCCAACAATTTGAATGCAATGAGTTCTCTCACATATTTATTTCTGCCCTTGGTCAGCATCCAGGTGAACAAAAGGGCTTGTTTTGGGAAATGTGTTATGCAATGACACATCAGCCTGCAGGTTTGCCTTGTGGCATGGGCAGCCAGAGGAACTCTGGCTCACATCCCCTCCTGTCTCAGCCTTGCACAGGTTTCAACACTGTGCTTTGCCCAGGAGAACTCCAGGAGCTAAACATTCCAACCACTTCCATCAGATTTTTGTGGAATACGAAAGCTTTTCCCTGCAGACCAGCCATGGGAGCCTGCCTGGTCCCCAGCAGGCACTGGATTCTCCAGCAGCCCTCTTTGCACCTTGACCTTGGAGCTCACCCAACGAGATGTTTCTGGATGAACAAGCATTTCCAGATTGGCTGCAAAAAGCCCAGGGTTTTCCAGCTCCCTGCAATCTTGGTTACCTTCTAGGCCATTAGTTTAATACCTCAATTACACACTACCTGGTGTTCATGCTCTGGTGTGAAGGTGCTCTTTTTAAAGGAAACATTTCTAGCCAGATACTCTGGGTCCTAAGAGATCAATTCCCCAGGTGTGACTTCCCTGGGCAGAGCTGTGCTGATTTATGGCAATTGGAGATGTGGCTGATTAGATGTGTTAGGAACATGTGCTGCAAAAACAGCCATTGTTTGTGGTCTTGAAAAAATTATGCCTGTTGGAGGAAAAAGAAACAAGCCAAATATCAGTTTAGGCAGAAGTAATGAGCACACTGTGTAAAATCTGGAGGACTGTCTTGATGTGAGCACACAGGCCCTCAAAGTGTGTGCTAACAGCAATTGAAATTTTTCAGTTAAAAGAGAATTTCCCATGACACCTCCTCACTGTGGGATGTGAACTGTGGTATAAATGTAAGTGGATTAAGTCTCAAAAGGTTGTTTGTTTGTTTGTTTGCTGTCGTAAAATTATGAAGTGTGTTTTTAGTCACCTAAAACTCCTTTAGCTTCTTGATCTTTTTACAAAAAGTCTTTATTTGATCTGAACTAAAAACAGTTCTCCATGAAGCCATTACTTAATGGCTGGAATAAAACTTCCATGCTATCCCATATCAACTTGTAGTCTCTTTAAATCTGATTAAGTGTTGGTGTTTCTGTGTAAATTTATGCTTATTAATACATTAATCTAGACCAATGACCTTAAATTAGATGTGTCATTGCTCTGTTCTTTATTTCCTGAGCCTATTATTCTCATGTTTTGCTGTGCTCTGCAGGTCAAAGGAAAATGCCAAAGAGATTATATGGGAAAGGAGTGTGTGGGGGAGAAAGATGACTGTGCTGTGTGTAGTCTCAAACACTGGAAAGAAACCCATCCACAGTTTTTGTAACCACAGTAATTACAAACACAAAATCTTTATTTTATCACAAACATTTCTGAAACAGAAGGAGAATTTAGGGCTCTGGGATTAGTATTTTGTAAGAGTTTGGATGAGCAGAGCTGCAGTGCAAACATCCCTCTCCCCAGCCCGTGGTCTGCTGTAGTTTTCTGAGTGGCTTCATGGAAATCAGCAAATGAGGACAGTCCTACTCAAGATGAGCATGTCTGATGCCTTTAGCCTGTAAAAGGCACTTTCTCAACTTTAATCTTCCACTTTGGTTCCTTTTTTACTGTTCCTAATTGTCTGAAATATAAACTCATGAGTCCTTGACACAACAGAGGGACTTTCAGGGCATACAGGTGATGTTCTGAGAACCTGAAAGGTATTTTGAACTGGAGTGGCTGAAGCCCATGACAGTAAGGTTAAAACTGCAATGGAAAGCATCAGTTATCTTTCAGAATAAGTTCAGGTGCTGGCAATACCAAATTTGTTTGTACTGCTCTCACTTCTTGCCACACCAAAGAAAGAATTCATCTTGGTGCTTTATTTTCATAGGCACATTTTGTTTACATGACCAGCACGTTTTATCAGCAACAACCAATGCCAACTGACAAAGCAAGAGGGAAATTTTCATTCTGTGTGTGGTGATATCACAGAAACAATGTGTTTGAAGCCTTGTACTTCAAAAAATATGCCTGTGAGGAATGGAAAAATCCAGTCTCATATTGTAAACACGTGAGTCACAACAGCTATTATCTCTTAAGAAAAGGCATTCCAGCTCTTTGATTCAGTCATTGATGATTTCCCTTTTTAACTTGTAGTGCTTTCTTACCCTTTTGAGAAACATCTGGGCTCACCCTGGCTATTTGTAGAAGTGTTTACAATTCACAGATTAAAAGAAATTAGACGTAGAAAGGATCCATGAAATTATCTTGTCCATTTCCTGAAAGCATATGAAATTGAAAAAGAATTGTGCTAAATATATATATATATATAAATGTGGAACTTTAGCTTATATACAATATGAAGACAAAGCAGGTCACAGATTTTCAATTGTAAGGGTGCTGAAATGTAGTTTACTTAAAAAGAAAAAATAAATAGATGACTAGCAAAAGCTCTAATGAAGTTTGTGTAGGATTTTCCAGTTCTTTCTAGGCAGCTACCTTTCTGGAGTTTGTAGATAAAATTGAAAAGATCTGGTTTTGAGCAGTTTGAATTTGATTCAGCTTTCTAATGAGAGAGAGCTTTTAGCAAAAATAATTCCCTTTAGAAAAAATAATTAAAACTTCTGATGCTGATTAGGTTTTTTGGGCTACTTTATCTCCCTCACCATCCCCTATCCTTCTTTTGTTTATCTTTTGTTTGAAAAAAAAAATGAGTAGTTCTGTTGCCACAATGGCTTCTCTTGGAAGTCTTTAAGAAAGTCTGGGACTGTATGGACAAAGCACCCAGAGTTTAGACTGGGAAGAGTGTTAAAATAGGACAAGCACAAGTAGCCTTCCTTGCTTGCACCCAGGCTCCTGAGTCAGAGGAAGCAACTTGTATTTTAAAATAATTTATGGCCCTTTTGCCACTGCTCTGTGATTGCATTCAAAGTTTCTCCATTCTCATATTATTAGAAAAAGCAAACAGTCATTCCCCTTTCACTGCCTTCACAGAGCTCATGGTCATCTGGACCTCAACTAACAACATTCTCATTTCCACTTCAGAGACCTCATCTGTGCCCTTCCAGCAGTCCTGATCAGCCACTGGCTTTTGTTGTCCCCTTCAGCACCGAGACAAGTTTCATTCTGGAGAAACAAAAATGGAAAGGACAAAAAAAAAAAAATCTCAGAGAATTCTCTGGCCACCTGTATTGATGTCATTTATAGAAAGTGAAATTCTATTTGCTTGCCCTGGTGCTGAGTCACAAAGTCACAAATAAGAAACTCGATTTGTGGGAAAGCTTCTAATTTCCTGTTTTTCAGGAGGAAGAGGATAAAACAAATGACATGGAGGGGAGAGGGGAGAGGAGAAAGGAGAATAAACCTAAACAAAAGGAGAATGTCAGAATACCCCAAAATCCAGGAAGGATAATTCATTTTAGCCCTGCTTGCTCAAACCAGCAGTAATTCAGAACATAATGTACAAGCTTCAGTAAATCATTCCTGTGTGATAGACTGTGATCAATGACAATTTAATGAATTCATTTTAAAATGAAGTCAGAACAGGAGAGACAGTAGTTATTTGAAAGCGTCCTTTACTCAGAGAAATTGAGTCAATAAATATGCCATTTGTCATGCAGAGTCCAGTTAGGGTCTTGTTTGCTCACAAAAATGCTGTCATCACAGAGCCTAATAGATGCAAACTATCTGGAACTATCCACTGTAAATAGACAAATGCCTTCTGAAAGCAGAAAACAACCATTGTGGCTGAGCAGAGAATGGGATCCTGCCCACGTTGCTGAATGAAAGAGGGTAGCCCACCTCAAAACCCACTATTTTG
Organism: Alaudala cheleensis; assembly: GCA_013398995.1. Lineage (NCBI taxonomy): Eukaryota > Metazoa > Chordata > Aves > Passeriformes > Alaudidae > Alaudala > Alaudala cheleensis. The sequence goes on from VWYE01018096.1 coordinate 39,434, forward strand.
TTTGTCACCAGAGTGTGTTCTGATTGAGTATGAATGGCCTGGTGGTGGCAAAAGTACAAGGTCTGTGTTTCTTCTGTGAAATGAGTTTTAATTGTTGCGGAGTGAGGGCTTCTCTTGCTGGAAAAACATGCCTCTAAAGTCACTTTAAATTGCAAAATACGGCTTCAGTGAACTTGGATGGATTTGTGCAGGCTACTAGAACAGGGATAAGCTTCATCCTTTTTCAAACAGCAGTTTTACATTAATTTTCACAGCCATGCATGTTGTTTAGTGCAGATACAAGAAGGCTTTTTGTTTGTCTGTGCTTTTCACACTTGGTTTTATTCGTGTTGAGTTGGAGAGATGTGGCAATTCTTGTTTTCATTCAGGCAGAGACTGGAAGTGTTAACATTGAAGTGCCATCAGGACAAGATGATCAAACTTCACAGGTTTGGGTTGGAATCAGAGAATAAAAAAATATCCTAAACTGGAAAGTACAAGGATCATTGTGCCTAACTCCTGGATGTTCAAATTGGTCCTGGATGAAAGAAGCCTGGTTTTCAGATATGAGAAACTGGCAGCAGTGGCTATTCATCATCTTGGAAGCTTGGTGTGCTCTCATGAAGGTCCCAGAGCTTTTCCAGGCTTGAGCTTCCTTCATCCTTCAGATTTCAGGGTGTGAAGGAAAAGAAAATGCTCAAAAGTCTTGAGAGATATCTTGAAGATGATATTTCCTATCCCAAAGGCTAATTAAAATTATGTTACAGAAGCCTAAGACAGAGATTGTGAAGAATTTTTATGGGATTTAAAAATCTAAAGTTGACCCTTCACCCTTTAAATTTGGAATAGAACAGCTGGGGCATTTTTAGATTTTTCATCATGTGGCCAGACATCGGCTGGTTTAAATTTGCCTTGCAGTCATCTTAGGAACATTGTTCATCCACTCCCAGGGCTGCATTTCCAACAATGAGTTAGGAATCCAAATCTCTGCGTCTTTCAATGAAACTTAAGCTTGTGTGAATCTAAGTTACTTCTTAGTTTGGATTTAGGATCCCAAACAACTGAAGAGCTGAAGAATATTCCACAGTTTGTCTATAAAGTCTGTTTAGATTTGGTCATGTGTGATTCCTTATTGAAATTACAATTTCAGTAGTTTTTGTTTTCCTTGATGTTCTCTTAACCACATAAAAACAGATGAAGAGTTTCCTGGTGATGTGTAACAAGTCACTTGAGGGTTGAGTTTGTTTTTTCTTTTATTTCGATGGCTTTGTTCTTCTTGCTTCTCTCGCGCCGCTAACTTTTGATAACTTTTTTTTTTTTTAATTTCAGCTGTTTCCACTACTAGGAGTAAAGACCAGTAAAGACAGAGCAGGATGAAAAGATGGCTGACTTCTTGTTACCACCGGGTACTAACAGCTTCCACCGGTTCACGCCCGAGTCCCTGGCTGCCATCGAGAAGCGAATTGCGGAGAAGCTGGCCAGGAATGCCAAGCAGGAGTACAGGGAGCAGCTGGGTGAGGAAGAGAAACCTCAGCCTCAGTTTGACTTGCAGGCCTGCAAGAAGCTGCCTGATATCTATGGGACTGTTTCTCCTGAGCTCATTGGGGAGCCCTTGGAGGACATCGACCCTTTCTACAATGATCGTAAGGTGAGCGCCGGCCCTCTGTCCTTTTGCTCCTCTGCCTTTGCTAAGGCATGACCCCTGTTCTCAGTGCTCTGTTTGTTATCTTTCTACAGCCAGTAAAAGTATTTCTTTCCCAGATTAGGGATCAGAATGCTGAGCAGGGCTCCCAGAAAGCATCTGAGCAGGAGGGCAGAGAGGGATAAAAGGCATAATTTAAATTTGTGTGTTTGCAGATAACCCTGAGTATGAATATCCAATATCTGAAATGAGCAGAGCAGTAGCTCTGAGTTAATTGAAGCCAGAGGTTTTTATCTGCCCTATCTTGCCTTCTGCATGAGCTGTGACTTCACAGGTCTGTTGTTTATCACTTAAGCCCCTTAATATGAAGGGCTTCTGGGTGACTTGAGCCTTGTGCGAGCACTCTGCACAAGAGCAGGAGGCACCTTCACAACCATTCCTGGAGAGCAGTGGTTCTGCTCCTGCTGAGGAAGAGCAAAACCCCATTTAAGATGACCAAATCAGAGCTGAAGGGAGGTGTGAGTGGCATGTGCAGCGCTGGCACTTTGCAGAATGATGAACTTTGTCCCAAAGCGAGCATCACCTGATGAGGGATCACGTGCGGGCTGGACCAGAGCCACAGCAGTGCCAACAGCTTCTGTCAAAAGGCTGTTGACAGCAGAGCTGGGCTGGTTGCTTACTGCAGTTCGTTCCCCTTTCCAAGCATTTCACAAAGCAGAGGGCAAAATAAAGCTTGGAAGCCTTGTGTATTTTTAGGCAGCTTCCAGTTTTTTCAGGTACTGCTGTTCCTGATTTTGGGCTGCTCTATTTCCTGTAAACAATGAATTAATATGACCATAATGATGCTTCTAGTAAAACAGCATAGAGGTAGGTGCTAGAGCTAAAGAATAAAAGTTAAATGGATAAAGACAAATAAATTACCTACCTGGAAGGGCCAGAATTAATTTACCTTTTAATTTGCCTGCTATCCCCAGGCCTAAGCAACAGGATATAGATTTGCCATTTTAGTGCCTTGAAGTTTTTAGACTCAAAGTGTGTGAATTGCTTAGATTTTATATATTGGGTGTCTCAATTCTGTCTCTGAGGGAATATTAGTTGTTCTATGCATGGTGGGGCATCTTCAGAGCTCTGCAAATTGGGTCAGCATCCAATTCACTTTTGTTTTGGGTTTAAGAAAACTCAGAGAATTGTTTTTCTCTGCCTGTATTAATCTGAGCACAATGAGAGGGCTTCAGAGCCAAGGTCAGATCCTAGTGGGGAACTGTGCCTCCTACAACTTTTTACTTGGTGAGACAAAATTGAGAGCAATGAAGTGTTGAAAAGAGAAGTCAGATCAACAGCATAGTGAGATCTCCAGCACTGGTAAGAAGAGCATCACATAATTCCTTCCACCACATTTTAGTCTCCAGGTAATTTTTATTTTTAAAGGTGTTTCTGCTCTCTTTCCAGCCCCATGGTGGAAGTGATGGCACAAAACCCACTAAGGGCTGAAGAAAGAAAAATTACTTGGGATATTACAACAGGACAGTCAGTTCTGTAGGGAAAGGCCTTGGACAAAACTTTTCACCAAGAGAAGGATTTTGGGGGTCTTGGGATGGGGGAAGAAGTATGGGATGCTGGCAGGAATTCCCCAGTGGGATGGGGGCTGGAAAAGCTGAGCATAAATGCAAATACTGAATATTCTCATTTTCTATTTTGTTTTCCAGACATTTATAGTACTGAACAAAGGGAAGACAATCTTTCGATTTAGTGCCACTCCTGCCTTGTATATACTTAGTCCTTTCCATCCAATCAGAAGAGCAGCAATTAAAATTTTGGTACATTCATATCCTTTTTGTTGATTTTCCTCCTCATGTATTTTATATGGGTTTTAAACACAGATGGATGGAAGTCAGAAACCATTTTATTTCATTAAGCTGTTTTAAATCTTTTGGCTGAATTTGCCTGCACAAGCAGAAACGCACTTGGATTTTCGGTTTGTTTCATTTTATATTGTTATGTGAGCTATAAAAATGACTGCATCACACTTCTGGCATCAGAAAATGTGAGCTGCACTGGAGAGCCTGGTGAGTTTACTCAGGATTAAAAGATGGGACTGGGCTGATCATCTTTCCTGAAGGGAAAGTGGGTGTAGTACCTCAGAAAGGAAGGGAGCCAGGGGAAATCTGCACTGATGGAGAGCTTTGCTCCCAAGCACTTCAGCAGTCCCTCCCAGAGGTAAAACCCAGTGACACTGTCTGCAGACACCTTTTAATTTTGAACTGCTTCAGATCTGATTTTTTTTTTTCCTCCTGAAACAGAATATTTCAAAAATTGTTTTGTTGATTCTTTTTCTAGTTTGTTTATTTGGATATGTTATCCAACAAAGACAAAAGGCACAGGCTGTCCTGCTGGACCTTCCAATGGAAGGGCAATGCCTGATTTCCTGGAGCTCTGGTTCTGAAGTCATGCAAGACACACTGTAGTGGCTGGTTTTGGTTGGGTTTTTTTCACACAACCCCAGAAACATTACATTCTGACACAGTCACATCTCTCTGGAAGGCCAAACTGACCCAAATGTTCAGCTTTGTGTGAACATCACTAAAAACACACCTTTTTTCATTACTTGGCTGCTTTCTCTAGGGTGCACACAGGAGACCAGGCAGTGATAATTCAAAGATTTCAGGGGCTGCTCTGATCATTCTGTGATGTTTCAGTGATGGAAATCCCTCATCTGCAGTGCTCATGTCCACCACAGAGAACTGATAAATATTGAATAGGTAGCATCTTAGAAACATTGGTTAATTGTCAAATATCAGGGAAAACAAATAGATTCCTACTCCATGCAGTGAGAAGAAAAAAAAAAAAGAGGTGATACTATAGATATTCTATGGAAAGGAAAAACAGGTGAATTATTGCTTCTGATTGCAATAATTCTATGCAAAAATGAATATGTGTTATCAGCCAAGACATTATTATGGTTACTAAGAATACACTGCAGAATTCTGCAGAGAGAGATGAGCTGCTGGATCAGATTATGTGTGCACACAATGCAGCACGTGCTGCTGCACACCTAGAACACAACCAAGGTTTTTAGACACAGTTACCTCAGCACAGCCTTGCTGAAGTTAATCAAGGTCAATGCATTTGCCCAGGGATGGCCAAGGGAAGAATCTGAAAACTGAGATTCCTAGAAAGAAATTGAGAATATTGAGAAAATTTGGAACAAGCTTTGGAGGGTTGTTCTGTCTTCTCCTGACTTTTTTTCTACATTGGCTGGTGAAACCAAGAGGCAACAGGAATGTGTAGCACAGGACCTACACACCCTTGGTAGCAGTCAAACAGGAGATAAATAACCAAGAAATCCTTATCAGTTACTTCCAAAGATAAAGACCACCGAGGAGAGAATTTAAAATATCTTTCAGGAAAGAAATATGGTCAAATAAGGAGTGTAAAATTTTGGGAGTGGCAGGTCTCATTGCAAACATAAATTTACCTCCAGAAAGACAGAAATTATCACCTTGTGTTGATAACACTGAGAGATCCAACAGCTCAGTCTTTGGCAGGCACAGGCAGGAGGCAACAGCTCCCAGTGAGACAGCGAAGATCCTGCATTAGGCACTGATTTGTTTTCTGTCAATAAAGACCTTTTGTATCAACCTGAAGTACAAAGGCCAAGTGGCTGAGCAGGCAGTCAATATATCTGGCAGAAACGAGCCCCAACCCACAAGTACTCAAGCAGAGAATATCACAGGCATGGACGTGGGAACCAGATCCATCCCCTTGCGTGACTGTAATCAAGCAATCTTCATTTTCCCCAGGGCAAAAAACCTAAAAGGAGCATTAGCAAATGCTGCCCTGTCACGTAAATATCTGAAGCAGCTTCTTTAGTGGATTTGCCATATTTCAATTTCCAGCCATTGAGTGCACCACCAGGGCCAGCAGTGGAACAGAACAGAGAGGGCAGAATGAAATCATCCTATAAAGAAGCTGTGGGGGGTCACATTTGTTGGTTAAACAGCTGCATGTGGAGTTCTTCCTCTCAGATATCCAGCAGGATAGAGGCTGTGTGTTCACTGCTCATCCAGCCAAGCCTGAGAGGTCTAGCCTTTCAAAAGTACACCCTTCCACAGGGAAAAACTGCCACAGCCTCCTAGTAATGTTTATTACAACTAATAACGTATCTTTAAACCCCTTTTAGGTATTTTTCCTCTTATTCAGAGTCTGTGAGGCCTCATGAAGGGTTCAGGGCCCACCTGGCTGCCCTGAGGGTGGCCCTTCTCCATTCCTGTCCCAGAGGACATGAGCAGTGCAGGATTGTATCCCCAATGGAATGAACACTTTTTGTCTTCTGCATCATTATTGGCTGTTATTAACAACTTTATTAACTATCTCCACCTAATAATGAGATTAAATCTCTGGTAACATTATGTTTATAACACTCCTCCAAGTTCTTGCCTGCAAGCCAAGGACCATTCTGTGGTGTCCTTAGTTTCTCCAAGCAGTTTTCTAGCCCGTACAAAGTCTGTAGCAATTGTAATTTCTAGTTTTTATAGGTTTTCTATCTTGTTTTTCTCACTTTACCACTGATGCAGGCTGAAGGTTTGGCAAAAGTTACCTTCCTTGATGCTAGAATTATGGATTCTGGTGCTTCATAAAAAGAAAAACTAATCTTCTTACAGAATTCCCAATCTTTGTTCATATTTTCTGCTTGCAGCTTTCCTCCCATCTGATTTTGCACACTTTACATAAGGCAAAATGAGACCTCGTGAAGCACCAATTACACATTCTATTCATTGGGACTAACCTTTGCTTGCACATATTATATGTAATTTGGCAATGATCACCTAAAGAGCCTCTAGTATTCAGTCTGCTAATTAACAATTATCCATCATAATGAAGTCTAGAATAGAAGTATGCTGCGTTTGACTCCATATCTTTGTGCTAGGAGATAAAATTTATAAGTTTTAGAAGCGGCTTGTGCAAAGGCTATTCTGTAACCTCAAATTGGAAATAATAGGTTTAATTTATTGCAGAAAGGATCCTGATGAGTAGCTTAGTGTATTTAGTTTGTAGGCTTTGGAAAATATGATTTAATAGCAGTTCTAAGGTAGGGAATGGACAATGCTGCTAATACAGCTTATCTCAGTTTTATCTTCTTTGCTTTGTCCTTTCTGAGTAGATCATCATCACAGACCTTTTCTAACACAAACAATTGCATTCGATTTCAGGTAGGAACACTAATTTTCATTCTGTGGGGATTTCTCTTTTCTCTTATTTAATACAGAGCAGTAACTTTGGTGCATAACCACCTGAAACATTTCATTCTTTTATGTTCTTTGTAGTTCTCAGCTTGGTCATGAAACCCAGATTGAATTTGTAGTGCATTTGTTGTTCCAGAGCTGACCCTTACATTTTCAACCTGTGCTCTCTGGTTTGTTCTCTTTGGTGCTCGAATAAGGAGGTGGTGACACCTGCCTGAAGGTGAGCATCTGGGAAAGCTGTTAAAATCAGTTTATATCACAAGGAAACAGGCACAGAGAAATCAAACCAGTGATCCTAAATTCCAATAGAGGATTTTGTTTGCTTGGAATCAAAATATGCTATTTGTTTGACCTGGTCTGAAGATACCACTCTGGTTTCCTGTGCTTCACCCATAGCATTTCACTGTAGTGGAAAAAGTAATCCAGTGTTTTCTAGGCTAGCTGGAACTTAATAATTATGTTAACAAGAATGACAAGACTTACAGAAATCTATCTGAAGCTGATGTGAGCAAATGTGAGTGGGTATCAGACATCCTTCCCAGTCCTTCAGTAGGAGGTGTTGGCCCAGAAGTGGAAGATGTTTGTGAGGTGAGCAGTCCCTGTGAGTTCAATTACTGCTTTCCATGGTGGCCCTGGGGACTCTGCAGGTTGGTTACTGCCAATTTAACCTTGTAGTTGCTTATGTGGCCCATTGGAAAACGTTCCACTCTGTATTCAGCAGAGATTTTGGCTCTGCAGAAGGATAAATTCCATGCAAACATTTCAGGACGTAGGTTGGAAATGAAATTCTTCAATCACCATTCTCAAAGAAAAAAATAGCACAAACAGAATAAACTACAGAGGTGAAACCAACCCAAACCAAACAAGCCTCTATTTTTTTTTTCCCAGAAAAGGCAAAAGAAATTTACATTTGGGTGTTACTTATATACCCTGGGATGGGTCCCTGTCTGTTGACTGGGTTGCAGGCTGTTTTCTTTATCTTCTGTACACACTTAAACTCTTCAGTTAGATTTTCCCAGCTGCATGGGACCAGTTATTGATGCAGGAGAATCCCATCATATTTTGTAATTTTTTTACAGAAAGCAGCATGTGCTTTTAGGAGAGCCATGCTGTGAATTACGTTTTCAATTTCAGGAATTTGATTTAGGGTGCTTTTTATGTTTATAGTTTCAGCTCAGCAGCAGAGTGAGTGAAGTATGCACTGGGGAGGTTTGTTTTAACCTCCAAACAGGGAATCTGGTCCCTCAGCTGAGGCACAGAGCTCTGCAGACCAAAGCTGCCTATTTACACAGCAGGTTTGCAGACCAAGCCTTAAAATTAGTGCTCTGAAGCTCATACCTGTTTTGGTGAAACTTTATACTGAAAGCGAGACCTCAAGCCCATTAAAGAGATTAGAAAGACCAGATTTGTAACTTTCCCCTACTGCCTGAGAAATGTTTCAGGATAAAAAATGGGATGGGAATGTGCAGACACAGGTTTTTCAGTGGATACTTAAATGAGACTAATCCCTCTTTTCATACAAAGTTGTGCACCTATGCACATTGTCATCTGACCAACACAGCTGTAAATTTGGGGTATTGTGCTTTCAAAAGGCTGCAGAGTCAGTACTTTTGTTTACTGTTTAAAGTGTGTATAAAAGATGTAGGGAAAGAAAAAAAAGAAAAAACAAAACAAGGAAAGTTCCCTCATTTTTCTATGTTTATATAATTATTCATCTCCTTATGCACTTGCAAACAAATGCTTATATAGTTCTTGAAGCAACTTGCAAATTGTGATTGAGCTGTCACATCTTGTGTGAAATGATAAAAAATTATGAAGTCTTCTATCAAATGCCTTGTTTTCCTTAATTTCCCTATTTACATTGTTCAGCATGTTTATTATGTGCACTATTTTAACTAATTGTGTGTTCATGGCACAGTCAGAGACTCCGTCATGGAATAAATATGTTGAGTAAGTATCCTTGCTGCTTTACAGCTGCCCCATCCTCATCTCATCCTTCCTCTTCCTTTTGTTGTGTTCTTATTTGCATCTTGTTTGCTGTTGTCTAATTTCTTTCCAGTAGTACTGACTGTGGTATCTGCCCTCACAAAATGTTTTTCCAGGTGGTTGTTTCAGCCTGTGAAAACTCCCTTAGTAAGCAAACTAAACATTTTTAGCCCATGAATCTTATGCTCATTGCCAAAGGCACCTTTTATGCTATGGCTGGATGAAATCATGTATTGAAAACAAACTTGTTTGAAACTGGACAGCCTTCCACAGTCCCCATGCAAGAGGTTTGATGGTTGGACACATCAGAATAGGCTGATGGAACAAAAGTTTTATTTCAGAATTATTAAGAATGATTTATTAAGAATTATTTCAGAGGATAGTTCCTGAACTGACTTCAATCCTTGATCTGAAACTTAATGGCAGCGAAAGTTTCTTCTCATACTGAGCACAGGATGAGAAGTGTCCCCCTGTAATCATTGCCAGGAATATTTTATGAGCATCAAATTATCAGGGAACACCTCTGTGTGAATTCCTGTCTTTTTAGCTTGAAAAGCCCTCAGGAAAAACAGCATAGGCACTGCTTGAAGGGGGTTATTTTTTGTTCTTGTAAGTTTTTAAATTAATTTGAAAAGAGGTTAGGGGGTTTCAGTGAAAGGAAAACCCATTTCATTTCTTTGGGTTGCTTAAAAAAATATTCCATTTAGAAACAGATATCAGATGCACAAGCTAATCAACCTACAGTGCATTAAACAATTATTTTGGCTCATTGAACCAATCAGAACACACTTTTTATTTTTGACTGACATATGATAAACACAACCATCTGCTGCTTCATAGCCTGGTGTTTGGCCTGCTCAGGGCTGTAAGAAAAGACAGTAAAATGCCCTTATTTAGGTTCCATAAAATCATGCAGGACACATCTTCTAGGCCATAAATTGCTAATTATAGGCAGCACTGAACCAAATATTTCACCCCATCACAATAACATCTTAATCCCAGGATGTTTCATGTATTTCTGTATAGTGTGGTACCCTCAAGTCTGTCTGTGGCTGTCCTTTCCCCTGATGTTGTCCTTTTCCTATTGAAAACTTTCATAACCATTGCCATGATGTTTTATGCTGAATCACTGATGTCTCATCCACGTCATGATTTGGTCAGTTGTTGCACAGCTGGGAATTCAGACATTCTGGAGGGAAATACCAAAAATGATAATATTGTGTCTTCTGCAAGCAGGAGAATGGGGATGATTTTATCAGTGCATCGAGCAGAGCATGCAGGAAATGTAGAGCAGAAATGCAGATGGACTCGTGCAGCATGGAGTAAATCCTTCCATGGCTCCTCTTCTCCCTCTCCATGTCCCCTCATATCTCTCAGCTTTTCCTCCTCAAGTGCACAGAATGAAATCAAAGTCAAGTACTCTGGAGGAGCAAAATAACCCAATGAACTGTAATTCAAATTGATTAATATTGGATTTGGAGAAGATACATTTAATCCATTTTGTTCTGCTGTTTCAGAGACTCACAGGGGATAGAAGAATAACCTTGTGAAAATATTTGTCCTAGATCTTCCTTTAAAGCATTTTCCTTACCATTTAAAAAAAAAAAGGAATCAATTCAACTTTCCCCCACTAAAAATTTTTTTAAGAACCCTGACTGTTGTTGTTAAAGAAGCTGTTCAGTAGCTGGAGGACTTTGCCCGATCCATTTAGAATTAGATGATGATTATACAATCAATTATACCCATCTGACATGTTGAATAAATACAAGTGCTTTATCATTTTAATGAGCTTATGTACTGTTAAGTATTTTTTTTAGTTCTTTGCATGTGTTTTCTTTGTGTATTGCCAGATACACNCCAAACTGTCCTGCTGATCCTCATTTTAACACGAAGCACACTGAGATTTTATAATGTATGTGAGTAGCACTGCTGTGTGACACGATGGCAGGAGGGCACAAGGTCTGTCACAATCTGTGTGTGTGCCCAGTTGCAGTTAAGTGGAATACAGCTAAATGTATCTCATGCATAGTGTTCTTCCTTATACTGCCACCTTCAATCACTCACACCTTTTTTCTACCAAATAGGAAACTTAACTGTTAGAATTTTTTTATGTGTGATGGCACCAGTTGATGTTTAGGCACTGAACAGAAAGCTCAAGCCAGTGCTTCCAGTGACAGCTCTTCACATCATGACTTCTGAGATTTGTGTTTTAGTGGATTGGAAATGTTTGAGGTTTTTTTAAAAGCCTTTGGTGTCATCTGCATCTTCATTTGGGGAAAAGGGGTAGGGAGTGCCCGTGGTAGACACTAAACATTTATTTCTGTTGTTAAGATATGGCCCAGTCCATTGGGTAGGTGTCTCAGGCAGCATTAAAAAAGAGCTGTTGTATGCCCTGAACTCTGTCTCTGATGGCAGGAAGAGCCCTGGGTGAGTGCACATCTCAGAGCTGTAAATCAGAGGCATTACTATCCTCCACAGAGGTTTTGCTAAATTTTATTAAAAGTGTCATCTTTATTGTGAAAGGCAAGATCTATGTTCTAGCCCAGATCATCACAGTCAAGAGACTGTCAGTAATAACTTAATTTACCAGGGGGGGAAAAAAACCAGCCTTGTGTCTCCTTTACTGTCAGGCAGGTCAAAATTACTACATACAATAGTCAGGTGGGAGTTTTTCAATTCTTTTTCAGTGAGGGCATGTTGTTGTTTAATTCTCAAAGCTGGTGCAATTTGCCATGGATAGTGAAACACAAGGGAAGCTGTGGGACAATTACTCTTTCTGGCTGATAAAACCAAGTGGTGGCACTTTTTTAATCTCCAAAATGTCTTGGGCAGGAAGAGATGAAAGGTATGAATGGAACAACCACCCTCCTTCTAACTGGAGAAACAAGGAGTGTGGCATAAAGTTGGCCAGAGTGGTTGTGGTCTCCCCATCCCTGGGGGTGCTCAAGACCAGGCTGGATGGGTCTCTGATCAATCTGGTCTAGTGGAAGGTTTCCTGCTCATGGCAAGGGGGTTGGAAGGAGATGATTTTTAAGATCCCTTCCCACCCAAACCATTCCATGATTCCTTAATCCACTCATTTTCCACTGGAGATGGCAGAGTTTCAGAAGTCCCATGGCACAGCTTATCAGCCAAATGTCCATGCTTGACTTAATGAGGGAGGATTCATCAAGGGACACCCCAGGCTGAAAATTACCTTCATTCTGAGGCTGTCCTGAGCATTTTGCTGTTCCTTACCTGTTCCTTGCTCCACACACGAGGCTGTCCATGCACAGCCCAGTGCTGCAGCATTGACTCACAGCAGCAGCCCCAGAGCTGTGCCCTCGCAGTTTCAGCCATTTACTGCTTGCTAATTCTCTTGCTTCTTTGGCCACTCTGTTCCCCAGGTACACTTTCACTGGCATTTACACTTTTGAGTCATTGATAAAAATATTGGCGAGAGGATTTTGCATGACAGAATTCACCTTCCTTCGGGACCCATGGAACTGGCTGGATTTCAGTGTTATTGTTATGGCGTAAGTAGCACTCCTTTCTATTTTTCAAGAGACTTATATGCATTAGGACTTTTTAAAAGACTGTGTGGATGTTTTTTGGTTTTTTGTTGTTTTGGTTTTTTTTTTTTTTTCCTTCACTCAAATTTTACTGAAAATGAGAAAAGGCTGAAGTGTATTGGGAGGGAGGTGTTTTTATCCTGAGTGGTTTCAGAGGAAGAAGTCAGAGGAATTCTCATTTCTGTTCTCTGAATGCACTGCACAATTTTGGAGAAATTATTTACTCTCTCTGTGCTCCACAGAGAGAGCTGTTTGTAAAATATCTGTAATAATATCTGCCTATCCAATGTAGTTTTTGGAAGCTTCAGGCCCCTGAATAGAAAGTGTTGTAAGTGTGACTGAACACCCACGTATTTAAATCCCTATTTATACTCTATCTATCCATCACATCATCAGAGCTGTTTTCACCTCCCTCTTTTCACAAACCCTTTTCACCTGGAAAGTAATTACTATTTTACTGTAGAGAATTAATTTCTAGTCCTCTCAAACTTGTTATATGCCTTGGAAATAGAAATTTGGCCCCCTTCACGATATTCCCCTTCAGCTGCACGCTTCTGCCTAGATTGTTAGAGTTCTTTGAGGACATGTGGGGTTCTGGTGCTTTGAAGAAGGTGATGGATTTGCAACATCCAGGCAGCTAAAAATACACAGGGGTAGAGAAGCAGTCAGCCAGCACTCACAGGGGACTCAGGGTCAGGCCAAGCTCTGGCCAAAGGCAGAGGTCTGACACCATCAGTACCTCCAGCTGAGATAGAAATCCAGATTTCTTCATAGTCACAAAAGAGAAAATTGTGCAAAAAACGAGTGCCATCTTGAAGTGAAAGCTGGAAGAGATGCCAGAAAGGCTCCACTTCCTAAACACAGAAGGATCTGATCAGATCTCCCTGGGTTTTTTTTCTGCTTAATGATACCTGTGTTCAGTTCTGGGTTTAGGTTAGTTCCTGCTGCCATCTTTAAACCCCACAATTCACAGCATTAGGTGAGATTCAAGTGTGTTAGCACCCACATCTGAGCTGAACTCCTGGGGCTGGGAAATTTGAATGGAACAAAAATCAGGAAAGAATATTCAACCAAAGTTAGCTGGTACACCAGTGAGGGCTACTGAAGTTGAAAGCACAACTCTATTAGAGTGCAGAGATCAAGATCAGTATTCAAGGAGACTCTGGATGATACTCTTGGTTAGATGGTTTAGTTTTAGGTAGTCCTGTGAGGGGCAGGGAATTGGATTCTTGATCCTTATGGGTCCCTTCCTGTAGCTTGAGATATTTTACAGTTCTGTGGTTCTTGGCAGCATTTAGCAGAACAGCATGAAGGTGTGTAAAACCTAAGTGAACTTCCTCAGGAACACTCCTATTTATTTCAGTAGGCTTTGGATCTAAGCCAGCCCTAGGCCAGGTCCTGGTATCTGTTACTGCATTCCTATGGATTTGGCTGAACTGACATCTGGCCACTATGATAAGCCTTTAAAAAAACAAATCAGTGTAGATGGGGAGAATCTTTTGGAGGTCAGATCACATCAGGTATTTTTCACAGCTAAACTTTTCCTCAAGCATTGCCAAGTGCAATTCTCCTGCAACATTTAGAGTAAGGACAACAACACAGAGCCACCATCCTGCTCTCCTGTGTCCTGTCCATCAGGCAGGTGGTAAAAGCAGGATACAATCATCTGTTTGTGAGTTAGGATGTGAGTTTATATGTAGGTCTCAGGATTCAGCACAACATGGAGAATGTCTCTGCATGGGTTCTCACTTTTCTAGAAGGAAGGAGGTTTCTGACAGGTAGAAAGAAGCAGAGAAAAGGACAAGATGAGCCACAGCTTCCAGCTTTGTCCATCAGTCTGCTCCACCTCATCTTGTCACCTTGGGCAGAGGTTGAGGCATCTCCCCCCTGCTCTGGGGGCACCTCAGACTGAAATTTAGGTCTGAAAAGTCAGTTTGAATATCCCTTTTTTTGGGGTCTCTACACCATCTCTGGACATTGGGGATGTAGGGAGCAGGAAAGATGAGAAGGTTTTGCACAGACCTTGAGGTGGACAGTAGCCCACAGGGGAATTATTCACTCCCTGTTGGTAGGAACCAGGATTTAGTGCCCACAGACTGTGGGTTTACCACTCTTTTTTATTTTCTAATTCCAGACCTAAATGGCCACTCAGTGCTCCAGCCCAAGGATCAGGAAAAATCCTTAAAGCTTTTCTAATGAGTCTGTGCTTCTTTCCTAACTGCCTTTGGATTTTCTTTGCAAACAATATTTCAAGTCTTCATTAGAATACCCCTAAAACAGGGAGACCTGCAACTGTGAACTAAGAATCTTCTTGGCATCAAACTATTTTCTTAATACCAAACTATCTCTTCAGAACCAGAATCCATTCCTGTTGTTTCTTACTTTAAGGCATATTATACTAAGTCTTTATAATGGAAAAATAAATGGAATTCTGGAATTGAAAAAGAAATGGAGAAGTGTTTCCTTGAGCCCCACAGGCAGCAGTGAGAGAGTTAAAAGTGGCTGCAATATGATCTTCATGTGTACAATGAAACCTCCTTCCCAAGTATGCAAGCAGCAGATAGTGCAGAGACTTGGGTAATGGAATCTATTCTGATACGATTTGGCCTTCATACAAATCCAATTTGCAAGTAATTTGAAGTAAGATGGATCACACAGGTAACTCTGGTGTTGTCTTTGCTTGTAGCCTGTGTGCTGCCAGAGGTATTTCTCTAGCTGCAAACAAAGGTGGCCTGGGAATTCAGAATGGAGGAGCCTGAAAAGGGGCCATGAGATTCAGATGGACCAAGGGTTTTGGGCTAGCAGAAAGTACAATTATTTCACTAATGAATGTTACAGTGGGAAGATCATCCTTTACTTTAGAGTTGTGGAAAAATAGCTTCTTGTCTTCTTCTCTTTTGGGCAGAAACAGCACAGATTGGGCCACAGAGAGGAGTTTTAAATAGCACACTGGAGAATAAGAAGTGCTGCAGGTCTCCAGGGCTTTTCTCTTGCCCTGTGCCAGCAGACACAGCCATGGCTTGTGACCCTCTCTGGGGTCAGGGATGGGTTCAAGGGAAATTATGAAACTGCCCTTGTTTAGATCCCTCTCTCCCAGACTAGTGAGTCCCTCTTTCCAGGACAGGTAGGGAGAGGCAGCTGTAACTCTGGCTTGGAAAGTGCCCTGTCAGAATCTTAAAGACAGTAAGCAATTCCCTGGCTAATGGGAAAATTCAGGACAGGAATTCCAGTTGCTTCTCATGCCCTGGTACAGAAGAACTGGTCAGCAGCATTTTGATTGAAAAAAATTACCAAAATAAATCCTAATTGACTATTACAAGCAGCAGTATTATCTACTTCATATGCTTGTTCACATGTTTATAATGTGTTCTTACAAATTTCTGGTCAGCAAAACCATATTCCCATCCTAGTGCTTCTCCCCAAATTATTTTTTTCCTCCACCTTTCATGCTGAAGAAGAGTTTGGGAGAGAAGCACAGGGTAAAGCTGGGGAGGAGACAGATAAATCGTTGCCCAGACTCCCCAGTGAGATTATAAAGAGGGGCAATATTGTTCTTCCAGGCTATAATCTGGATTAGTAGATATGGAGAGGATGCTTTGTCCCCCCTGAGGGCCTTTGGACAATGCCCACTTAAGCAGACTTTTTAAAATAACCAGGTGAGCCTTTTCTGTAGCATTCAGAAACAAAGGCCCCAAAGAAGCAGGGCAGTTGAATGAAATTTGGTAGAATTTTAGAAGTGAAACTCAAGGGCCCAAGACCTCTTTTGTCCTGGAGACACAGTGGTGACTATGGTTTTGCTGCATACTGACTTGGAAGAAATAATGTTGTACAACACTGATAAAATGAAACTCATTCCATGAGTGGAATGCTCCCTCCTGGGAGCATTTGGCTCAGATGTGATGGGTCTCCAGGATGACCAGAAGAGGCAAGGCAGGGAACAGCTGGGATTGGTATTTTAATCATAAAGGGTTTTTAGTAGGATGGCAGTTATATTCATTCAGACTCCATCTTCCCACAGCCAAAGGGCATGAAATTGAAATACAAAACAAAATACAATTTAAAGCATCTCTTGAACCCAAAATTTGCTTTACCACAGAAAACAGCATCTTAAACTAAATAACCCAGTCAAAATGTTTGTACTATTTTGCTATGTTGTCCTATATGTGGTTTACAGAAGCTATTATGTGAAAATTGCTTGAGTATTTGAAGCAGCAAAATAACTCTTAATATTTCCAATAATGTAAAGAATTTTTTTTTTTGTTCAACTACATGATGGTAAAATCTTTAAAGTATTTATGGCTGAACAGCACAATAGCAGAGTTCACCCAGTAGTTTCAAAGGATTGATGCCTATTAGAAAAGTTTAATAGTTCAAGTAGCATTTGGAATGATGTGCACTAATAAAAACCTGGGGCAAATGGCATCAAAGAGCAGCCTGAGAAGTGGATGCACCTCTCATCTGGCTGCGTTCACTCCCACTGTGTATGAATGCTTTCTTCATTCAGACAAGTCTCATACTCTATTGTGTAATTCCAAATAACTGTGACTTAATTCTACAGGTATGTAGGAGAATTTGTGAATGTAGGCAGTGTTTCACCTCTTCGGACTTTCAGGGTATTGAGAGCTTTAAAAACTATTTCAGTAATCCCAGGTAAGACGCCCTGATCCTTACGTTTTTGGCTCTCAGCTACAAGTGATTCTTTCTCTGTCTCTCTTTGTCCCTTTGATTGTTGGTTTTGTTTATTTTTTTATTTTTATTTTTTTGGCTGGTGTTTTGTCATTGTCTGTGTGTGACTTTCCCTTGTTACAGATACATAACTGAATTTGTGGACCTGGGCAATGTCTCAGCCTTACGAACGTTCAGAGTGCTGCGGGCGCTGAAAACAATCTCAGTCATTTCAGGTGAAAATCAGGTTAAACACTCGGGCTGCAGTTGAAGCCTACATGCCATTTCCAGTAGTAAACACTGTAATTACCAAAGACTTAACCATAGATACTGATCAGGAAATGGAGGAATGTAGGGAATGTGACCTGTCAATAGAATACATTTTTTTTTTTTCATATATTTTTCCAGTATGGTTTTTTTGTGGGCAGAAGGAATGAGAGTGCCTCCAAAATTGCAGAGCTCACAAGTGCTGCAGTGAGAGCAGTGGCTCGTGAATCACACACAGAAAGTGCTCATTTGTGAACTCTATGAAGATGGCAATGAAAATCTTTTAAAACCTTTGGATATTGATTTTTTAGAAATGGAAGGTTAATGACCTCAAAATGCATATTCATGTTCAAGAGCACATCGATAGAGGAATCTAAATCTGTGCTATGAGCTGAGGTTTCAAGACTGCAGGCACAGATAGCCTAATTTGTGATGGTATTTATCCATTTGCATGTGATAGAAACAGTGCTGAAATTTTGGGCCTTGAAGAGATTGGAAAACATTTCTTTTTTTTATTTTGGTAGGCTCAGTATTTCATTGACTCACGTTTTCTCACATTTTCATGGGTATGATTTCTCCCCTCTTCAACCCCCTCAAAAAAAAAAAAAGAAAAATCAGTTTTACTACACATCTGGTAGTAAAAGAAGCTCTTTATATAATCTCTTGCTATTAAAAAAAATATTAAGTAATTTATGCAGAGATGAGTCCACTGAGGACTAACAATACAACAAAACTTTCTTGCTGAGCATTATCTATGGACAGGTCTCATTCAGCCTCAGTGTTTAACATCTCCAACCTGCATGACAAGGTAGAGAAGACAGCAGAAACCATGCATGGTAGATCCTATCTGTGATAATCCTGAACAGATGTTGGCAATTACATGTTAAAAATATTCAAAACATTGAGAGAACCTCTCAGATTCTCACTCACAGGTCTTTGAGGTTAGAAAGGCTTTTCCACCCACTCCATTATACACTATAATATCAATCTGAATAAATTCTGTGAAGTAAACTTATAGGCAAATGTATTAAAACTCATCACCACATGGAGTATAAGCTAGAAATGGGAATTTTTACCTCAGGAATGGAGGTATTAAGAAAAAAAAGAAATATATATATATGGGTCTAGAGTTTGGTCCCTCGTTCCAATTCCACAGTAATGAAAATCAGGGAAATTACTGGGAAAGCAAGGTACTTTACATTGGAAGTGTATGTCCAAATACAGGTTTTAAAGAGTACTCCAGGATTCATTAGGTCCTTGAAACCACTACCTGTCTTAATTTTTGTCTTAAGTTTTAAAGAATAATCTATTAGCAGAGATTTGTGGAGATTTTTAAGTTTTCTCAAACAGGATTTCCATTGAGAAAGGATTTTTCTTTTCCTTGGGAAAGAGAGCTGAGCACAGCTTTACATCTCTCCTGTGAGATGGTAGTGGCTACTCAGAGGGAAAGCCAGAGTTTGTTTCCTAGATTCCTTTGATAGCTATTTGAAGACTTAACTTGGAGGGACATCCATCTCCAGGGGACACCTTTCACCTTACATCTTGTCTCAGGCTTGAGCCTCTTCAGAGCAGAGCCTGTCCATTTTTTTTCAGTTATATATATAACAGTTTTCTGCTGTCCTATATCAGAGGAGGAGCTGAAGCTTGTTTTACATCAAATGACAAGATATGACTTGGTGGGGAAAAAATTGAGTACTGAGATTTAAAAAAATCCCAATTCAAATACAACAAAACCCTTCTGTGATATTAAACACTGAGTTGTTCCTTTTGTTGGTTAACAGAAAAAAAAAAGGAGTGCTATTTATTAAAGTAATGCATAATAACTCACATTCTCTTTTTTTCATTCTGAGCATTTCATTATTTTTTTTTTGATAATTGCATTTTTATGTACATGTCTCCACTTTATTTGGTGACATAACTGCATGTAGATATGCTAATAGAATATCTGGCCTTTGATTTTATCATCAAAATTACCTGTGCCCTGAGTATTAAATTACAAATGTGGAGAGCTACAAATTGCCACAGCTGCCAGTGAAACACAGACAAGGTGGGGTTTTTTTTAATATTAGCAGATAATTTCAGAGGAGTCAGTTCATCTTACAGTGAGGCATATCCATTTTAAATGACATATTGGACATGATGCTGTGGTTTCTCTGGAGATCAGACTGAGTTTTTAATGATAACATAGGCTTATGCTGAGGTGAAATATTTTCCCTTAGTAGGCTAAAAAATGAAAAGATGATGAGCATTAATATCTTTCATGAGATTTCTGGGGTTAATTGCCGTAGAGAGGAGAAGGTGGTTGTTATTTTTGTTTCCTCTTTCACCTCTCAGGTGAAAAACACCAAGCTGTATTCTCCTTTGGAAATATCTGAGCTTTCCCTCAATAAAAATTGATCACTTTTCCATCAGGTGCTTCTATTTGCACAAACATGCTTTGGGCTCACCGTGCTCAGTGAAATTGCTTACGGAAAGCCACGGGCCAAGTCCTCGGTGGTGTGAGGCTCTTGTCCAGCAAAGCACTTAGAGGCTGCTTTTCAAAGGCATTCTGCTTCACTTGGAATCAATGAGTTTCTCTATTGACTCCAGAGGGAGTCAGTAAAGCTGACAATTAGTGCTTTTAAAAATCTCACCTGCCTTTAATGTCTGGCTCTAAGTGCTCGAGCAGGCACGGGGATCTTTAGGGGGACACGGGGCTCACAGGGCTGAAACAGATCTCCTAAATTCGGAGTCCATTCCCCTGGCCTAAGGCTGCATTTAGCACAGCTCAAGCATGGCGTGGTATTTATTGCCTGGCTCTTTTGAGCAGCCCTTCAAGGGTGGAGGTCCCAGGGTCTTCCTGAGAAGTCCAGGAACAGTTCCAGGAACTCACTGCTTTTGTCATTAGATTTGTCCCAGGTGGATGGTTCAGATCCAGACCCAACCACACAAATGTTGGCATCTACCAGCCAGCTTCCCTCTCACTGGAGAGCTGGGGCTCAGTTTGAGTGCCACAGAGCCAATATCTCCTGCTCCAAATGTCCATGGACCTGCAGGTCCTGTCTCTAAAATCCAGCCTTTCTCTCTCTCTTGCCACGTTATCAGCTCTCTCATTTTCACCCTGGAGCTGTGTAAGATGTCAGGCCAGTGCTTTACCTCCTGTGGCAGCCCTGAACATGCCAGGAGACCTTCATGGAATCCCTCAGTTTTCCCTTTTCTGCACTGAACACACGCATTTCTTCCTGTTTTCCAGTTGTCCATGGTACTGAGAGGAAAACAAGCTTTGTACAGCTTCAGGTGCTTAGAAATAGGTAACCTTTTCTCCATGGGAGCATTTTAAAACCTTTAACTCTCAGTGATTTGATTTACTAATTGGCGTCTTGCACGTTGCCACGGCAACTGGACTCATTTGTTTTTCTAGCCACATAGGAACCATGGTCAGCAGCAGAACAACCCACAGAAGCCATTCATTTGTCTCCCATTAGCATCCCATTACCAGAGTATCCAAATCCCAGTGGGCTCTGAACAACAGAGGGTCCTGAATTGTATTTTATCCTCATGGAAATCACTGTGGGTTTTGATGAGCACTAATTGGGATAATAGAAACCCTGAGGTACTCCCTCTCCATCAAAAGACCACAAAAAGCAGGCCATGATCATCATCATCATCATCCCCAGGATTTTGTAAACTGCCTGCATCCAGAGAAGCTCCCCTGCTCTTTCTGGAGCAGGCGCGTGCACCACAGACATCTCTCCCGAAACCACAGGATACCGGGGAAAGGTGACCTCATAGAAAATTGGGCCAAGGCACTTTGGGGCCTGATCCAGCTCCCATTTAAGTTAGTGTGAGAGTAAAGGCTATAAATAGTGCTGTGAATGTTATCCAGTGCCTCTGTGATAGCCAGAACAGAGCTCTGAGAACAAGAATTAAGACTGTGTGTGGAGGAGGCTGACCCCCGTTCACTGCTTCGGTCTCACTGAGGTCCTGCTACAGAGAGATAAATGTCACCCTTTTGGTGGGTAAATCACTCAACTCAAGGACTAACCAGCCCAGAGGTGAGAAATATATGGCATATTTGTGTTTTCCTTGGGGACTGGCCTGTCAGTCACTTTTCCACGCAAAGCCAGCCTGCAGGAATGCTGATACCAATTCAAGTTTGCCAGCAGGTTGTTAAGCTCTTTGCTGCCCCATGTCTCAGTAGCTGATGAGAAAATACACTCATCAAGGGTGGGCCCTTCTCTCCCTACACCCAGATGACTCATGCAGACACTTACAGGACACAGGTGTATCCCCAGGAAAAGGAATGGGCTGGATGAGCACAATCCTGCTGCAAGTCACACTCTTTTTTTTTTTCTTCTTCTTTTCTCTTTTTTTTTTTTTTTTGTGGTTTTTTATTTTTCCTCTTCTTCCCGCTTGTTTCCAGACTGTGCATGAACGTGTCTGATGTTCTGTAGGTGATTGCCAACATCTGCTATGGATGTCATACTGAATTATGCTAATATTTCCTCACATCTCGCATAAGGAATGGATGGTGTTTTGGGACCTTGCCATTTCTCATTGTTTGGTGTTGCTTGCATTTTCTATGGTTTCTGATTTGCATTTGAAAAAAATGATTATTTGATTAACCTCTGAATGTGATAATTTCTACCTGCCTTAACAGGAATGTTTGGGCCAAATTCTTCTTGCTCTCTGCAGATGTCAGGCTGCCCACACAGCCCTCATTCCACTGATTTTGGATCTCGTGGGTGTTTTTTCATGTCATGCAAGCAGGATTTGGCCCAGAGGTGTGGAAAGAAGTCAGTGATTCAGAAAAAGCCTGTTATTGATTTACTCCACAGGGAGTAATCCATGGACCCATTGTCATGAACGGGTGTAGATGTTACTCAGCTTTGGATCAGATCCTCGGGTTTTGCCCTGCATGCTGCCTGGTTTGATGTTTGACTTGCAAGAATTAAGTAAATGCCTTTAATTCCCCATAAATAGTATCTTCTATTAAGCTATATTGCAGTGCTCTCATTGGCACTATTTCAAAGGAGGATTATTTATCCAGAAGATTTAACCGTGCTCTAGATTTGAACACATCTCACATTGCTTTTACAAAACACGGGATTGAATCAGAGAGATGCAGAGCACCTGCAAGAGGTCCTGAGTGTCCTTAATTTCCCTCAGCCCTTCCATTTTAGAGGCACAGATAGTTTAATTGAACAATGAATTAAATCTTTTCCTTGGCCTTGGCACTCAGTTGTGTCAACCACCTTGATAGATGCTACTTACTGAGAGAATTTTGGTTTTAGAGGGTGAGAAAAAGCAGTTCAGCTGCAAGTATAACACTCTCCAAGTGGTTTTCCTGGAAAGTTTTAACAAAGGTCCAGGAGGCAGAGTACAAGTTATTTTTAAATGGTCTTTAATTACAGAAATTGTAGTACTAAAGCATCATCTTCTTAAATTGTTCAGAAGCTTGTCAGCTATGAAAACAAAACAAAATTAAAAGGAAGTAAAGCAGAAAACCCTCTCATGAAGAAATTATTTTATACCTGCAAGGAATGAAATTGTAAAACTGAGAGTATAGAATTGCTATTCTATTTAAAACTCCAGTAAGTAATCTGGGAGAAACATGTTTCATGAAAGGATCTTGAAATTGGCAATACTGAGGGCTTAATTTAAAAACAGATAGTCTCTGTTGGTGACTAGAATTTTGTAGGGTTTTTCCCCTAATATTACCCCTATTCACATTAGCACTCCCATTGTCCTTGGCCATATGAGTAAGATTAATTAGTGCACTTGGATGGTACAAATACAGATTCCAAGTTTTTATTTGTATTACAAACAAATAAATGTTCTGCAGGGATTTCACAGGGAGTATGGCAGTAAAAGAATTTGTGGTATTTTTTTCCTTTTCTTAAGACTCAGTTTGCATTTGGATGTCCCAACTTCAGTGAAGCAGCAATCTGTGTGTTCAAGGGACAACAAACAATTATAAGAATCATTGAAAATATTTCAAAATATTAGATTTAAAATTTTTTAAAATTCTAGTTCATTTCCAATTTTTTTTCCCAACCTCACTACTTCTGTAAGACCTTGGTATTTTAAAGGTCTTATAATGCTAGGCAAGAGTGACACCCCAGAAGTCCTTTCAGAATTGGACTTCATCTAAAACTACTTCCCATTCAAGTAAAAAAAAAATTACTCAAGACTAGATTAACAGGAGATATTTCATCTTTATTTAGGCATGAAAATAGCCTACAGATAGGTTCAAAAATTAAAAGTCAGCCTTTTTCTAAGTACCTGAGTAGAACTGACCTAATTTGTAAAATCTCTTTCTGGTGAGGAGGAGAGGTAGCATGAAAATCCAGCTTTTGCCTCATGTTTGTCCTGCAATAATTTATGATTTATTTTTGAGCAAAGCAGGGAGCTGTCTAACCTCGTCCTCTTTACCACGCCACAAACTAATTTTAGAGAGGCAAACAAAGAATTTAGTGGGGAAAGCTCCCCACACCTGATGGATCAGGGCCTTTCAGTTCAATGGGCCATTTCACAGATGTCAATATCATTCACAGATTAGCAATATCCTGTGCAGGAGTGGAGTATTTTAGGCTGCTGCACCTGTTGGCCATTCCAGCAGCTCATCCTCATTTGAGAAACTCTGTTTTCCCCCCACTCCAACCAGAGATTTTTAAGCAAAGCCAAGAGCTAATTTTGCTCTCCTATGAGTCCTGAAGTACATTTTCATATTATTTCCAATTATGCAGCTCTAGCTCAGCCTTTGTGGCTGCCAAACTCTTGGGGTGGAATTCCAAGGAAACTGAGATTTAATGTGTGTGATCATATTCAGTGAGCAAATCAATGTGCTTCTGAATATTGCCCAGGAGAATTCCTCCTGTTTCCTCTTTGCATTTTCTTTTTTCCCTATTTAAATCAATTTCTCCTACTGCTGCCATACTGGCGACATGGATTATCAGAAGCACTTATTACTGCTTACCAGGATTAATTAAATATAAATAGGCAAGAAATGACAAAATTGCCACCAATGTGCAGCTGGTATTAATGTCCAGCACACCAGTTTAGAAGGGAAGGGTCTTTTTTTAAAAAAAGAAATGGGGTTTTCTGTTGGAGCCATGCAATATTCAATCAGCTCAAACAGTGCTAATCTCCAGGAACACTTCAAAAGCAAGAACTATCACTTGAGAAAACTGTAGAATTATTTATATCTGAATATTTATGGAAGAATAAACTGAAACTAGTGTTACAGGGTGAAATTAATAAAAGAGAAGCTGATTTGTGTGACCCAAGCCTTTGGTGTTATGCAGTGGGATGATTTATCTACTTTGGCAGCATATTATAACATGATTAACTTTGCCCAGGTAGTGTTGGGGCCTGAGGTTGTTTCACTCAAATGATTTCCACTGTGTTTATTTGATTGCCTGTATTTGGCTTTTTTCCTAATCCCAAATTCTTGTTGTCTTAAGCAAATGAAGGCAGAGGAATTATTCATATGAGGACAGCATGCTGGATTTGGCACTAAAATATGTAGAGTAAACAGCATTTCCATACCTCTTCCTCTGTTTATGTGAGGGATAAACTTATCAGGATCACCTGAGAGATTTAAAAACAATTCATGTTCTCAAAATTCAATGGGATTTAGGCTTTACCGCCTTTACTGCAGCTCCATGAAAATTTAAAACACATTCCATATGTTCTTTATCCATGGATAGTTTTGTAGCTCATTGCCCCTCCATCCAGCTCTTCCCCTCCATTTTTAAATCAGTGTTTGTGCAATTCCAGGACTTTGGTCCAAAAGCAAACTGGACATTCATGGTGATCATTCATCTCTCATTTCTGACATCCAGTTGCAAACACCCAAAGCCCTTCAGACTCCCCATTCCATGGAGATTTCCATCATGAAGAGCAGCTGTCTGCAGACATATTTCAGCCTCTCAGTCTGTAAACTCTTGGCTTTTATCTCCCTAGGGCTGAAGACCATTGTAGGGGCACTTATCCAGTCTGTTAAGAAACTTGCAGATGTGATGATCCTGACCGTTTTCTGCTTGAGTGTCTTTGCCCTCATAGGCCTCCAGCTCTTCATGGGGAACTTGAGGCACAAATGTGTCAGGGATTACACCATGCACAACTTCACCAACGGCTCCTTGCACTTGGATGGTAGGACTTGGAACAACTCAGAGGAGTTTCTCAGTGATCCAGGTGAGCTCCTCTTTGTCCTGTAATCTGGTTTCTGGTCATTTGAGGTTTGGTCGTTTTTGTTTGTTATTTTTGGTAATTTTTTTTTGTCTTGTTTGTTTGTTTGAATGTTTTTGTTTGTTTGTTTTTGTTTGGTTGGTTGCGTGTTTTTTGTGGGTTTTTTGTTTGTTTTTTTTGTTTGGGTTTTTTGTGGCTTTTTGTGGTTTTTTGTTTGGTTTGGGTCTTGTTTTTTTTGGGTTTTCTGTTATATTGACAGAGATTTGCGTGTGAATCAGCAAAATGTGACTCCTGGCTCATCATGATGTCAATGTGGTTTTGAAAGACCCAGGTAGCTCTGTCTGGATCTCTGTGGTGCCTTCACAGTTCATGCTGAAAATACTTCTGGTGCTTTCCTATGAAGTCCTGGTTGTGTCACTGATGATTTTCACAGTTTTAGGGTGTCTTATATATTTTTAAAGCTCTGTTTTCTGGAATTGAGCAATCACATGAAAATTTCAACTCTGTGTGTGTGGGTCTGGCTTGCATGTTGTTTCTCTGAAGACAGTTTATAGCTCTTGCATTTTCTAGAAAAACTTCAAAATTGAGTTAATGGCCTTAAAAAATTCAAGAGGTAAAGCAAAGCAATTCAGTCTTTCTTAATATGAAAAACCCCAAGAGAATTGTTTTAAGGGAATCTTTTGCTGTTTGTGCCTAATTCATTATTTGGGTCAGGCCATCCCTCTACAAACTCCTGACCAGTGACCTTTTGTATTTTATTTATTTTGAGGAGAAAAATGAACCACATAATCAACTCATTAGCTGGAGTTTTGGTTGAGAGGCAGTGTCACAGTGTCATGGGGTATCTCTGCTCTGACTCTGTGGACCCCACAGTCCTACATCTCCAGCCACTATAAAACCCCCAAATCTGACTCGTGGGGGTTGCCTGGCTTGGGGGTTGCCAGGGCTCTGCTGAACCAGGGTTTCTGCCAAGGGCAGCCCCTCCATTCCCCACTGGTGACTTCTGGCCTTTCTGCTCAGTTCCTCTCCCTGTGGTCTGAGATCCCTGGAAGGAGTGGTGTTAAGGTTTCCTTCAAGGAATAAAAAGCTCATAGTGGGTGTCTTTAAGACTTGTGGCTGCTGCAGCATTTAGGAAGGACAAAGCTCTGGCTGAGTGAGGGTTGTCTTCAGACCTGACCATCAGGTTATGTGTCCTCTCAATGCCCCTGTATCAGAGCCCCTTTTCAGCTGGAAGGGGAAAGAGCTCTTGGAGTTTTGCTGGGTGGTGTGGGACCTGCTGAACTCTTGGCCCATCCATGTTACCCCTGCTGCCAGTGAGGAGCTGGGAAAGGTATTTGTGCACCTGTGGTGGATTAAGGCACTTCAGGCACCCACAGATAACTGAGAGGTGTGTGAGGTGCTGCTTTCCCCCTCTCATAGAGGCATTGAGGGATAAAAGAGCCATGGCTGGAAGCATAAAGCCCTGCAATAAAGGTGAAAGGAAGAAATGGAGCCCTGAAGATAGTCTGGCTCTCTGGAAATAGGGTAAATGTGATACAGGATGGGCTGTTAAAATACAGATAATGTCAGGGCCAGCTGCAGCTTTGCTTTAAATGTGAGGAATTGTACAGCTGCTCCAGCATACCATGAGCAGGTTTATTTATGTAGTCCTGATATGGGGAGGAGGGCAGACACTCCCAGAAACCCTAATAGGAAATCGAGCAATGGTTATCAGGGTCATGAAAATATACTTGATATCACTAGAGGAGAGTTGATAACTAACAAAGATAACTAACTTGGTGAGATAATGGATTAAAGTGAATTAAATTTTGACCATGTA
This sequence comes from Alaudala cheleensis, assembly GCA_013398995.1. Classification (NCBI taxonomy): domain Eukaryota; kingdom Metazoa; phylum Chordata; class Aves; order Passeriformes; family Alaudidae; genus Alaudala; species Alaudala cheleensis. Next base: position 66,758 of record VWYE01018096.1, read on the forward strand.
GCATTGCAAGGAAGTAATAATAACATCAATGACTGTTTTCATAATATCTGAAAATAAAGACATGGTGTATTATGGCAAACAGTTGTCACTTACTTTGGACAGACAGAAGTGGTTTAAATAGTGAAAGTGTTGAGGCAATGCAGCAGGCCCCTGAAGACATAGAAGAAGAGCAGATTTATAAGAAAAACGTAGTGACCTCTGAATAAGAATAATGAAGCCTTCCTCAAAATGCTGAAGAAGGAAGCTTTGCTATTAGGCAAGAGAAAACAATATTAAGTAGGACTTTCATTTAATGTTTGCTGTTGCACTAAAGTGATTCAGAAATGGAAGGACTGGCTCATTTTGTGACCAGATGGGGCAGTGCTTTGTATTTCATTTTGCATGAGTATTCTGGTGAAATGAAGTGACCGTTTAAAGGAGAGGCACTGACCACAATTTAATAACAGTCCAAATTTCAAGTACTGCAGGGAATTAAGCAATACATACAGTTAGATTAAAGTGTAGGCAGACCAAATTAGATAAAAAGAGGAATATATTAAGAAACAAAATCGTGTCAATGTTTGCTCTGAAGAAGAACTAGAGAAGAAAATTGGCCAACATGTTGAGATAGTAGAGTTCACTGGAAAGGAGCACAGACAATTACAGGAGCTCTTTGGAGATTTCAAAACCAGTGTGGCTGACTCATTTAGTTTGGAGCAGGGATACTAAATCCAAAAAACCCAGAAAACAGAAACCTGAAGTACTGTCACAGATCCATAATAATACTTTAGAGAAAAAGGGGGATGTAAAGAAATAAAGGAGTGCAAACCACTGAAATCTAAAATTGGAGAAATTCTTAATTCTGTTCATCAAGACACCAAAATAGAGAATTAAATTGGGATGATGTAACAGTTCTGCTCTTCTTGAAGAACAAGAATTTGCTTTGGATTCTTTAAGAATGTTTTTAGTATTTTAAAGGGCAGCAAGGAACCTCTGAAATGGCATTAGCCTCCTCCTGTGCCTTTAAACTGTTTTTTGCATGAATGAAAAAAACAAAAATCAGTGAAGCCCCTTGCAAGGGTAATAGAGAGAAGAATTGCTTGATGCTGCAGAGGAATTAGTTGAGAGATTCAGTCATGAGGTGTGAAGAAAGATAAGAACTCAGTTGTGAGTCTTTCAAAGGGTTTTTTATTTCGAGATAACTGTGTGCTGTGGGCCCTTTGCTATAGGGGATGTTTTGGTGGTGTCTCTGGGACAGACATCTGGAATGGCCTGGGATGGCTCCAGGTCTGCTTTATCATTCAAAACTTGCTTCATATCTCGACAAAATTCTGTAATCTTTCCTTATCTGCATTCAGCCTCCAGGCAGGAAGTTTTTTCTCATCTGTCTTCTCAATCCTCTCGTTTTGGTTTTATATACAGGGAAAAAACGTCAATTTGTAAACTTTGCATCATCACTGGCTTGACCACAGTTATGTGGTAGCTCTTGATTTTTGGTTGGTCCCTGAGGAAACAGCCACCACAACCCCAGATTTCTGGAACTCCTTCCCCTAACTCCATGCTCAAGACCCATGGGTTCTTTCCTCTTCTACCAGTGTCTTCAAGAAAAGTCTTTTTTCTACAAATCTTGTCAATCCTGCATTGCAAGCTTGCTAATGTTGTTGCGAATTGTTGGGGTTTCCCCCCTGTCTGCCATGATGTGATCATACACTAAATCCCATAAGAAATTCCTGCTTTATCCACCCAACATTTTGTTTGTTCTTGCCATAATTCCAATGGCTTCTGCAGCTGGAGGAAGTGCCAGGTAACTTGGGAAGAAGGAGGCAAAATTATAAGCTTGAGAAAATTCAAACTGGCTCCTATTCAGGTTCACTAAACACTGGAATACAAAGTCCTAGAACAAAAGTGTCAGCAAATATTCCTGATCAGACTGGCAGGATGGGAAGTTTCTTGGCAACGTGGTTAAATCTTAATTCTGTGAAAGAAACCTCTGCTAAGTTACTATAGGTGCCACTGGTGTCTCAGCTTAATTACTGGGCACAGCAGTCATGACAAGATGAGGCAAATTTTTAGTCTTGCCTCAGCTCACAGTGGAGATGCAGATCTAAAATCTGCCTTTTCCTGGGCACCTCTCTTCAGGATGAACAAGAGAATTTTTATATTCTTTCCATCCATTTAAATGGCTCAAAATGTAAACAGCAACCTCAAAGAAGAAGGCTTGTCAGAAAAAATTATTCCATTCTGTCTTTGTCTCCAATGGATAATGCTTACCACTGCAAACCTAGAGAGGGGGGGAAAAAATGAAGATTAAGGGAGAAGCAGCTCATCAGGTCTCCCAGTTCCCTCTGTACAACTACTCTTTGAATGAATGGATTATGGGGCGAGAGATAGCTGAGCATCAGATAAAATCAGGCTAAAATATTCTTCATGTCAAGTGCCAGTGGTAAAATGACAATCATTCATCTGGGGAAATGGTGACTACTGATAGGTAATTATTTTCCTACCTGCAGTTCTAGATTTGGTAAGAGATTGCGATCAATAAGCTCAAGGAGGATTATTTTTAGACATTAATAATAACAAACCTGGAGGATTGGAGTTTTAGATGCAGCAGTGATTGTCTATAAAGATGAAATAAAAGGGGAAAAAAAGTTGAAAATTATGATAGTTTACATCCACAGCATTATGAAAATGATGGGATCAATATATCAATATATCAATATCGAAGCCATTGAGCTGTTTCATTTCATTAGTGGAGTTAATAGTTTAGAAATACCAGCTGACTAGAAAAAAATATATCACCCTGATTTCAATACTTGTAAAGATTTCTAGGAAAGCAACTCCAAATAACAGTCTTGAAAGCCTGTCTTGGACTGTGGTGTTTAAATTAAAGGCATATTTGATGAAGTGAAGCTTCATGAACGTGCGAGTTAGAAGGGATTAAAACTGTGGGATGTCACATGTGTCACTGGCTTAGAGCTGTACCAATGGACTGAGGGGAGTTGATCCATGGAGCTGATGATTTTAGAATCTTTAATGTCATTTATGTATTCCATTATATAAATGGATTATTGACTAGTCACTAAGTAGAAATCTGAGTCCTTTTGTTGAGCAAGGCTTAATGTAAGGGCTGAAAGCATAAGAAAAAATACTTTGGAGAAGGACCTCAAAACTATAATTAAATTATAAAGTCACTTATGGGATGATAGTCTTAAACCCCAGCATCTTCTTTTCCTCTAGACTAAATGCCTTGTTTAAGGCACTGAAAGAGTCTTGTTTTCAAGATGTTTTATATAAGTTTTCTCTCAAAATCAGAATCTTTTAAGGTAAAAATGAGCAACCCTGTAATTTTTTGTTAGATAGTCCTGTCCAAGTAATTTACATTAAAATAAAAAATAACAAGTAAAACAAATCAATGTTCAAGCTTTATGAGCCTTTTAGTGGGAGGAATCAGCTACTATTTTTATAGCTTAAAAGAGGAATTTCAGGGTTGTTCCTTTTTCTTCTAGAGTACTTTCTGGTGTTCACTTCATGGCAGTGATTTCTCTCTTCTTCTGGAGTCCAATTGTGTGTTTGACAGTGATCTGGGGGAAAAACAAAACACCTTTTACAAGAAAAAAATCCAGATCAAGATTAATATAATAATTTTTGTCACCTCCAGTTAGGCCTGGAAGACTTAGGGTTGCTTCAGGTTCTATACTGAGAAAGATGTACAGAGTATGTGAGGTTTTGGGGATACCCATCCAAATTGAGGTCTTCTTGGGCACTTGAGAAAGGATCAAAGGCTTGTGTGGAACTGATGCTGAGGCACAGATCTGTGAACATGCAGAAATGTACGTCTGCATGGAGATGAGGCTGTGGGTATCTTCTCTGAGCTCTGTGCCTGATTGTTGTCTCTGCCTGATGAAATAATTTTTGTTTCCAGAACCACTGAAGTGGAGCTCTGTGAGCAGATATTCTGAATCCATATGGGGACTGTTGAGAAAAGAATTTTGTCCAAGTCAGATAATTAATGTGGCCAGTTTGGGGAGAGCTGAAGTGTTTGAGGCGTTGTCTGAGGTGGTAATAGAAGACAGTGAGTGTTTGATGAATAATTTTGGAGGTGGGAGGAAAGAGAGAAGCAATAAATCAAGTTGGGACTGGAATAGGTGTTTTATTATGTCTGATTGTGTATGAACCAGTGATTAAAACAAGGAAACTCTCTGGGCTTTCAGACAGTGCTTGTCAGCGTGGAATCTATTGACATGACTCTACTTTAGCTGTAAATATTGTGGCTTTGTTCAAGTGCTGTGGGTCTTTTGATAAATAGCTTCATCAATGCTCAAAACTTAATGCTCTGATGCGTTATTAACATGGGTATTGTACCTGTGCATTTTAAAATTTTAAGCTAAATAGAGAAAGAAAACCTTATCAAAAGTGCATTGATAATGCTGAATCCAATGCAGTCTCTTCCTGACCATCCAGTAATATTTTTTTCAGCCTTGTGGTGAAAGATGAAGTTCCTATATTGTAAATATTTGAAATATTTTGTGAAACAGGAGGATTTCTACCTCAATTATTACATCTTTTGTTCTCATCACTGCCCATCAAAAGAAGACATCTACTTGAGGAAAGATCTGCCATGGAAAAGTCAGACTAAACATTTTCAGTTTTCCTGTACCTTCAAATTGTTCATAAACGACAGAATTAAAACACCACCTGGCTTGAACAGTGATGTGCATTTTAAAGGACTTTTTATGTGCCCATTAAGGCCTGTCCGTGGACTGCTCCATGCTCCAGGTTCAGCAATAAAGTGCATTGCAAAGGCAGGAGGAATCTTCTGCCTTTACCTCTGAGCACTCAGCCCAGGTGCACCATGAGCAGAGAATAACTTGCTTTGCTGCTTGCTCTTACTGCACTGGTTTTAAGGAAAAAGTAAAGATATGTTTTCTCCTGATAATTTTTTTTCAGTGCTGGATTCCCCCAAGTTCTGTGGAGATAAAATATGGGAATTCCCAGGCTCAATCTGGCCCTGGCATACCCAGAGCAGAATCTCTCTGTGGCACTGAACAGCCCCATTTGCTCCAGAAAACGATTAGTAGAGCTCAAAGTATAGATATTTTTCTAATTTTCTATTAACATTAACTATTGTAACTCAGGATATCCTTATCTACACAGGCAACAAATCTTTCTTTGAATGTTTTGTCCACAGGGGCAGCCTGCAGCAGCAGCTTCAGCAGTTCAGATGGGAAATACAATGAAAAATATTTCCTTTAGTTTTGAGAATTCTTTTCATTTCCCCCTTCCATCTTCTTAAGGCAAAAAACCACTGTTATCACATTCTTGTCACTAGGAGCACACAAAGCTCTCCTTTTCCAGAATACATGCTATTTTTTACTGTGATAGTCACCTTTTTTCTAGGATAAAAGATGCCCATTTTTTCAATTGCTGCTCTTCTTAAATTTTCCCAGTCATTCTCATTACCTCCTCAATACTTTCCAGTCTGGCAGGTACCCTATTGAAAGCATTGAAAGTGGCCTTTCTTCTGGATCATTGGGTCATTTAGGTTGGAAAAGACTTTTAAGACCATCAAGTCCAACCATTACCCCAGCACTGCCAAATTCACCAATAAACCCTGTCCCCAAGTGTCACATCCACGCGTCCTTTAAACACCTGCAGGGATGGTGACTCCACCACCTCCCTGGGCAGCCTGTTCCAATGCCTGATAACCCTTCCCATGAGGAAATATTTCCTAATATCCAATCCAAACCTCCTCATGGACAATGTGAGGTCCTTTCTTTCAGTCCTGTCATCACTTGTTCCCTGGGAGAAGAGACCACCCTGACCTGGCTGCACCCTCCTGTCAGGGAGCTGTAGAGAGTGAGGAGCCTTTCCTGCCCTCCAGGAGATCAACACTCCCACCCAGCTTGGTGTCATCTGCAAATTGACTGAGGCTGCACTTGAGCCCCTTGTCCATATCATTGGAAAAGTTCTTTATCAGAACTGATGGAAACAAGCCACTGTTCATCACTTCTTTCCTATATATTACCCCAGCCTGGCCCTCCTCTTTATCAATATTACACTTTTCCCTGATCATAGCTTCATACTGCATAGAAGTGTTGACTAAGGAACTCTACCAAAAAAAAAAAAAAAATCTATCTCTCTTATCTGAATTTATACAGGGAATTTAAGGACTGACAAGGTTATGAATAGGTGAGATTTTCTCCTTCTCTGCTTTACTTCACTTTCTGACAACTTAATATGCCACTTTGTATTTCTCCTCTCCTTTTTTTAGTGGAGTAGGTGTCTCTGGTGCTCCTCATTGAGTCCATGCCTCAGACTTAATTCATCAGTGTATGGGAGGTGTTGTTACCTCTCTGCTCACCCTCTCTTTCCCTTGTACTTATAAATGTAACAAAGAAGTGCAGGTTCAGCCCTCTGTTAGCCCACAGAGATCCTGCATATTGACTTTTCATCTTAACCTATGTTTTCTGTCTCTCAGCCATTTTTTGATCTAATTCATTTGTTTTCTTTATCACAGTAAGTGCAGAAGTTGAGCAGTTTTTTCTGGTTGTCCATCATCTGTCTGTAATCACAAATGCATTCGACCTTTGCAGCAGCTTTTGATTTTATTCTTTTGTGTGAAACACATGAAAAAAATTCCACAAAACACAAAACCTCTACAAAACTTCCAGAGAGCACACTTCAGCACTTTGCTGTCTATTCATCTGGAGCACATGTCTAAACAAGTGGTACTAAATATGCTTTTAGTTACGTGCTGTGTACCCTACAGCCCTAAGAGTGTGGGTCTGAGTGACTGGTGAGGCACAGAGGCGTAGAAGGAGGTTATCTGAAGATGTTTAAAAGCCAGCATGTGCATTTATTGCTAGTCATTGTCTCCTGTCTTGTCTTCCTGGGGATGCTCCTGCACTTGGCAAGGTCCCCAAGCCAATTTGACAGCATCTAAATTCTCTGCTCTCCTCTAGTGCACATCTCCAAAAGCTCCTGATGTGCTTTTGCTCCTCTCCTGATGTGCTTTTTTGTTCCCTCAGACCATGTGAGCAGCACAAACAGGTACTGTGGACCTCTGAGGCTTTCAGAGCCTCTTCCTAGTGCACGGGAGCCATCTAGCTCAAGAGGGCTTGATTGATATTTTTAGTGGCTTTTTCACAAAGGGGGAAAAAGCTGTACTGTCAAAGTCGGAGACATTTTCAGTGCTGTGGCAACTGCTGAGCCTGGCAGGAAAATTGTTTCTCTGACTTGTGTGGAGAGTGGGGAAAGGCAATAACAAGAGCCTACCAGAGAGACTCAGACTGAAGGAGGCCACTCTCCTCTCACCATCTGGTTGCATGGGTTGTAGAAAATCCCTCCAAATCCCCTGCAGGACAACTCATGCCCAGAATTCCAGGCTGTGTTTACCACAAAGTCATGCAGTTGCCAATGCTATACATAAAGCTGTCCCCTTGATCTCTGCTCTGCCCACCCAACCACCTTGGCCATAACTCCTCCTGTTCCTTTTTGAACTGAAGTTTGGGAAAGGTCCTTCCACGTGGCTACAGGGTATGGAGGCAGCAGAGAGCTGGGCTAGAAGGGATTTCCCAGGGAAAGCAAGGAGAGGAGAACACCCAAGAGCCTCTGAAACTCAGCTGAAGGGTCAACAGCAGCAAATACGAGGGGACAGCTAAGGAGAGCCAGATCCCCTGCCATGGGCTGAGCAACAAGAGAGTAACTGATTATTACAATTGCTTGCAACCCCTTTTAGCCAGGAAGAACACACTGGCAGTGCGTTTTTTTTGTTTTTTCTCCCCCGAGCATTCCCCCCTAATAACACCCTTAATACAGCCTGTTCCATGGCTTTTGTGAGGCATGTTTTTCATCTTCAGACTCAATTTCATTTATTAGAGGCTCGGCCGTGTGTGGCACAGCGCGCACACGGCGAGTGCAGCGAGGACTCCTTTTAATTACCGCCTGTTTCCAGGAGGCCGAGCGCCTCAGCGCCGCTGGGCGAAAAGGGCGACGAGGGGGTGTTGTCTGTTTCCCTTCCCTGCCACGTTTCACCAGGGTAAGGAGATGGAGCTCTGTGGGCTGCATTTTAAATTTGGAACGGGGGCGTTGGGGTGGCTGTCAGCGCTCTGTGCCAGCCCCAGCGCCACGCCGAGGTCTCCAACCAGCGAGCGCCCGTGTGGATGCAATAAATAGTCTGAGATAACAAACACCTCCCTGAAGTTTTTTGTTAGAAAGTCAGCCAGAGGACTCTTCTCTGGGCAGTGACTAATGATATTTGAATGTTGCTCTTCATGCAAGTGTGATAATATACAGGGCTGTTGTGGTGGGTTTTATTTTTGATTGGGATTAATTTGTCATACGATGAGTCAAAATAACGTTTCAGTAAGGGCCTTCAGAGTAGGAGCTGAAAAAAGAGGCAGAAGCTGTGTTTTCTAAGCTGACTTCAACCTTTTTTAGTTTTCTGAATGAGAACATTTTCCTTCATACAGAAATGAGGGAGGTTTCTACCCTGCAGTCTATGTACCCTCCTGGCTTTCTACTCAGTTGTGTGATGGAGGTGTGGAAAGCAAAAGCTGGAGCATATTTTTAATTGGAAATTTTTTTTTTTTTTTGAGGAAGGTTGCCTTTATTTTTTTTCCCCTGTTAATTTGACAAGTGGAGGCATTGTGAATGTTTACTCTGTTACAATCACCTGGTGTGGGAGGAAGCAATGCAGAAACCAGGAAGAAATCAGAAAAAAGTAGAATGAAACAGACAAAATGATGAGGAATTGACTTTGGGAGGAAGATACTGCAAGAATAGACTTGGAAAATTTGTAGTTTTACCCACTTGCATGTAGTCAGTTTATTTTTAATTATGGCCAGTGTTATTTGCTTTGAGAAGTGTAGGAGGCAGAACATGAATTTGAAGGAGACCTTATTATTCAGACCATTTTTACTTCTTTCAATATGACCACGTAGTTACCTTACTCTGGAAATTCCTCAAAAGCAACATGTACCCTGTGACTGTGACATCAACATTTTAGTAAAGCTGGGAAAAAAAAGTAGCATTGCCTTTGGAAAGAATGGCACATTGCATAAAGTTCATGTACACACACACCCAGGTGCTACAGATATCATGATTTTGGCTTAATTTTACTTCAAAAATTTAAAAAATGCCAAAAGTAAACACCTAAAATAAATGGTTTCAGTTTTATTTTCCACATTTGTTTTCCTGTTTTTTCCCACCCTCAAGCTGAAATTTTTCAGTGAAAAACAAAACAAAAATTAATTGCAATCTTCCAAGGAGAGGAAAAGTCTTTGTGCTTTCAGGTGACTTTGCTCAGTTTGAGCAGTTTTCAGAGAGAAAATCCTGCTCTGCATGAAAAAAGGAGTTCCTAGTGCTTTGCCCACATTAGAGCTAACTGATGGGAAGCTGAGGCCACGAGTTAATATGGTACCAAAGCTGTTCATTCTTTAAAGCAGGAGTGACGCCTTTTTGCTTCTTGCAGCTCTCTGATTGCCCAGCAGGCTTGATTGAAATCCAAACCAACGGGCTCTGAAGGAAAGATTGATTGTTGTGCACATTTTTGATCATACAGCAATTTGTCTCCTTGGGTATAAAGCTCTAATCCCCCTTTCATTTATCAGTGGGGAATCGGGAGCTCGCCTCTTCCCCAGGTTTGTCACAGTGGCTGTGGCACCCCCCTGCACAGACCCCATGGGGAAGATGTGCCCTCCCAGCAGCACCTACACACCAGTCCCATGCTACTCATGGGGCTCTTTGGCACCTGCCTTGCTGCTTGTTTTAGAGTGTAAATGCTTGAGTCAACAGCAGACAACAGAATTTTGTCTGTTCTTGAGATTTCAGATTTCTGTTTGCACACTGAGAATCCTCATCCTCCTTAATCCTCTGCTCAGACTCTGTTCTTATCTTCTGATTTGGCTGACCAGGAGGTGTCATTTTGGTTTTCAACCAACAGTGTGCTCCAGAATTTCAATCAAACCTGGAATCGTGGAATCATGGAATGGTTTGTGTTGGATAGGACCTTAAAGACCATCTAGCTCAGAGAGAAAGTGGTGTGTTTGTGTCACTGACTCTGCATCCCAAATAAGATGCCACCTGTCCTGAGAAAAGCACAAGTCCTTGCCCAGCAGAGCTGGAGGGTGAAAGGTGATGCAGACAAAGTGGCATCTTTCCCTGTTCTGTGGTGATTGATCACCAATCCTCAACCGCGCTCAGTCCCCAATGCTGCTGTCACACAAGGTGCTTCCACAGAAAGCCCACATGACCAGACAAAGTGGAAAAGCATCCAATGTGAGCAGGATCTGTGCTCTGATAACTTGTGAACACCATCACGTGCCCCTGTAACCACAAGCTGCAGGGCAGTAATTCCCTCTTGGCATGCAGCAGAGCAGGGCTTTTCCACTGCTCGCGGCTTACGGAGAAAGCCACAGCACATCTGTTCAGGGGTTGAGCCATTGAGCATTCTCTGCATAGCCCGCCTGGATAAGCTGTCACTCTTGATTTTTAAAGCATTTCACAACAGAGGGTTGGCCTGGAATGGAGAACCAACCTCCTGTGAGCAGCATCTTTAGAGGCCCCTCTGCTCACAAAGCCTTACCAGGCAAGGCTGCCTCCATCATGTCTTGCTCAAGAGGGGATCACGTCCTCTCTGCTGCAGCAAAGCACACCAGATAATTTACCCTTCCTCAATGAACTGCACACCTCTGTTTTGCATTTTTTTTTTTTTATTTCTAGAGCAATGCTTTTGTCTGTTCTTCCCTGCCACCATTCAGGTTTTAGAGATGCTCCTTAGAACATCTTATTCACACTCTCTCCGGAACATGGATTTTGCTTATCCTTTTGAGAAGAAATTGGCCTCCTGTTCTGTTACTCTTCATGTTAGACTTGGTTGGCTGGGGAGAGAAGAAGAAGGGTGTATGCAAAGTCTCTCATTACCCTGGTGATGCTGATTTCCTTAACCCTTATTGAGAGTCAACCTGAGAATGATCCACAGCACTTAAATTTATCTTGCTCCTCTGAGGCTCCCTTGAGAAGTGTCTGTCTCTCTCCATTGCCATTACAGACGACTACAGTGATAAATATTTGTCTTTGTGAACACTTCCTTGTTTGTTTGATCTTTAACAGGTTGCATTTTTGTTTCTTTTGGCTTTATACCGTGTGTTTCCTCCATGTGGAACAGAATTCACCAGACTGAGGGAGTGGGCTGCTTTGTTAATATGATTGCATTCCAAGTTAGAGATGGTTGCGTTTTTAACCTATGAGTCAGTAATTTCTGCCACAAACTTCAATTAAAATGTGTCTCATCAGTGGAGAGACTACAAGTTGCAGGTTAGCATATGGTTCAGTTCCATTTACAGAGTTTAGTAGCAATGTTCTTGGTTTGAGCAGAGGGACATGGCTGGATAGAATTTCCTAAAAACGTTG
>VWYE01018097.1:9632-45019 GCA_013398995.1 Alaudala cheleensis
TCTTGTCTGAAGTCTGGAAGTCATGACTCATGTGCAGGGAACAGAAATTGTGCCGTGTCCCTCTGCTGCACGTTGTATTTCCTGATAGCAGCCTGGCATGACCATATTGCCCTCTGCCATCCACTTTTAGATTATTTAGTAGAAGGAGAACTGGGGTGGGTTTGTTTTGGCGGGGTTGCTTTGGGGTTTTTTTTTTTTAGCTTCACACTGGCTTTTCCACATTAAAATCCGCTCTCATCTCTGCTTGGCAAGCAACTTTGAGTCATATAAAGGGAGCTGCAGCTTTTCAGGGAATTCCTTTTAACTTTCTCACTGCGGTGCTCGCCACTCATTATCAAAAGCCCGCTCAGCCCTTAGCAGAGTGCCTTTAATTGGGCCGCTTGCATGGTCAGTTCACAGGCTGCGGTGGAAACCAAGTGGCAACGTGTGAACAACCCGCTCCGGCACCATAAACCCTGAAAAAAACCCTGTGGCTATTTATACACGGGGCAGCGTTTTGTCATGCTGATTTTTATTAGCTCAGATCAGATACGGGACGACTTGGGAGATGTCGCGGGTGAGTCACAAAATGCTCAGCACGGGCTGTTGAAAGCAGGCAAGGCTGCAAAGGAGGGATGGGGTTTGGGGTGTCTGTCCTTCCCCTGCACGGTGCAGGGCTGGGCTGGCACAGCTCCCCTTCTGGTTCATCCCTGGAGGGAGGGAAATCTGCCTGGCTTGCAGAAGGCACCCTCAGGAAAGGTTTTTGGGGCAGATAAAAGCTCAGTAAGTGGCTAAAACCTTGGTCATGGCAATGCCTTCAGTGGTCTCAGAAATGTTGCAGCCCGTGATACATCAGTGCCTTCTCTTGGAGGGTTTAATTTGATTTTTACCTTTAATGAGTTTATTTTACTGCCTGGAAAGGTGATGTGAGGAAAGCTCATCCCTGGAAGTGTTCAGGTCCAGGCTGGATGGGGCTTGGAGCAGCCTGGTCTAGTGGAAGGTGTCCCTGCCCATGGCAGGGGGTTTGGAATGAGGTGGCTTTTAAAATTTTCCAAGCCAAGCCATTCTATAATTCAATGATTCTGTGATTCTGTGATTCTGTGAAAGCTGGCTTAGCAATGAAGCAAAAAAACTGGGTGATACCAGGTCAGGAAGCTTTCTCCAGAGTGCTCTGTGACATCCCAAGCTGCTCCATCTGTGGTGGCCCTTATGTATTCATGGGTAGGACACATGTCCAACACCAGTACTCCAGGCCCTATGAACCTGCAAAGCTGCTGCCCTGAAATCTCACCTTCCCAACAGCCCAGCCTCAGGATTTATCTCCAGTTTTAAAATTATAATTGATAAAATCTCATCCCCAAGGCTGAAAAAGGTTTTTAGTCCTGGCGACAACTTTTTGTTATAATTTTGGCAGTGATAAATATGTTTGTTCTTTTTAGAACATTGTCAACAAAAAAGTTAATTATGAGAAGTTATAATGTCTGCCTGCCTATTTATTGTGGCTCTATTCACAGCAGCATTAAATGTGCTGCAGCTATACTGGTGCAGTTATAAAAACTCCACCTGTGCCACGTATTTATAGAGGCTGCACAACTTCAGAGAGAAAAGTCCCTTGTTCAGAGTGGACATTCCCAGCTCATCCATCGCCTTCCCCTTTCCAGGAACAGAAAAAGGAGCATCACACAGTGGAAAATGAAGTGAAGTCTGTGTGGTGGGGTCAGGATTTCTGTTTTGTGTGGTCCTTCCTGAGCTGGACAAACTCCCTTTGCTGTCAGGGTGTGGGAAATCAAACCTGAATGTTGTCTCTGCTATTATGAAACCTTTGCTAATTGTAGGGAAAGGGGTAAAACTGAAAACATGGGAATGGGACATGATGTGTGCAAATGCACTTGTGTGAGAATTTATAAATAAAAGATGTGCCAAAGAATCACAGAGTCACCAGGGTTGAAAAAGACCTCCAAGATCACCAGGTCCAACCTTCAACCAGACACCACCTAAACCATGTCACAAAGTGCCACATCTACTCGTTTTTTGGGCAGTCTCAGGGACAGTGACTCCACCACTGCCCTTGGGAGCTTTGGCCACTCTTCCAGTGAAGAAACATTTCCTGATCTCACCACGTGATGTCACGCAGCACTTCAGATTCCTGTACATTTGTTCTGAGTATGAATTTGCACTAATTTTGAAAAGATCCTCTCCCAGCCCAAGCAGGTTTCTGGCACTGGTGCTGCCACACTTCACAGAGAGCTCAAACCCAGGCAATCAGATTTATTTGTAACATTAAAAACATCAACCCTGCAGCAGGTTTGTGTCCCTGACCATCAATTCTGGATGCTGCCATGGTTAATAAGCAGGGAAATCACACAAGTGAGAGCAGCAGCAGCATGTGGCAGATGCAGGAGTGCATATCTGTCACTGAGCTTGGAGCTGGGCTTTCCTGGCCCGCTTCCAGCTCTGGCAGGGGGAACTTTAGCTGAGTAAGAAATCCAGCCTGTCAGTCCTGGAGTAGCTGGCAAAGGTGCAAAGGCTCCCCAAGGCTTTGGGAAAGTGAAATAGCATTTTTTTTTCCCCCTTCCTTCCTTTCCTTGCAGGATGCCTTCTGTTCCAAAGAGTTAAAAATCAATACCAGGGTGTCATGCGTTGTAAACTTCTTTTATTATGCATTTAAGTGTGCACAGCACATACACCACAGTCTTGAACAGCACCTGTATAAAACTACAGACAGATTCTGGTGAATGGTGAGAGCTCATATACCATGTCACATCGTTGTCAAGGTTGCATCACAATATTTAAAGGTTACAACAACTACCTCTGAGTGTATCTGGTGTGAGTGAGGTTGTGGATTTAATGGCAAAGAGGAGCCATTCCCAGAGAGAACCTTTGTGATTTTGCTGTCTGAAATCTGGAACAAAACCATCAGTTGTCAGAGGTAGTGGTGATAAATACACGATGATTACTCACATAGAGAAAACATAGAAAGTACAGAAAATTCCCAATTTTGCAGGAAAAAAAAAAAGGTATTTAAAAACCCTTAGGCTTAACATTTCCTTAATTATTTTTGCTAGGAGGGCAGCTGCCTTTAGGTCTGGTCCTGGTCTGCTCTGATCTTACTGAACTTTGGTGAGTAGAGTTTCTCTTCAAGGTCATGTGTGAGTAGAGGATGCAGGCAGGTCTATACCAAAGGAACAAAGGCTTTTGTGTAGGAATGTAAAGAGGAAAAGAAAAAAAAAAAAGCTGAATCAAAGATTTGTGTGCAGTAGGAAATAATTAGTTTAGATTGGAAGATGATCTGTAAACGTCCTCTAAGTCATCAAACATTGTGGCTAGTCCTGGTTCCCACTTCACATATTGATGCCTCAAAAGATGAAGTATCTTTTAAATTAAAAAATTAAAAAAAAAAAAAAAGAAAGGGGGCAAAAAAGAAGAAGGAAAGAAAAAAATGGCACATGAATCCTTTTAGTGATTCCCCCATAATCAAACCCATCTTTCCCTTTATCACGTTAGAGACATGAGTTACACTTGCAAAATATATAAGGAAAAATATAGAGTTACTTGATGACGATACAGTGCTGCAGCCTGACAGCTGCCTGCAAATATTTTCACCATGATCACCCTTACTAAAAGTGAACCACTGGGTAAAGATAGCTCAAACGTGACAAGGCTCAAATAGGATGCAACCGACTCTATCCTGAATACTTTTGGCTACATATGGGAAAAAAGAGAGATTTGGGGTGATGGTTGTTCCCCCAGGCCCTCCTCCAGAACGTGGAGCCCAAGCAGGAAAGCAGGTACCTTCCTCCCCTGCAGAATTTGTTGCAAGACTGGCTTGGAGAGTTAGTGAGGTAGAAATTAATCAACTTAATCAGGGAATGAGGCAGGAAAAAAAAAAAAAAAGAAAAAAAAAGCAGCAAACAAAATCTTTCAAACACTGCAGCAAAAATAATAAATAGTACAAACCAACCTGAATTCCTCATCATCAGTCTAAATCCTTTCTGTGGGGCTTGTGTTTGCTACAAACCAGCAGACAGCTTTTGTAGAGAACTTAGGAGTGTGGTAGAGCTTTGAACAAACGAATTCAGTCTCCAAATGAGGAAGGGAATTGGATTAGAGTGAAGCAGAGCTGGTTCATTGCAGAGCATCCCACAGCAGCAGGGATGGGGGGGACAGAGCCACCAAAAAACCCAAACAAACAAACAAAATGTACAACAATGAACACCCAGCAACACACCAACAGTGCAAAACGTTGGGAGAGAGGGACTGGATGTCAGCAGCACACCTGGGATAACTCAGAGCTGGATTCAATAAACCACAAGGAGGAAGATTTCTGCTGTGGCACCAGTGAAATGAAAGACCTTGGGTTGGAGGTTTGTTTTGTTCTCAGAGATTAAAAAAAAAAAAAAAAGGAGCTATAAATAAGTTCCACTTAAATATATACAGATTTAAATAATTAAGTTAAATATCTTACACCTGCTCTTTGCATAAAACTCTCCAGTAAAAGTGCACCATGTTTCTTGTCCCCAGAGGTGTTTTCTGCCATCTTCCCCTGTGCTGAGGTAGGTCTGAAGGGAGATGTCTCAGATTCTAGGGAGGAAATGTGTCACTGTCATTGTGGGAGATACTTTATTGCCTTTCTTTGTTCTCCCATTTTTGCTCAGGGCTATGTACATCCCGGGGTAAATCCTGGATTCGTAGGCATTGTAGTTGTTTGGCAGGAGAATCTCTTTGAATTTGCACTCATCGTTGAAATGGGCCTGAAATGAAAAGGAAAAGGATGAGAGGGAAGAGGAATTTTAAACATCAGGTGTGGAAATATTCTTTGCTGCCAGGTGTACGAAGGTGTGTTGTGTGCAGGTGAGCCCCCTCCACTTAGCAATCTTTTGAAGTGGCCTCTGAAGCTTCAAACAGGACTGAGGAGCCAGAGGATCAATCAGGGATCAGTGCCCAGGCCAGGCACGTCCACCTAAAGGTGGGGAGGACACCCGTGGGAGGGACAGAGTCACCTCCACAGAGCTGAGGTGGGTGAGGCCCAAGCCCAGTCCTGCTCATCCAACTTCTCCTGGTTGTCCCACCAGCAATAAATTCCCTGAGAGGCTTCAGGAAATTCAGAAACTGCCCTTTTCTCCTGTTGCTTGAGGGGAAAGAGGCATTTTTAAGGCCACTCATCGTGGACAGTATTTTTTTGCTTCTTTAGATTTCAAATCAAAGGGTGGGTTGGGATAACTGAGGTTGATGGGTCAGGAGGACAGATCTGACTGCAGGCAGCCTTTCAGGGATGTGGTTTCATTGGCAAGCACGTCCAAAGAGGGACAGGTCTTGCAAGTGTCTTATCTGGAGAGGAACAAACGGAGCAATCTCTTATTGTTGGGCAAAAACCTCGGGGTTTGTGAGAGAGCTGAACACTGCACTGGGGATTATTTCACCCAGGACACCAAGACAGCAGTGTCCCTAAGAAAGGATATATTTTGGTCACTGATTCTGCCTGGCTTTTGTATAAGTCAAAATCCTCTGCAACAGGATCAATGCCCCAGAAAATAATTCTGGATTCCTCATGCCTTCATGTGAAAATGCCCCAGTTAACTCTGACACTGTTTGGCTCTTTCTCAGCCCAGGTTTCTTCACCTGGGGAACATCACATAGAGAATTCATGGGTGAGGGAGGAGAGCCAGGAACAGGAGTTTAAAACTGTGCTGATCACAGTCACTGGTGCAGAGCTGAACCCAAAAGCAGGAGGACAGCTCCACATGGGCAAAGATACACTCTGCTACTGTCCACCTCAATTTTATGAGTTGTCTCTTATCTTTTCCAAATATCCCATGTAAAAGAAGGTCTGCATTGTCCCCTCATGGATCTCCCTTCTCAAAAACAGAAGTTCAGATCCCAAGAATGCTGAACTGCCACAGGAACTGACTGTCTGTACCAGAGCATTAACAAAGAGTCATCAACAGGTCATTAATTTATCATAAAGGGTCACTTGTGGGGGCCTGGCTGATCACAAGTTCATCCTGAGAGATGGGAGTGAGTGATTGCCACACCTGCCTAAGCCTCTTTGTACTGAGATATGGCAAATACACGGACTGAGCCTGGCTTGTGGAATTGCCACACAAATGACTGACCTGAGGCAGGGCAGGATGTGCAGAACCAAGGAGAACCAAGGAAGTTTAATGCAGAAGAGAGGGTTTTGCTCCAAAAACTCAGCACACACCTTCTGCTGGCAAGGCAGGAGGGGCTGCTCCGTGCTGCCCAAACCCAGGAGGGGACAAGGATGGGGCTTGGGCAGCTTCCAGCACCGTGCACACATCTCACCCCAGCTGACTACGGTCCCCACCCCAGGCACACTCTCAGTGGCTACTCACAGATCCATAGAGTTTGCCTCTGCTGTTCATGGCCACGAAGAGTCCACTCCTGACGCCAAATATGCTCACCACGCCTCTTTCCACGGGAGAAATTTCCAGCAGACCTGCACGGGAGAGACAAGAAATCAGGGGGGACAAAAAGGGGTGCGTGGTGACAGTGCTGCCCTCACCATCCCCAGTGAGGATCCCCACGTCCCCAGAACTGCTGTGGGTGGCCACAGAACCCCATCCTCACACTCCACGTGCTGCCCTATGCCCCGTGCCGGCACCTCTCTTCTTTTAGCCAAAGCATCTATTTTTATTTTGCCCCCCTCTTGTGTAGGACAAGGTTAAAATAAGCCAGAGTACGCTCAGGGCAAATGAAACATTTGTCATCACGCAGTTTATATCCCCCCGTTGCCGGATCTTATTGTTTCAGTTGGAGATCACAGTCGTGGGGCCACGGGGTTAAGTCCCCACAGCAGATGCTTTTCAAAGTTTTGGGGGAGAGCCGGGGAGCTCGGAGCGGGCGGCCCAGGGCGCTGCGGCTGCTCCAGATGTTCGAGGCAACCCCGACACCTGATGCCTGACGGCGGCGAGGAGGGGACGGCGACAAAGGGCGCTGAGCAGCCCCTCCCGACAGCCCGAGGAGCTGCTCCGGAGCTCCCGATGGGATCCGCCACCACCCCGGGCTCCCGGAGGCGAGGGGCGCATCCCCGCGGTGCTGCAGCCGGCAGGAATTTTGGGGGAAAACTCGACTTCTACCACTCACCCACCCTCCTTTCGAGCCACGCCACACTCCGGGGCACGCTCAGCGTCCCCTCCCATCCCCTCCGCCGCTCTTACTGTATCGATTCTCGCTGTGCACGCCGTCGATGCGGCCGTCGGGCAGCACCTGGATGTGGAAGCCGATGCCCACGTTGCAGTAGAGGCGGCGGAGGCGTTTGATGCCCAGCAGGTAGTCGCCGTCGCGGGCGGTGTCGCGGCGCTCGGAGGGCAGCGAGGACAGGCGGGCGAACAGAGCCGCGTCCCAGCGGCGCTGCCGGGGCCCGGCGGGGACGCGACCCGGGTGGGCAGAGCGGCCTCGCACGGCCCCCGGCCACAGCAGCCCCAGGAGCAGCGCCGGCAGCAGCAGCGCCGCGGGGAGAGGCGTCATCCCTCCCCTGCGCCGGATTTTTTTAGGGAGCCGCGGGCCGGCCGCTGCGAGAAAACGAGCGGTGCGCGCCCAGCTCCCACTTTGAGGGAGAAGGAGGGGTGGGAAACAAAAAAATCCCAAAAAAATCCCCCAAAAANCCAAAAGGAAAGCGGAGAGGGAGGGAGCGCAGTGCTCAATCCCCCGAGGAGCTGCGGTTTCCCTGGGCTGGCTGCATGGAGAGGAAATCCCGGGAGCAGGAGCGTCTGAACTTGATCTCAACTCCAGGAGTCTTGTCTGAAGTGCTGATCTTCTTCTATAGCTGCTCCAGCCATAGCGCTTCAGCCCTGGCCACGATATTTATATATCCATGTGCGTTGGTACCTATTACATCACCACCTACTGCTGTCTGCTGCAGCCCTCCGGCTTAGCTGAAAGTCAAATTATCACCCCTAGATGCTTAACAGCTCTGAAGGGTCTTGAAGGGAAAGGGTGAGCAGCGCTGGTGCTAAACAAGAGGGACAGCACAAACTTTTAAAAAGAAAAGGTCATATTTTACGTTCATCGCAGCAATTTCTTTCTTTTCTTTCTTTCTTTCTTTCTTTCTTTCTTTCTTTCTTTCTTTCTTTCTTTCTTTCTTTCTTTCTTTCTTTCTTTCTTTCTTTCTTTCTTTCTTTCTTTCTTTCTTTCTTTCTCTCTCTCTCTCTCTCTCTCTCTCTCTTTCTTTCCCTCTCTCTCTTTCTTTCCCTCTTTCCCTCTTTCTCTCTCTTTCTTCTTTTCCCTTTATATCTCCTTTCTTTCTATTTTTCCCTTTCTCAAATGCCTACAAATGCCAATGCAAGACACAAAAATCAAAGAACGCCCAGCACACTTTCCTCCCAGCACAATGTATGACTATGCAAATCCGTGGAATTTCAACTTTTTGCTGTATCCAAGCGACATGGTTTACAGTTTGCTGGGGAGAAAAAAAAAATCCCTTCATTAAAAGCCAAAACTGTTGTTGAATGGGAGGTTTTAGAAAAGAAAAATGAAAGAATTTGCAAAAAAACAACGCAAAAACACACACACACACACAAAACAAAACCCACAAACAAAAAAAAACCCCAAAACCAAAGGAAAGGACTAAGTTTTTAATAAAGAGGAAAACATTTAAAGAGGCAGCAAGTGTTCAAGCAGTGATAAAGTTTTTGGCTCTAAATAGCCCTTTAAGAAATCTGGAGTAGCGGACATGTGGAGCTCCCTCTTGGTCACTGACAGGGGCTGTGGTGACACAAGTTTATTCCAGAGCCCAGGCTCTGCCCACTCGTGCGAGAATTGCTGCACTTTTTAGTGGAATGGTTATTTTTTAATCTTTACCTCGATGCTGCTGCTGCTGTGTTTTAATGATGCATTTGTTCTCAGGTAATTGCTTCATTTGATTGAGGTTCCTGGAAATGAAAGGAGGAGAAGTTTTGACCCCATCATTTCAGAACGACTTTGCTCAGAGCAAATCCCATCTGTTTTGTCACCTCCCATCGCTCCAGCCTCGGCCCTCAACAGGTGAGGAGACATCAGGACAATTTTGGAAGGTCCTGAATTAATATGAAAGTGTGTTTTTCGGGGGAAGGGAGGGGGAGAAGTGGTTTGTGACTCAAGTCCTTTACAGCCCGAAGCCAGTTCAGCCTTTCACGCCAGTAAAGCTCTCCCGCTGTTCCAGCAAAGGATGCGAGAGAAAAGGGAATTGCCCCGAGGCAGATGACAGCTCACCTAGGTGCGAAAATCTCTGACCTTCGCTAAACCTGAGCAAACTCGGGTGATGCGCTTTCATTTCATCTTGTGAGGTGCACATGCCGCTGCTCTGGGGGCGATTGCGATCTCCTCGGTGAAGTTCTGTCTCTCCTCTCTGCGTGTTCAAAGACAACACAACGCTGACTTTTCGCTGTGGAGGTGAAAACGCCCCATCCCTAAAAATGTTCCAGGCTGGACAGGGCTTTGAGCAGCCGGGTCTAGTGGAGAGTGTCCCCCTGCCTGTAGCAGTGGGTTGGAATGAGGTGTCCTTTCAGGTGTGAAACAATTCTGTGAGTCTGTGAAATCCACTGATATGAAATGGTATTTATTACATTTATTACATTTATTACATTTTTACTTGGATCAGATCCATCCAGACCCCTCCTCCTTGCACCTGATAAATTGAATGGCTCGGTGCTGGATGCATCAGGCAGAGCCCAGCTGCTCCCAGGTTTGGAAACCGCCCTTCTCCACAGGCAGGGCTGAGCTGGACACCTCCTCCTTCCCCAGGATCCCCAGCCCAGCGTGATCCCACCTCCCTTCAAACTCGGGATTATTTGCTCTTCTCAAACAGAATTCGGGATTAAGGTTTATTTACCTTCTGAGGGATGAGGAAAAGGAGTGGCACTTGTGCTGCCACACCCACCCTGCAGCTCCCCTCCTGCAGCACAGTGCCCGCGGCTGCTTGGCCTCGCAGACAGCAGCTCTGCCTGGCCCAAAGCACTGCGAGCTCCAAACACCTTCAAATCTCCCAGTTACGGGAGTGCCCTGGGGGCTCAGCCAAGGGGATGATACCTCCATCCCTTTGGGAAGCGTGGAAATGGGTCCTGGGACACCCTGTGAGGCTCCTGGTCCGTGTGTTTGTTTGCAAGGTCAGGTCCTAAGGGGTTACACAGGGGCTGCAGGACATCAGGTGGCATTGCCACAGCATCACAGATTAATGAGGGAGGCTCCTGCAGCTCCATTCTGGACATCAGTCTTCCCATCAAGGCTTCCCATAAAGTTTTCTGAGAGGAAAAGCAATGAGTTTCCAGCTGAGAATGAAATGGTGAGGTTTGGGTTTGCTTTCAAGTTGTCTGAATTCACCTGTGTGTGAGTTTGTGTTCAGGCTGCCTGTGAAACCCTGGTCCTGCTGCTACAAAAAACTCTGGTTTTTCTTGCTTGTAGCTGGGGGGAAAAGCCCACAGGGATGGAGGCAAAGCAGAACCACTTTGAATTTGCACCAGGTGTGAATGACAGGAGGGAGAAGCTCACCTTTGGGGTCTTTATCCCACATTGGCAGTGGGAAATTGCTGGCACAGGAAACCATTAAAGCAGGATATTCCCCATGGAAGCCAAAAATCTGTGTCAGGTGGTGAGGCCAGAGAGAGGAACTGACCCTCCAATGTGTTTTCAGGCAGTGAAGGGGAGTTGGGTGTCTCCAGATCATCCCATAATTAATTCTGCTCTGTGTCCCCACTTCTGCTGGGCACTTTCCCAGCAATAATTTAGGTATTAAACCAGGTAAAATGTCCCCATGTGGGTGTCACAGTTCAGACAGCTCTTGTTTCCAAATTCCTCTGGGTCTGAAGTATAAAAAAGAAGAAAGGGTCCACAGAATTCAGGTCCACACCCAGGTTCAAGCCCCATATCATGGATTCTGAAGGAAAAAGGGGAAAGAAGGAGGAATCTTCACAGCATTAATTTGAATTGCACTGGCTCAGCAGCCATCCAAACCAGGCCCTGTGTCTGCCTTTCTAAAGGGATCTAAGCCCACAGTTTAAAAATCAATTTACATATTTATTAACTCCAGTAAATAGATGTGAATGACCCTGAAAGTTATGAGCTCACGAGCTTTTCTCCTGAAGGCAAATATTCCACTGAGACCCTTTGGTCTGGAAGGGTGGGGGGCTGCACTGGAAGGGGCACAGAGAAGGAATATTGTGAGGAAAAAAAAAATAAATCCCTTTCACCCTGTTTGCAGCTACGAAGAGGAAAAGGCACCCCCAGCTCCCCCTGTGCCATGCAGTGTCACATTGCAGTGTCACATCCCCCTGTGCCAAGCAGTGCCACATCCCTGTGCCATGCAGTGTCACATCCCTGTCCAAGCAGTGCCACGTCCCTGTGCCCAGCAGTGCCACATCCCTGTGCCAAGCAGTGCCACATTGCAGTGCCACATCCCCGTGCCCAGCAGTGTCACATCCCTGTCCCATGCAGTGCCACGTCCCTGTGCCATGCAGTGCCACATCCCCGTGCCATGCAGTGTCACATCCCCGTGCCAAGCAGAGACCAGAGGGGACACAGCTGTACCCATCTGTGTGGCTCCTGTGTGGCCTGAGCAGCCCCAAGGCTGCATTTCACACTCCCAGCTCGTGTCCCCACTGCTCAGTGCCCCCACTGCTGCAGGAATGGGTGCCCAGGAGAGCTGGGAGCTCTCAGCTCTGACTTTCTGGGTACTTCATTCAGCCTTTTCTTGGCTGCTGGGGTTGATTTGTTTGCTCTGTGATGGGTTGATGTTCCTACTGCAGGGCTGTGAGGTGGTGGGGTGGCCTTCTGGGAGACTCCAGGCCACTCACCAGGCACCCTGAGGTGGTCATGGCGAGCCATGTCCTTGTCCTCCTGGCACAGGGACAGCTCTCAGGTGAAACAACACGTCCAGACCATCCATTACATCTCCTCAACCTGTTTCCCAGGCTGCTCCATGCTTTTCTCTCGCTGTGTGTTGTCCAGAGAGAAAATTCCCAGCCCTACTGGCACTACTGCTCTGTATTTCCAGCAGTTTTCTTTGCTCAGGGTGTTACCAGCTCTTCTGGCTGTGTGTGCTTCCTGCTGTCCCCTGTCCTCTCTTTTTTTCCTGCAGCTCTTCTGCTCCCTCATCCATCCTCAGGATAACAAACACCTTTTGTGGAAGCTGCATTCCCAGACATCACCCAGACTGGGATGACTGGGGAAGGTGGAAATCTGGGGATCTTGTGTTGCTGAAGAGCAGGGGCTCAGTGGGGTGGGACAGTGGGAAGCCATCCTTCCAGGCAGATCATTTTGGGGTGGCAAAACGTGTTCTGGGGTTTTTGTCACAGCCCCATTGCCCTCATCCTCATGTAGTTTGTACCAAAGTTTGGGAGGGAAGTCTGCTAAGAGCACAGATGGAGAAATACTGCTCAGGAGGCTCCAGTTGCTAATGCTGGTCTTTGGAAATGTTTATTCCCAGCCAGGCTCACTCTCAGGCTGAAGCTCACACGCTGATACTTTCATTTCTGCATGTGCTATTTTGTCCTCCCTTGTCCCAGATGCTTTTCACCTATTGAAACTATAAACACTTTCAAACTAAAAATACACATTTTTTTCCTTTTGTCAGATGATGACACACATGCTTCTGCTGATCCATTACTTGGCCCTCTGCCTACCAAAACTGCCAAAAGGAAACATAACAGAAAATGAGTTTTGAGAATCAGAGTAAGTGTTTGTTAAGCTTATTTTTATTATTATTATTGTGGGAAATAGTAGCTTAAGTTGACTTTTTGTGTGAGAATCTTTTAGCTGACTTTGAAGGCAGCAGAAGTGCTTTGCACCACTCTGTTCAACATGTGGCCTCTCTTGCATGAATCATTTTCTTTTTCACCCGTGGCTAAAGTGAAGAAAACTGGCTGCTGTAAGCAAATGACGTGTATTGCTGGATTTTTAAAAGTCCCTAGCCAAGCACCACTTAGAACCTGTCAGAACATATTTGGGCACAGCTGTACAGCCCATAACCTCCCTGAGCGTGCAGGGCACCAGCTTTTCCAGCTGACCTTTAGTGTCACAACTGTGCAACAAATCCTCTGATGGTATTAGCAGTGGCAACAGCTTTATCTTTCACTCTGGCACACAAAAAGCCCCAAAAACAGGTAGAAAAGCAGGTCAACATGATGATACTCCTGATGGAGCCAGCCAGGAACATCTGTAAGGTTTTAATGGGTGAGTTTTTGAAAAGCAAACTGTGGACTGGGCAGGGTAACAGCTCTGGAGCTTGAAGATCAACCAGCATGGAGGTTCCTCACCAAATTTTCTCTCATTTTAGTGACAGCAGCAACTTGCCAGGTAAAGTGTATTTTCTTCCCCTTCATTTGGAAAGCAAAGGTCCACAGCTGAGGAGCAGATTGCAGCAGTGTGTAAAACAAGTCACCTGTCAGCAGGTGTGTCACTCATCTGTCACCAGACCTGTGCAGGGGATTTGCCATGGGTTTCACTGCTCACTCTCCCTGTGCTGTTGAGTAACAGGCCCTGCAGGTCACAATTCCAGCCAGTCCTCCCTCCAAGCTCGGATCACACCAGTTACAAGTAAATAAGATTTGGATGAATGATCCTTGCCCAGAAAAATCCCCTTGGCACCAAGAAACCAGCAGAGATGGCATGGCTTGGTTTTTTGATTTAATCATTTAATTCCCCTTGCTGTTCAAAGCCCAAGAGCAGCTTTGTTCTACTCAGCCATTTTAATATTAACTATTTTTACTCCCTTTCTCACTTCACCAATGAAGCTTTGGGAGCTACAGAAACATCAGCATTACAGGGATTAATCTGTGCACCTTAAGAAATGACAAGCAAAAGAAAACAATCAATGCTGCTCATCTCCTTTTGGACGATTCCTCACACTGCCCTGAGAGCACATTTCCCACTGGGTTTGCTTTTGTTCCTGTAGGTGAAAGATGGAACAGGACCAGGCTCTGAGTCAATTTGCTCCATGAAGATTTACTCCTCCTCAGCCCTCAGCAATTAGCAGTGAAGGTTATTAATTTTCTTGTATTTCAGAATATGTTTATCTTTGGACCAGGAGAATGTACAATTTCCATCCTGCCAACGAGCTCTGTGGGAAGAGATCCCTTGGGAATTAGCTCAGCTATTTACCTGGCTGGGGACTGCTTATTAATAAGCAGAATGAGATAAATGCAAATTAGAAATGACCAATTTGAAGACTGTCCTGAGGGAAAAGAAACCAGACTTAAATGAGGCAGTCAACAACAGAATGAAGGCTTTGGTATTTTAAATAATTTCCAGGACCAACCTGTGATTCCCTCCATGGATTGGAGCTCAGCCAAATGTCCCTCCTGGATGTGTGTGTCCTACAAATGCTGAGTGCAACAACGTGGCCACCTAAAACCTCTCAGAGCTTTTCCCTGACATTTCCCCTTTGCTGCTGAAACAACAGGTGAATTATTGCATGGAAGGTGCCACTGAGCCTATTTCTGTGTAACTTCCTGGGATAATGGAACAAAGCAAATTAAGGTGTGGCTGCACAGAGCCTGATCCCCACCAGAGGCTGTTTTTATATCACTGAGGATGATAATTTGGACACAGAACCTCACCTGTGCTACCACTGATGTTGGCAGGAATGGAGGATGCACAGGAGAGCTGCTGGGATCAGGAACAGCAAATCAGGAACAGCAGCACAGAATGCAGGGAAAACCTCCCTGCCCAGGGAATTCAGACAGTGCAGTGCAGTCACTGCTGTGCTATTTGCCACGTGCTAAATCCAGTCACAAAATATTCCACTCGGTGACACGGCCAGAAAAAGCCCCTGCGAACCCCAAAGTCCTGGAGTCTTAGAATAACCCCTGGAGCACACCCTCCTCCACAAAAGGAGCCCAGCAGTGCTCCCAGTGACCTGCCAGGGACACACTGCAGGCAGTTTGTTCTGTGTTTAAAGGGTCAGGCAAAAATCACAGGGGGGTGGTTTCAGTGCCTTCGTGGCCATCTGGGACAGGGAAACAAATATTTTTGGCTCCCCTAATGCAATTTCATAATGCTGGAGTGTGAGGTGTTACAAAACTATCTGGGAGTTTTCAGAGTATCTGTTTATTACAGTGGTTGGAAACTAAATTCAGGTAGCAGTGTTGGATGAAAAAGGATTCTGTCATTAAAAAAATACATACTTTAAAAATTAATCTGCCTTCTTTCTCCTTCTCCCTGCCCCTTTCCACTTTTTAATTTGCAAATTTATATTCCTGAGAGCTGCTGGAGCAGCACAATAGGAGACTACTTGTCACTTGAAGTTCAAATGTAGAATTTCAGGAAAAAGAAAAGCATTGGAGTCTTTGTGAGCTTTTCTTGGATTGGAAGACAAAGTAACATAATAATGGTACAATAGTTCTTACTGTAAAATGCCATTTCTCTTGCCTACATATTATCACTAGAATTTTAATTATTATTTTTTCTGGGGGAAAAAAATCATTTTAAGACTTCAGTCACAATCCAACCACAAACAGGATGGAGTAAATCACCTGCTGGCTGATTTTTAGAGGGAGGGCAGCTGAAGATGGTGAAGACATCCTGCCAGGACCTCTGGGAACCAGATCTCCATGTCACCAGTGTTTGCTGGAGTGGGCTCTACCTGATGCTAAGAGGGTGGATGGAATTCCTGGCTCAGAACCCTTTTTTTGGGGGTTGAGGGACTGTGGAAATCCCAATGCCTGAGGGCTGGAAGGTGTTGGAGTGAGCAGGAGCCAGGGAGCCCTCAGAGCTCCCCTGTTGGTTTGCCTGGAGGTCCTCACTGAACTGCTGCCAAAATAATTTAATAAAATGGGATTTCTGGTGGCAGTGAGGGTTTTTACTGTGAGTACTGAAGGGGCAAGAAGAGTCATCCTTGACAGCACCATGGGGATGTGTTACACCCATGGTCAGGTCTCATCTTTTCCTTCCCTGCTCGTTCTCACACTGACTGGGGACACTGCTGGAAAATCAGGAAGATGAAGGAGAGAGGGGACAAGAACTGTGCTGCCAAGTGTTGTTATACAGTATATTTTGACAGAATTTAGAAAGTTTCTCCCCTCTCTGTCATCACAGTAATTTATCTAAACTGCAGCAGGCAAATTGAGGAGTGTCCATCCAAAAAACTACCCCCAAACTCCCTCCTGTACCAGCTTGGTACGTGCAATCCTAATCCAGAACCACGGGAACAAACCTCACACACACTGCTGTGGTTTATTCTTTAACAGCAGCAAAATCCCCCTGGTTTTTACCAAGCCTGAGGGATGGTTTGCAGCCCACTCTTAATTTTCCTGGTGCTTTGAGTTCAGCATGGACACAGGCTGCAGGGTCAGGGTCAAATACAAGGGATCATGGTTTGATCACATTGGCAAAGTGGCTTCAGGAACTCTTTTCTTCCCTTTTGGGAATGCCCTGCTGTGGTGCTACTCCTGCATCACCAACACTTGTACTTTGTCATTTATGACAAAGTTGCAAATGACTCAAAATTAAATATTGCTATAATTTCCATAATACTCTAAGTTACATATTTCTAAAGATTAGGGATAAGGGAATGACGTTTCCATCACCTGCAGAGGTAAAAAATGCAGGACAGCTCTGCTCATGGACTAACCCCACACTGCTGAAGGAGCTGCAACACCTCAATGAAAAGGTCACAAAGAAACCTGCCAGACACACTCAAAGAGCAATTTGGAATCACCAAACCCCAGCCAAATATATCCCACTGTTGTTACAGCATAAATATAATGGCTGCTATTCTTAGCAGCAGCAATAGTCACTATTAAGGTTATAATTAGCCATAATTTTCACTGTGGTTCCACTCAGGAATTCCCTCTGGAGACCAGGGTGCCATTGCAGCACGCTCAGTGTCGCTGTTACCATGACAGTTCTGCTCTGTTTTGGCTAGAGGAGCCAGCTGCTGGCTCGCTGTGCTCCAAGTTGCTGAGCAATAAATCCCACACCAAATTGGGGGGAACCAGATTTCTGCCCCCCCTCAGCCCCAGCCCTGTGATTTGCCACGGAGGCTGATCCAAAATTCCGCCTGGGTTTTGCCTCGGGAGCCAGGCAAAAAAACACCACTGCCACCAAAACTGGTGGCTCCCCAAGGCAAGGGTTTGAAAATACGTGTTGCAGGAGGTGCTGCTGGTGAGACTGAGGGTAATTTGTGGGAAATGAGGAAGATGAGAATCATTTCTTTGCAGTACAAGCAAATACAAGCACGTTGTGTCAAGGAGATATTTGGCTGAGCAGGATGAGACAAATTTAGGGAAGTGTTACATGAACACAGGTGAGATCTCCCTGACAGGTTGTCTCAAGAGATCCATGAACTGTTGTCCTGGCTCTCAGCTTGGTGTTGAACGTGCTAATTTTGTTAATCCTCCCAAGACAACTCAGTCATTTGACTTTTCTGCCTGGTAGCAACACGTGGAAATGGTCACTGCACACCCAGAACTGATTTCATTGCAGGTTCACCCACAGGTTGTGCTTCCCTTTAAAAATTCCGATTTCCTGGGCAGAGGGATGTGTCATACCCTGAGTTAAACTGCAGCAGAGGTGTGTGGGGCTGCTCACAGAGGTGACAGAGGGAGGTTCAGCTGCCCCAGGACCTTGGGGGTGACACAACCCCACTGTCCCCAGGGCTGCAATCCATTAACATCCATGGGTAAAGCCACGGTATGTGAACTAATGGTCCCAAGCCATTACCCAGGGCTTGAAATCCTTATCACAAAAGCACCAGAGGTTGTGATTTGAATCTCTCCAAACGTGGGTCCAGTGACTTCTCCATCTGTCACCACCAGTAATCTCTGTGTGTCATCTCCCTGGTACCTCTGTGCCACCAGCACCCCCCGCTCTGGCTGTTGTGTTTTCTAATGCTCCACTTAGCACATTCAGAGGATTTCCATGCTCCCAGCATTGTTTGGTTCCGTCTTTTAGGGCTAAGATCTGATCTTAGGGTGTTTGCACACCCTCTTCTGAAGCTGAGCTGACTTTTCCTTCAGCTGCTCCCCTTCCTTGTTCACAGGCACTCAAGCAGATGTATCCTCAAACACAGCAAACAGGCTAATGCCTCTTGAGGTTTATATTCCTTCCTGCCACCTCCTTTTTCTTTTCCCTTGGCTTGTTGTGAGCCCTTCTGCAGCTCCAAAGAGCCCTGGGAATAGCTGGCAGTGTCCCAGGGGTGACACCTTTGCTGCCAGCACAGCCAGGAGGGTGCAGGGTGTGTCACACCAAGGGCTGGGTCCCAGGGGTCACAAGGATCTGCAGGGCCACTTCATGGGGCTTTCTGGCTCAATCCAGGGCTTTAAATTGTTAAAATTTCCCAGCATGTTTTAGCAATGCTCTTTTCAGCAGGTTTCCACTCCCATTTCTCACTCCCCACCTCAAGTCCTGCCTTTTTTCTGTCTCCCTTGAACATAAAATCAGCTCTGGAGAGATGAACCATCCTGGCAGGTTTGTGGCTGTTTGTGTGGGGCCACGTGAGTTTGTGACTCTCTGTGTGTGTCCCTCACCTGCCAAAAGAGATCTCTCTCTGAAAAGACTCATTCAGAAATTAAATTAGAATTAAAAGTACAACCAGAATGTGGTTTTAGGTCCTAATTTAACACACATTCAGCCATTATTCAGGCTAATCACAAAACTGATCTGTCTCTTCACACTGAACTCTTTACCTTGAAGGGATTTCTGTCCTTGACCAGATTTTACCTGATCAGATATTGATATAGATGTACCATGAAACAGGCAAAATGGTGCATTTATTTAAAAGGTGATGAGCATTCAGAATTACCTGTNCCCAGGGGTCACAAGGATCTGCAGGGCCACTTCATGGGGCTTTCTGGCTCAATCCAGGGCTTTAAATTGTTAAAATTTCCCAGCATGTTTTAGCAATGCTCTTTTCAGCAGGTTTCCACTCCCATTTCTCACTCCCCACCTCAAGTCCTGCCTTTTTTCTGTCTCCCTTGAACATAAAATCAGCTTTGGAGAGATGAAACCATCCTGGCAGGTTTGTGGCTGTTTGTGTGGGGCCACGTGAGTTTGTGACTCTCTGTCACAAACACAGAGATGTCTCTCTGAAAGGACTCATTTAGAAATTAAATTAGAATTAGAAGTACAACCAGAATGTGGTTTTAGGTCCTAATTTAACACACATTCAACCATTATTCAGGCTAATCACAAAACTGGTCTGTCTCCACACTGAACTCTTTACATTGAAGGGAATTCTGTCCTTGACCAGATTTTATCTGATCAGATATTGATATAGATGTACCATGAAACAGGCAAAATGGTGCATTTATTTAAAAGGTGATGAGCATTCAGAATTACCTGTGATCAGGTGAAAACAGCAAACCTGGCTCTCCTCCTTTGGCAACAGCTTCCTGAGAACCCTCTCCATCCCTGCCAAGAAGGCTCTCACAGCTCACAGATGTCGTGGCCAAACTCCTGAGAGAGGCTGGAATTAAATCAGGTCTGCTTGAAACAAATGGCCAGTCCCTTCTTGTTAATATAAAAATTAAAAAAAAAAATTAAAAAAAACCAAACCCAAAACAATTCTCTAACATTTCTGTGCTGTTCAAACACTGTGGACATGGTGTGAGGCATCACCAAATCCTGCAGTGAACACTCACAGCTTGGTACTGGTGTAAAAAACCATTTCACCCATTTTTAACAAAATAATACTGCTCATGGCAAAAGTAAACCCATTATAAATGAATAAACCCAGAAGATATTTACTCCAATCAAAAACAGTCACATCAGTGTTCACACCTTGGCATTTTCAATGCTTGAATCTGTGTTTTCTAAAAGCAAAGAAAAAAAAATTAAAATTAATAAATCTAATAAATTATTTGCANGTCCTAATTTAACACACATTCAGCCATTATTCAGGCTAATCACAAAACTGATCTGTCTCTTCACACTGAACTCTTTACCTTGAAGGGATTTCTGTCCTTGACCAGATTTTACCTGATCAGATATTGATATAGATGTACCATGAAACAGGCAAAATGGTGCATTTATTTAAAAGGTGATGAGCATTCAGAATTACCTGTGATCAGGTGAAAACAGCAAACCTGGCTCTCCTCCTTTGGCAACAGCTTCCTGAGAACCCTCTCCATCCCTGCCAAGAACTCTCTCACAGCTCACAGATGTCGTGGCCAAACTCCTGAGAGAGGCTGGAATGAAATCAGGTCTGCTTGAAACAAATGTCCAGTCCCTTCTTGTTAATATAAAAATTAAAAAAAAAAATTAAAAAAAACCAAACCCAAAACAATTCTCTAACATTTCTGTGCTGTTCAAACACTGTGGACATGGTGTGAGGCATCACCAAATCCTGCAGTGAACACTCACAGCTTGGTACTGGTGTAAAAAACCATTTCACCCATTTTTAACAAAATAATACTGCTCATGGCAAAAGTAAACCCATTATAAATGAATAAACCCAGAAGATATTTACTCCAATCAAAAACAGTCACATCAGTGTTCACACCTTGGCATTTTCAATGCTTGAATCTGTGTTTTTTAAAAGCAAAGAAAAAAAAATTAAAATGCACTTCACTAATAAATTATTTGCATCATGTGGAGTAAAAATATCTCTGGGCCATGAGGAGAAATTTGTGATGTTTTATTCGAGCTGGAAATCAGTGTAACAATGAGGGCTCCCAGCTCAGGTTCCAGGGAGGCATCTTTTCTTCCACTGCATTTTTCTCTGTCCCTCCTATGCCAGCTCTTATAAAACAAGATACCACAGGATTTAATTCTAAAAATCTAATATTACTGCCTTGTGGTGAACTGAATAGTCCAGATTCCTTCTTGATAATACTGTCTCATGGGATTCCTGCGTGGTAACAGAATCTCCTGGGATTCCTGTCTGGTAACCATATCTCACTGGATTTTGGTAGTATTTCTCCCATTGGATAACCCCCAGCCCCACCAAATAAGCAGTCAGAAACCTCACACTCTCTTTATTTTACATGACCTTATTTTGCTAATATCAGATCCTGGTTGTTTTTTTTTTCACCACTTTTTTCACTAAATTGGAATCAGGGCTGTAGCAGAAATGAATGTGATGGAATATTTAGTTTGCTGGACAAGAAGAGTGTTAAGATATCCCTTTAAAGAAGCAATAATTGGGATGTTTCATGGCTTCATTGTCTCCAGCCATACATGGAGTAGAAAAGTTTCTGTTGTTCTGGAGGTGAGCTGTGGTAAGAGTTCTTCCTCTTCATGCCTGGGAGAGAAAGCACAGCTGAACACTTTCAGAAGGAATGTACTGAGCAGCTCTTGAGAGAGGTTTTCAGTTAAATCATGAAGCAGCAACCCAGCCTTTCTGTCCTTAGCCACTCTCTCCCAGTTGTTCACAGCAAGTTGAAGGGGATAAAATTATTGCAGCAAGCCCACAAACAGAGAATTTTGTTCTTACAGTCCTACCTGGTGTTGCCAGAAACGTTTCCAGCTTCTCACAGGAACCAGGGCCACCCTGTATCCCGTCAAACTGGGGAATTCTGCCAGGAGAATTCCACATCTCACAGGATTCAAGCCTGTTCCATCACCCTGCAATGCTGAAAGTGGCTCAGGAGTGATCTGCTCTGTGAGATTTCCAGGCTCAAAAGTTTTGTCCTGAGCTTTCCTTTGACTTATTTCTTGTCTCTGATGAGAAGCTGTGGTTGGGGCATTGCCTGCAGGGAGGGATTGCTGCTGAGCTGGGACCCAGCCTTGCTCACTGGAGGACAATTCCAGAACATTCTCCTGTTGCCATAATCCACCTCCTGGAGTACTCAGTCCCAGATAAAACACTGATGGGCCCTGCAGAGAATTATTCAGTAGGAATTTTGTCCCTGAGCTCCTGGATGTGCCAACAGAACAGGCTTTGACCAGGTGGCTTTGGCAGAGCTCTGAGCAGCTGCACCCCTGGCTCAGTAAGAAAGTTTCAAACCCAGATGCTGCCAAGGCTTGAAGCTCAGTGAAGGTGCCTGAAAAACCTTGTAGATGAAGGAAGGTAAACAGGCACCACCTTGTATTGAAGCACTGGGTCTCCTGCCACGTGTTCAGACAAAAAAAAAAAGGACAAATGCCATTTTTCCTTTCCACAGCTGTCCTTCTGTCCAAATATAACACTCACAACTCCAGAACTTACAGCTGTTCTGAGCCCCTTTTTGAATCCTGGTGCACCAACATCAGCTTTCCTCTGGTCCTGCCCAAGTCACTGAATCTCATCACACTTGGAGGTGCAAGAAACTCTGACAACAACCCCTGGCAGCTCAATGTGACTTTTGAGAGGGCCAATAAAGTTCATGAGGATGAAGGTTAAAAAAGAAAATATGACTGACACACTTGATACCAGCTCTGCCAAGACACCTTTGTCCCTAAACCCCGGCATTTCCATGATGTTTATCTGCCTGAAGCACCACTGGAATCAGCAGGCAGGTCCTGCAAGGGCTGGTGAGAGTGTCCTGGCTGTTGCTGTAGATTGGGGTGAGCAGGAACGGTGTCAGATCAGGGGCTGCATCCCTCCCTCTGCTGCCTTTAAAGCCCCAAACTCTCTGCTTGGACAATGGACTGTGAAAACGGCGTTGGAGCCGCAGGACAACAAAAAAACCCTTCGACCAGGGGGGCTTTTGATGGTCTCTTAAGGGGCCGTTCATGACTTGGTGGTGAGTCACCACCCCAAAAATACATCCGGGGCTGTTCGTTCAGCGGGGGCTCGCTGGAAACAATCTGGGGAACTCTCATCTTCAGGTCAGTGGGGGCTGGCAGCTCCGCTGGGAGCCAGGGGCGAGACGGGAAAGAGCACGGCTCCCAAATTGCTCTCGTGCATTGCTGTCCCTTCCCCGCAGCAAGGGAAGGGTTTGCTCCACGCCCCGGAGCGGAGCTGCGGGTCCCTGATGGAGCATTTGCACGAGTTGGGTCGTTTTTTACCAGCCAAACTCTTTGTGATCCTGTCAGAACACCTGGAGTTTTGTTGTTCAGACCCTCGGGAATTCACCAAAAGCCACCGAGGCAAAAGCAGGACTAAAATAAGAAGGAAGAGCCTGAGAAGTTGAGCATCAAGGATGCAAACCTCTGATAAAAGTGGGCTCGATGTGATGATAGATTTTGACTAATTAAGTACCTTGAAGGGATCGTGCCAGCCTCGTGGACAAAGCAGAAAATCCAATCAAATAATGATTGATGGAATGAATATGCATCCTAAAATCTATAACTGCTGCTTATTGTAAACAATAAAGTGATTTCTGCATAACCACATTGGTTTGCTGTCCAGGGGTCCTTTTCTCCTGCACCTTGTGATGTTTTTCTGCTCGAGGGGTGATGAGGCTGGGAAAGGTTTCTGTGATGAAAAGGAACTTGGGGAGAGCTCGGAGGGGAGACACATGAGAATTCCTGCCATCCCACACTGCTGGAAGGGTCAGGGAGTGACTTCAGTGTTTATCCTGTTTATAGCCCACAGGACCTTCTTGGGGCCTGAAGCCCTCCTGCTACAAAAATAGGGGAGAATCCATAAAACCAGCAGCAGCATCTCACATATAGCACAGCTCCTTTACAAGGGAGCTAAATGCCTTAATTAGAAGTTCACTGGGTTATTTTCTGTGTGTTGCAGCCAAGCACACAGAACATGGACTCCTGATGGAATACCAGGGCAGTAAATCAATGGAGGGTCTCTGCTACCGTTCATGAAATGCTCCAGCTGTGCTCCCAAGGATTAGGATGTCAACAGAACCCTTGATTTGAATCACAGCCTTGCCTTCACTCAGGGGGCCATATATTAGTCTTGAAAAGCAGGGCAGAGTTTCATTGCTCAGGGAGAGAAAAGAAAGGGGGAAAAAAAAAAGGAAAAGAGAGAATTGCTGTGCTGAAAATAAAATGGTGATGTAGGGGAGGAACACTGCAGTGCAGCCAGAGGAGGCACGTGGTGACTCTCAGGAAAAAAACCTCTAGAAACTTGAACTTCAGGTTCTTTCTCCATGTTTGCTTGGGGTAAATTTCACAGGTCAAATTTAATTTTTCCCCACACATTTAGGCAGTGCTCAGGCACCTGGTGAAGTGCTGAGCTTCAGCAAAAAGCCATTACAGCAATGCCCAGCCAAGGGTCTGGGCTTTACTCAGAGCAGGAAATACATCAGGAATCCCAGGAAACAAAAAAAAATGGACCATTTTAGACAGTGGTAAATTTGTCTGGAGGGCAAATACGTGCTTTTGAATATATGGCAATATATTTGAATCTATGGCAATATGTGGGTTTGAACACCACTCGTGGTTATGCTTCTGCCTTAGGGCACCATCAAATCATGGAATCAGAATCATAAAAAGCCCTGAGTCACTGGAGGCTGGGCTGGATCCCATCAGGCTGGATGCTCAAAAGCTGTGCAAAAAGGTGCAGTTTTGCCTTGGCAAAACACTTGAAGATTCCCAGGAATCCTTTGACATCCAGCAGGTGCTCCCTGGCAAGGATTGTAATAAATCTTAACAACCCACGTGTAACCAGGCAAAAAAAAAAGAACAAAAAAAAAAAAAAAAAAAGAAAAAAAAAATAGCTGAAGGATTTTTCTAATGATGACCTTGAAGTTGTTGAGGAGGTCACAGTGGCAGTGTCATGCTGCAGTTTGCACATGTTCTTACTTTCTTATTCCTGCAGGAATCAGCTGCTGCCAAAGTATCCATGATACAAAGTAGAATCTTGATTATCCAAAGCTCAGTGGTAGTCTCTGTTGCCTATAATACAGTTCTATCCCTGGCATTTATTGCTTACACTGAAAAGTATCTCAGTTATTCAAAACCCTGGTTACTCAGATTCAGTGGCTGGGCCCATTAAATCAATTTGCAATTAATTCAGTTGGCTCAAAACCCATTTCCCCTCTCAGGAGTGCACTGAAGCTGTGCAAGGATCTGCACAGAAGTCACTCAGAAAGGGAGAGACCTCCCTTTGCTTTTGTGGGAAGCAAAAAGGAGAAAGAAATTTCACATGGCCCCAGTAGTCCTGGAACTGTTGGCAGGTTTGTATCTTTGCAGGAGCAGGAAAACCTCCTCTCTGAAATGCAGAATTATTTGAAAATGCTGCCACTAAGGCTGAAGAGCAGCTGAAATACAGTGGGATTGTAGAGCTGAGCCAGTTCCTGGAATGCAATCCTGGCTCTACTGCACAGCCCCAGCACCCAGTGGGGATGGGAGCAGCCTTTTTCCTTGGCTTAGCATTTGGTTTTGGTTTATTTTAGCTCCTCACCAGCCCATGTGGAGCCTGTGCAGGTCTGTGGCTGCTCCTGCTCCCTCCAGCACCTGCAGGACTGCCCTGGTGGGCTCCAGGAGCCTCATCCCATCCTTTCCTGGGATAACAGGAACTTCCCTCCCTGTGGTGCCTCCTAGAGCAGGCCCCCATGTGCCCCCAAAGCTGAAAACACGGGTTTGAATCCATTTAATACACTCCTGGTTTGTCACCACAGTCTGGCCAAATAAAAAGCAGGAGTTTGTTTCATAAATAAGTGACACTGAAGTGTCACACTCACAGGTGGATGATGTCATTGGTGGGAAAAATGCATTTTGTTTGTCTCAGATTGGCCCTGCAAGTGTGTGCAGAATAAAATCCCACTGAGCTTCACCTGGCAGGGCTCTCCAGGACAGTTTTCTGAACTGATTCTCTTTTTTCTTCCCCACCTGCTCCTGGTTCTGTTCTTTCTCCATCAGTCTCATGGAGGAAACGGCCCCACAGGAGCAGCTCAAGGTATTTTTCTTCTCTCTCTTTGCATTTTTACCTGCCCAGGTCTCCTTTCTGATTCTGTTTCACCAATGTTTCATGGAAGAGAAGCACAAAGTGTCTTTCCATAGCTTTTCTACCAAATGCCTCACGAGTTTCTAAAATAAAGAATAATTATTCCTTCGTTTAACCATCATGTTCTTTACATGGAACAGAGCCCAGATTGTCTCCAAGATTTATCAAGAAATCAAACTCTTGTCTAACCTCTCTGAGGTCTTGTTAGACCTCTCTGACTCAGTTCTGGAGAGCTTTATTTTATCATCCTGGTCCCCTTCTGGAAAAGACAACAGAGAATCTCAGTTTCAGTGAGATTTTTGAACACATTTCCAGTCAAACACTTGAAGCAGAGCTTCCCTCTTCATTCAGAACTGGGGAAACAAAGGGTTAATCTGACCCTGAGGGCTTTATTTCCACATGCACCACTGAAAATGGGTAACAGATCCTTGGAGCAGACAGGCCATGGGACACAAATAAACCCACTTTCTGCTGCTGTAGTTTTAGACCCACGAAAAAAAAAAANAAGATAAACTATTGGCTGGTGATGGTGTATTATTGGACAGAATAACCAAACCTACATGAAGTACTTCCAACAGGAGATTACTTCCAAATGAAAACACTTGATATTTCCAAATCAAACAGACATTCAGCTCCAAGTGTGAAATCTTGTCATATTTTTGATACTATCAGACCCAGTTTTTTTTCTTTTAAGACAAAAAAATTTGCAAATCAAGCAGCTGGTGGCAGAGATATTTCCAGGCTGGTAGAATTGCACATCCCACAGGGGCTGGATCCTCCAGGAGCTCTGCAGCCACCCCCACTGTCCTGTGTCTCCTACATTTGCACCAGGAGCTCTCTAAATTCTCCTCACTGCTCTTCAAATCCACACACATTTCAGCAATAAAGGCACCACAGCATTTAGGATTGATACTGTGGGGGAAAAAAATTAAATTTCTTTAAGCTGTGAAGACTTTGAACAAAACCCCTGAGGTTTTGTGGCCAAAAAGGGGATGTTGCCTGGATTTTAGAGAGGCTTCCCCTCTGCTATGCANTGACAAACTATTGGCTGGTGATGGTGTGTTATTGGACCTACATGAAGTGCTTCCAACAGGAGATTACTTCTAAATGAAAAAACTTGGTATTTCCAAATCAAACAGACATTCAGCTCCAAGTGTGAAATCTTGTCATATTTTTGATACTATCAGACCCAGTTTTTTTTCTTTTAAGACAAAAAAATTTGCAAATCAAGCAGCTGGTGGCAGAGATATTTCCAGGCTGGTAGAATTGCACATCCCACAGGGGCTGGGATCCTCCAGGAGCTCTGCAGCCACCCCCACTGTCCTGTGTCTCCTACATTTGCACCAGGAGCTCTCTAAATTCTCCTCACTGCTCTTCAAATCCACACAAATTTCAGCAATAAAGGCACCACAGCATTTAGGATTGATACCGTGGGGGAAAAAAATTAAATTTCTTTAAGCTGTGAAGACTTTGAACAAAACCCCTGAGGTTTTGTGGCCAAAAAGGGGATGTTGCCTGGATTTTAGAGAGGCTTCCCCTCTGCTATGCAGTGGTGGCATCTGAACTATTGCAGGACTAAAATGGGTTCTCTCTTCAGGCATCTAAATTTGGAGGTGGCCCCAGAATGCTCACAAAGGAGGGCAGTTACCATCCACTGCTCTTTAATTATAGATCTGCTTGTTCACCTTCCCAAATCCTTCAAACCTTCTCCAAAAGGAAACTGGAGACATTTGAACTTGCAGACTTCAAAGGGCTGTTTAGGATTGCTCTGGAAGGAAATAAAGATCAATCAGTTCAATGCATTTTGGGTGCAAAGGTGTGAATGTCTTTGCTGTGTCAATGTGGCAATCAGTGATTTTTGTTATGAATAAACTCAGAAAGTTTATTTAATTTGTCTGTATTCATTTTTGGGGAGATACATTGCAAACTTTTTTCTCTTTCTCTCTCAATTCTCACTCAGCTTTTGAGGCCAGAAAAAGAATTCCTGATTTTTAACATGATACATTTTTTTTTCCAGAGGAATATTCCATTTTACCATGAGATTCATGGGCATACAAGTGTGAAGAATCTTGTGCTTTCTATCAGATACAAATAAGCACTAGGATTTGAAGTTTTCATTGCTGCTGTAAACAGCTTTATTTTCTGAGTTCATTGTTTAGGTCTGAAGGAGATTTTGGATGTCAGTGGTGGCAGGGTGCTCAGGGGGAAGAGGACACATGCAACCCAAAGAGATTTTTTTTTTCAAAGGCATTTTTCAGAGGTATCTCAAGTATTACCTGGCTACAATTTTAACATATGTACTTTTCTGCTCCTCTGAGCTCATGTTTACAGATGAGGCTGAGAATTGAGGACATGATAGTGAATATCACCATGTTGTAACAGCTTTGTTGCAGAGATTTTTTTTTTTTTCTCATCCTGCACTGCTCTGGATGGGAGAAAACCTCCTGAAAGCTGGGGCTGAAACCACATCCTCGATTTCAGACAATTATAAGAAACACTGAAGCCTTGTCAGCTGAATAGTGGAACCAACACCAGCCCCATCCCAACACCAGCATCCACAGGGAGGACACGTGTCCCAAAGGGATTTCTCTGCCTGTTGTTCTCCAGAGGGTTGCACATCTGTGCAAGAAAAGCAGGGAAGAAAGTGGAAAAGTCAGGAAGTGAAGCAGGAAATCCAAGAGCTCACAAAAGGGCTCAAAACAAGGAGGGTTTTGAGGCTGGTTTGGGGCATTAGAGAACAAAACATCCCCTCTAGCATTATCTTCGTGCTTGTGGTGGCTGAGAAAAACAGATTTTGGACATTCTTTGAGATTACAGAAGATTACCTTGAGAAATGTCACCCTCTTCTAAATGCTGAGGGAATAACTGTGGAGCAGTTTCCAAATACAAATGGATTCACTGCTGGTCTGGCTGAGGCAAATGGGGAGCAGGAGCAGGGATTGCAGAAATAAATATCAAACCTCTATAAAGTGGTGAAATAAAGAGCCAGAAATGTCCCAGAATTACCAGAACATCATCTCAGGATGGGAAATTATTAATGCTCAAAGAGGAGGGAAATCCATGCATAGAAAGTGGACAGTAAATTTGGAAACAATTCCTGCCTTGTGACTTGGTTATTTGGCAGATTTCAAGCACAGCTCTTGCTTTTTACAGAGAGACAGCCCCAAAAATCCCAACACAATCACCAAAGGCCAGGATATTTTACAGGAGGTTGGTGGGCAGAGCTGTGATGGGCTAAAGCAAGGATTGAAGGAACCAAAAAAATCTGCTCCAGATACAAATCCAGAAGTCACAGAGCAGGCTGTGTGTCTGCTGAATGAAAACTTGGCCAAAACCCCTCAATTCCTGGTCCTCTGCCTCATGAAAAGACAATGACATTCAAGCCCAGCTCAAGGAATGGATCAGTGACTGGGAAAGAAAAAAAAAAGTGCATAATTTGTACAATTTCTACAGAAAAAAAGCACAAAACTGAGGAAATGGTGCTGGAAATGGCAGCAATGGAAAGATTTTTGCCATGGGGAGGAGGTGAAGGAGATGAAGGAAAGGTGTCTTGTGGAAAGAGATGGTGCAGAAGAACAACCTGAAGAGAGAATTTTTGGAAGCCCATGGGATTCTTGTTCATACCTGGAGCCCCCAAAGAGGCAAAGTTTACTCCTTAAAAAAAGCACAAAAGGAAAAACATCCTGATAACAGCTTTTACAATGGGAAGGTGTAAATTCCCTCAAGGGACTTTCAAAAGAGGAGACACATCTTGATGTTTTAATCCTAAGGAGAAAATAGCTCAGATCTACTTCCTCCTGCAAGATATCCCCTATGGTTCTGGTCCAAATGAATAAATAAAATGGGATCTAGAGCACAACTGGGATCATTGTCATGAACAGGATTTCAGCCTGTCAGTGTCTGGGAACTGTGGAATTCAAGGTTGCTATAAGAATATCCAGCAATGAATGTCTGTAATGAAAAGCATTTCAACAAGAATATTAATGTTTCTTAAAAGATAGGAGAAAAAAAAACCACCCCAAAGACAAATCCCAAAGCCATCTCCTTTGAGCTGCTGCAATGAGACTGACCAAAGAAAAATCCTAAGAATGTGGATGAAATTGTTTCAGGTTGATGTGAAAATCATCACTCACCTACAGTGGTTCAAATGCCATTGTGTCCAATGATTGAATGATTTTTTTCTCTTTTGTCTCCCCTCTCCTTTCTTTTTCAGTGTTAGCATTTTAGGCTTTGTTGGGACAAAAAAATTAACACTGAAATAAGGATTTAATTGTTGTGTTAAGCTTAATTTCATTGGGACTTCCTGTGGGAAAGTGGTTAAAACAATATTCTTACAAGCAGGAAATACAGCTCTGAACTGAGGCAGGAGCAAGCAGGTGTTTAGTAATTAGTGATATTTCTGTAATTAGTGATATTTCTGTAATTAGTGATATTTCTGTATCACCCACAACAATTACCTGCTGATCCTTTATGGCAGGGAGCTGGGACACCTGGAAAAGAGAGGCAGGAGGAAAGAATGAGAGGGAAAATTGATAACAACAGAGCAAGGGATGCAGCCAGCATGGAAAACTCACCCCTGAGAAAAGCTGGGAGTGAGGAGTGAAAGTTTGATGGGAAATGGAGCTGGAGCAGGGCTGAAGGTGCATCTTTGTGTGGTGGGGAGCAGGAGTTGGTTCATTTTCTCCAGACTCTCAGGTATCAAAAACACCTGGAGCAGTCAGGAGCCTTTAACTTCAGCAATTTTGGGGGAGAGAAAGCTGAGAATGGATCTGGGTTTTGTTACAGGTTGAGGTGAAGTAAATGTGAAAGTGCTCAAAACAAATATTTTTCATTTATTTATTTAGAAATTAGACATGAGGGAAACCATCTCTCTCAACCCTCAGCTCTGTGTGATC
This sequence comes from Alaudala cheleensis, assembly GCA_013398995.1. NCBI lineage: Eukaryota > Metazoa > Chordata > Aves > Passeriformes > Alaudidae > Alaudala > Alaudala cheleensis. Next base: position 40,209 of record VWYE01018097.1, read on the forward strand.
TTTCCTTGCCAGCTGGGCTTGCTGACACTTCCCTTTTCTGTTCCTGGGGAGCTGGGAGGGCTCTTTGCACCCCCCTTTCCTTCCCAGTCATCTCCCACCCCTAGTGGGAAGTGAAACTGGGAATTGGGATGGGGGAGCTGGCAGTCCCAACAGTGTGGCCCCAAAACAGCCCTGATCCCCAGGAGGCAAAGTTTAATTTTCTTCCCTGGTATGACCAACTTTGAGACCTTGGATCTTGCAGCAGGACAGTGACCAAACAGAAAACCTGAATTCTCCTGTTTCTTTTTGCAGTCTCTCTGTCTCCTCTTTGCACTGTGGCTCCTGACTTGAGGCTGCCTGATTAACCCTGTGAAGGTCCCATCCCTGTTTCTGGTTATTTTGTAAAAGCAGGAAAATTTAGGGACATGGATCATTATTTTCCTTCTTTAAATCTATTCTTGTGTGCACCACTATTTAATGAATGCCATTTAAGGGGTTTTTTTACATTATTTCAGTATAAATAAGAACAGAGATCAAGGAATTTTAACTTTCTTACTGAAACACAGTTTCCTCCTTTGTTAGAAAATACAGGAGGGTGGAAGGAATGGGACACACTATTTGGTATAAAGACACTTTTCTGCTTTTACCTTTATGGGATGTAAGCAGTGCTAAACCCGGGCTTGGTCACTTCATTCTGTGAACTCCATCAAAAATAGACGATTTTTCACTACCCAGTTTTAATTGAGCACATTTAATTGGGCACATTCAAGAGCAGCCCACAAGATCTTTTTTCTCAATATGACCAGGACTGGGATTCACAGCTGTCTGTTCCTATGTAGTGACAGATTTAAATTACAGATCTTTTTTAGAAATTCAGATGGAGTGTTTATTTCAGTGCAGTCTTTTCTTCTCTCCAGCTCTCCACTATCAGGGCCTAATTCTGGGAAATGAAGAGCACGAGGCCAAACCCCACTGAAATGACCATTATTTGTGCTTGTCAAGCACATCTCAACCTTTGGACTGCTCTGTCATCTCCTGGATGCCAAGGAAAATGTGTAAAGCTTTAACCCCTTGCTCAGAACTGGATCAGTGATGGGGCTTTGCAGAACTTCCAGAATCACTGCAGAAAAAATCACAGAATGGATTTGGGTTGAAAGGGACCTTAAATTTCATCCCATTCCACCCCTACTATGTGCAGGGACACCTTCCACTATCCCAGGCTGCTCCAAGCCCCTTCCAACCTGGCCTTGGACATTTCCAGGGATGGAGCAGCCACAGATTCTCTGGGCAAACTGTGCCAGAGCCTCCCCACCCTCACAGGGAACCATTCCTTCCCAAAATCCAAGCCAAACCTTGATCCCACTTGAATCCTGTTCTGCGAGAGGATTCATCTGTTGATAAACAAATTTATACTGCCCAAGCCTGAGCAATGCAAACCTTTACCACCATTCATTTATTTAAATGACAAGGTCAGGCATCTCGGAGTTTTAGTGTAACAAAATCAAGGATAATCTGGCAATGTGTAGGTCTGTTGAAGTGTTTGAAGCAGCTGACAATCTTCCTTTTCTTGGACAGCCTTGGGAAAAAATATGTTTGATCATAAAATAAATATATGTAAATTAAAAGACACAAACCACGGGTTTTCTAACACCTGTATTATGTAAAAAATAAGAATGTAGCCTCTTATGGCCAGAAGAGCCATGAAAGTGCTATACCTTTCTCTGTGGACATAAATTTGGTAAGTGTTAAATATCCATGTGCTCTGGGGGGAGGGAGGCAGCATCACTGAGATAACAGCCTGTGAAATGAAAATACTTGAAATAAAACCGGTTGGTTGGTTGTTTTTTTAAAGAAAAGGGAACGTTAAAGGCATTGACACAGTTAATACATCCATCTAATTCCCCTTTGGATGTGCCTCAGTCCATCTCCCACCTCTTCACAACCCCAGAGCAGCTCAAAGCCAGCGGCGTGGGTTCGGGTTGGATCACGCAGGGAACAAAACCTGTCCGTGTGAACGCTGCAGCCACACCCGTCAGTCCTTTTTGGCAGCACCCTGAAGGCTCTCAGTGCCTCCCACCCCCATCAGGATCCACCCCCCAGCCCCATCAGTGCCCTCTCCTCCTGCGCTGCCTCTTGCTCGGCGCCTTCAGGAGGCTCTCCCTGTGCCTGGCTCCGGCGTGGAGCAGCCGGACCATCTCGTGGTCTCTGTTGTCCAGCACCCTGGGCAGGAAGAGAGAGGATTTCTGTGTCCTGCGGGTTTTAAAGCCCCTCCTGGGTCGTCCCTTGCCGTTGATGGAGACGTACCAGAGTCTCTCAGCGCCCGCCTTGCGCTGGCTGCCCGCCCTGCCGGGCGCGCTGCGGTACAGGCGGGAGGCGTAGGTGTTGTAGCCCAGCTCGTGGATCCTCTCCACGAACTCACACTCGGGGTTGTAGCTCTCCTGGAGAGGAAACAGGGGGAAAAAAATTCCTAAGCCAGAATCTCCTGGGTTTTGGGACAAGGACAGCAAAGCTCTGGGTAAGAAAAGCTCAGGAGGGAAGTGTTGAGTCTGAATAAGGCGCTCCCTGCCAGCAGAGTGAGCACACTCTGTCCATCAGAGAGCCCGGGAAGAGGCCCCAAAACCAAACTGAAAACAAAAAAGTGTCGTGTGTATAGCTCTGCTAAATGTCCAGCTGTAATTTGGTTTTTGTGCTTATGGATTTAATGCAGCACTGGGCTGATTAATTACTTGCTCCCTGTCAAACCTCTGCCAGCCATTGAAAAGGTGAAATCCTGCAGTGGGATGTAAAATGTGTCTCTTTAATTGGTGTGTTAGTCATGGGGGATATATCTAACACTTGTAGGCTGTTACATCCAGTTCAGGGTGGGTGTTTGAGCAGCAAACCACACCTTTGTGGAGCTGCCTCGTCAGGACAACAAATTTTGTGTTCCTCCAAAATGCCAGGCTGCTCCTTTGTCACAAACTGGGAGGTACAACCTGCACCCACCCCAGCTGCTCACATTTCACATGATCTGTCCAAAATCGCCCCTTTCACCTGCTCCTTGACTGAGAGACATCCCTGCAAAAACCTGGCACAGGGAACTCCTTCCCCTCCCTCCCCAGCACAGAGGACTCCCACATACCCATCCATCCTTAACTCCAAACCCATCCTCGTTCCACCTGTGGGATTAAGATTTCAGGATCTAACTCGTGTGAAGCACAGAGCTAAAAATAAAATCCCACCATGGGATTGGGATTTTATTTTTCCCTGTCTAGAAAGGGCACAGGTAGCTCAGGAAAGCCCTGAGCCCCCCACGAGCAGCGTGTCTTTAGTGCTGTTCACTCCCCAGAAACACTTGATGGGCGTTTAACAGGATTTTAAAAGGCTCCACATGTCCCTGGTTCCCAGCTGGGAAACGGAAGCGCCCTTCCCTGCAAGGACAAGGGTTTCAGATGCTGCGGTGCTGCGGAGCCCACGCAGCCACCAGATGGAGGTGGGTTTGTCCTGCTGCCTGCCTCCCTTCTGCCTTTATCACACAGGGTAAATGCAGAGGATTGTCGTGATTTGAGGGAATTCTGCAGCTCAGCAAACCCATCTTGTTGGCATGGGGAAATTGGTGAGCTGAGGGATAACTGAGTTGCTCCAACACGATTTCATAAAATGCTCCCTGGATAATTATCCCTGAATTAGCCAGATTTTTGAAACAGGGGCCTTGCACAGGGTCTTGGGCCATCATTAGCAGTAAAGTTGTTGAACAGGCAAGNAGAGCCATGAAAGTGCTATACCTTCTCTGTGGACATAAATTTGGTAAGTGTTAAATATCCATGTGCTCTGGGGGGAGGGAGGCAGCATCACTGAGATAACAGCCTGTGAAATGAAAATACTTGAAATAAAACCGGTTGGTTGGTTGTTTTTTTAAAGAAAAGGGAACGTTAAAGGCATTGACACAGTTAATACATCCATCTAATTCCCCTTTGGATGTGCCTCAGTCCATCTCCCACCTCTTCACAACCCCAGAGCAGCTCAAAGCCAGCGGCGTGGGTTCGGGTTGGATCACGCAGGGAACAAAACCTGTCCGTGTNCTTCCCCTCCCTCCCCAGCACAGAGGACTCCCACATACCCATCCATCCTTAACTCCAAACCCATCCTCGTTCCACCTGTGGGATTAAGATTTCAGGATCTAACTCGTGTGAAGCACAGAGCTAAAAATAAAATCCCACCATGGGATTGGGATTTTATTTTTCCCTGTCTAGAAAGGGCACAGGTAGCTCAGGAAAGCCCTGAGCCCCCCACGAGCAGCGTGTCTTTAGTGCTGTTCACTCCCCAGAAACACTTGATGGGCGTTTAACAGGATTTTAAAAGGCTCCACATGTCCCTGGTTCCCAGCTGGGAAACGGAAGCGCCCTTCCCTGCAAGGACAAGGGTTTCAGATGCTGCGGTGCTGCGGAGCCCACGCAGCCACCAGATGGAGGTGGGTTTGTCCTGCTGCCTGCCTCCCTTCTGCCTTTATCACACAGGGTAAATGCAGAGGATTGTCGTGATTTGAGGGAATTCTGCAGCTCAGCAAACCCATCTTGTTGGCATGGGGAAATTGGTGAGCTGAGGGATAACTGAGTTGCTCCAACACGATTTCATAAAATGCTCCCTGGATAATTATCCCTGAATTAGCCAGATTTTTGAAACAGGGGCCTTGCACAGGGTCTTGGGCCATCATTAGCAGTAAAGTTGTTGAACAGGCAAGCAAAGGACAGGAAGTTTCTCCTGAGCTGAGCCCTCACCCCTTCCTGCTCCTGTGAAAAAAGCAGTGGGATAGCTCTCCCTGGAGTGTCCTTCTGCCTCTGAAACACAAGTCT
>VWYE01018097.1:57466-98235 GCA_013398995.1 Alaudala cheleensis
TGTATATTTTCGGTTTGTCTGGTGACCATTTTTCGAAAATAAAACAGGGGAAAAAAAAAAAGAAGGGTTCCTTTGATGTGGTCTGATCCTAACAGGGGCTGCGATGTCAGATGTGGTCCGCAGAGCCTTTCTGGAAATATTTTTAATTATGCCCCAGAGCTCCTTGTAGCCCCAAAGTCATAATCGAGAGAGCGGATCGAGTCTGTCACTTCACGTGGAGGGGGAGAAGAGGCTCCGGACCGTGCGCAACTAAATCAGAATTACTGATAATGATCTCCTAATTCGCTGGGAGTGTGTGATTTGAGACGGGGCGCGGTGGGGATCTGGTGTTCTTCTGCTAACGGGGGGTTTCGAAGGCTCCTCTCGGTCAGTTCAGCCTCAAACCCGGCGTTTGTCCTGCAGAGCCATCGGGGGAAAGCGGGAATTTGAGACGGAGGTTTTTATCCTTGTGAGCACGTGAAGCACTCGTACTCTGAACTAATTACCCTCCAAGAAGAAATACATATATATATATCTTTTATATNCTCCTTCTCCAATTAAAAATCCATCCCAGCTCGGGCTGCGGAGCGTGGGAAGGTCCCAAGGAAAACAGGCGCGGTGCTGATGAGGTGTTTGTTTGCGATGTGCTAATGGCATCCTCCGAGCCGAGCTGCGCTCCCTGCCCGCGCCCCTCACACCTGCTGGCACCGGCAAGAGCCCCCCAAAACCCAATTTATTTCATTCGGCTGTATTTTGTTTTCTTTGTGCCGCGCTGGCGGGGCTCTCCTGCACCCCGCCAACAATTTAATCTTGTTTAAATGACTTTGCAGACCACACAGCATCGCCTTGCCCTGCTCTGCAGGGGCAGGAGGTGATGTTGGTTGTGTTGTACGCTGGTTGTTCCCAGAGAGCAGGATGCAGGAGGAAAGCTCCGGGGAGGAAATTCATGGCTTTCTGAGGTCCAGCTTGCTTTTTCAGGTGGGCAAAAGAAGATGTAGGTGATTTCCAATGGAAGCACATAGAGAGAAAACTCTAAAAAAAATGTGAAACACATGAAAGGCATAAAACAATTTTTCCCTTTATCCACTCACGTGAAATGTTTCACACTTTTGTAGTAACTTCTTGCAGTTCATGAACAAACAATCTTTAGGATGATGCAGCTGATTCCATACATATGATGTGAGCTACTGCTTTATTGTCCTTCAGACAATAAATTAGCATACAAGTTTTAATCTTCTATATTTTGATTATAACATTATATAATCAAGATTTATTGTTGTTGTTATTATAGTTGTTGTTGTTGCCATTATTGACATTTCAAGATGCAATCTCCCAAATTCCTCACTTCTACTAAATTCCTACCAAAGTTGGTGAGAGTTTCTCTGTCTGAGGACCGAGGGATTAATCCTTCATTCTCCATGGAATCCACTAAGAACCTTTTCTTTAATGCCAGCGAATTTGGATCAGGCCTAATCTTATCACTAAAAAAATCATTTTCTGCCCTGCTCTGATAATCTCTTAATGGTTTACTGATTGAAAATATTCAAAACAATGAATGCAGCAACATTAAAAGGGAAAAAAAAACCATTTTTTACCCTCTGTTGCTTAACTCCTTTTCAACACAAGGCACAAAGGAAACAGTAGAAGAAATGTAACAGGGGAAAATGTGCAATGGTGAGGTTTAGATGGTTGTCATGTGGCTTTGGACAGGTCTGTGGCAGGCTCAAAGCAGGCTACAATGGGGATATTCAGAACTGTCAACTGCAGCCACCAAAATAACCAAACACGAGGGGTTTGGGGTAGCCCAGAAGAGGAGAAAGGGAGTGCAAAAAAACCAACAGAAATGTAATTTGGTGATAGCCTGGAGACCCTGTTTGCATACCTGCTTCACACCTTTGATATCTCAATCCTCACTTAACAGCCTGAACTCTTGGAAAAACTTTTCTCCTTTTTTTTTTTTTTTTTAAATCAGCCTCAAAGGGTTTCTTCCAATTTACAGAGGAGAAATACCCACAAAGAAATTGCACTTTGTGCCTGGAGGATAAATCACTTTGTGCTGCTCAGATAGATCTCCTACTACTCTTAGAATTTATCCCCCCTGTTGCTTTCACAACCTGAGTCTTGCTGCAAACCTCACTCAGCCCTGTGCAAACCTTTGGGAATTGGGTTATGTGGAGATAAAAGATCTCTCTCCAAGCTGTGGCTGCATCAACCCTTTGCAAAATCAGGTGACAAGGCAGAGGGGTCAGGCCTGGGTGTGTGCATGGGGTGCCCAGGGATAAAAGCTGGAAGTGGCTGCTCAGGGAAATGCCACCTTGGTCCCTGGGGGAGAGAAGGCTGGTGCCAGGAATGATCCACTCCACCCTGAAGAGCAGCAACTGTTGCATTTAAACTTCTTTGGGAAGACCAGTTCAGATCAAAGTTGGCATCATATCCCCAAAAGCCCCACCCATGGTTGTGTGCTGTCCTAAGGATGCAAAGTCCCTCCTGTCTCAAGGAATAGGGAACAGGGCCAAGGAATCAGGAGAAATCCAGGCAAGGAAAGGTGATTTGATCTTCAAATGGAGAAAATGCTGATGAGGAGAATAACAGAGACACAAAGTTGGTACCTTGGGAGAATTCCAGCAGAATTCCTCTTTTACCACAGGGGAAGGGGCCAGGCATTGTCATGGGGGAATGAATGATCCCAGGTGTGTTCCTTGGCCACACAAACCAAGATGCCACAAAGTCATGGTGAAAGGCTGCAGGGCAAAGAAGGAATGAGCTAAAAGGATCTTTCCCTCTTGTGCTCCCTGCATTTACCTATCAGAGCCTGAGTGGGACAATAAAATGGGGCAATGAATAATCCCTGAGGGTCCTTGGCACAAAAATGTGAATTTGTCTCCAGAGCTGATGTCCCTAAGGCCTCTGAGCTTACAGAGTTTTACACAGCTGCCAGGACCTCTCTGTTCCACCCGTGTGGGGCAGGTGGGAGGCACTCAGGGCACACCTGGACAGGTCAGGGATGGAATCAGGGTCGTTTCACTCCCCTCCAGAAGGTCTGCAGTGGAGGAGAATGTGGGACCAGGCTCTGGGGCTCAGCCAAGCCAGCAGAAAAGTGGCCTCCACTTGATACAGACCCTTCCCACAGTGGGCATTTAACCCCACCAAAAAAAAAATCTCTGGAACTCCATAGGGAAATAAGATGCTGAGAAAAAAAAAAAGAAAAAAAAANAAAAAAAAAAAAAAGAAAAAAACCCACATATTACCTTTCTTAATATTTTTTTTCCTGTTTTGTGAAAGCAGAATTCCTGCTACTAAAATCCTCAGAACCAGCCCAGCCAGAATCAGGGATTTCATCTGCCCTGTCCTGCCTCTGGTCACCCCACATCAGCAGGAGTGGCCTCAGTTCCTCTGGGGCTCTTCTGCAGCGTTTAACAAATATTATTTTTCGTGGCAGTTCCATTAATTAGGGTACTAATCAACTGATTAATGCTGTGTTCTGGATATCCTGTACCTCAGACAGAGCATCAAATTATGGGGTAGATAAGGCAATTTGGCTCTCTTGTTTCAGCCCAATTCAGTGCCTGAGCTGCTGGAGCTGGAGGTTTATTTTTCACCTGTAACACAAAGAGGGAGTTTCAATAATTGAACAGTGTGCCATCTCAGGGCACTTTCTACTCTGGGACAGTCTTCTACAATTTCTCCTGTCCTCAGGAAAAAATATCACGGAGGTGGTGGCTGAAATAAGCCAAATTATCCAATAAATTATCCAAATAAATGCCTGAGGAGGAGGATGCAGCTGGAAGTTGTGAGAGGTGACAGCACAGAAATGGGCTGGGGGCTGCTTGTGACAAAGCTGCTGCTGCAAAGCCACAGGGGGAAGGGCTGTACCCACCTCCCCTCAGCCTGCAGCTTCTGGGTTAAATTGGTGATTTTTTAGCCCTGAGTATTTTATATAGAATATTTCATATAGAATGTTTCATATTTTATAGAGAATATAGAATATTTTCCCACTGAACAGGGATTTTTTTGGTGGCAAAGGGATGTGGTGGCACCAGCAATAAGAAGGGTCAGGTATTTTTCCCAGTGCTTCTTTGGCAGCAATGTCTCTTTCCTTGGAATTGATTAACATAAGCTCATCAACTCAGGCCAGCAAAACTGGGATCTAATGACCAATATTATTTCTTATTATTTCTCAAACTTCATTGCCACTTCTGATCCCCTTTCACCATTTTATTTCAGGTGTTTTTCACTGGGATATAAAATCTGCTTTCTCTCCTCTAGCTGGGATGGCTGACTGGTAAATAAAGCTGATTTATTTTTGGAAAAAAAAAATCAGAGACTCCCAGGATAGATGAATTACATCCTATAGATGTGACATCTTAGCTTTACTGAGGCTTTTTTTTTTTTTTTGCAGGTATGCACAGAGCAGTTTTTTCTTGTGGCTCATTTTAAAAAGAATTGATGCATCTTGCAGAATCCATTCTTTAGTGAGTTACAGGAGGCAGAGGAAGCATTTATTTGTGTCTTTATGTCTGAGCACTGCTTCCTCCAAAGGGTGTTTGTTGCCATGAGTCTCTCCTTGGTAATCCACTCGTTTGCCTCCAAAAAAAAAAGGAGAAAAAGGGTCTGTGACAACTTTCAGGTTTCTTTTCTTTTCTGAAATCAGTTTTCTTCTGATTTTAACACTAAACCACTAAACTCACTGACCAGTTGAGGTTCCTATCCCAGGAACATTTTCCCCTCCTGCCCCATTCTGATATTTTATTGTATGGGAAATGGTGAATGGGAATGTGAAGGAGTCAGATGTCACCTGAGATCTGGGCAAAATCCCCTGCTTGTCCCAGGAGCACCTTGTCCATTCATTTATGAACCACGATCATTTATGAACTACATCAGAGTGCAAAGCTGCTCCTTAAAAGCTGATACCTGTATCAGACCTCAATAATCTTGGAATCAAAATCTTGGGCTATTTTCCTGAGATATTTCTTTGGATACTTTTGGTTCACAGGACTCCCCTGAAATAAATCAGTGAAGTTATTGCCAGACAAACACCTGGACGAAAGAACAATGGGTTTTATAATTATCCTATTTTTACAGAAGCACAACACAAACAGTTATAAAGAATTATCTGCTTTTGGCTGAAATTTTGAGGTTTCAGATGCATCATTTCTTTTTGTTTTTCATGTCAATCATTAAAATCTTTGCCCAGAAAGCAGGACAGCCACCTCTGAGCAGACACACACACACACCTGCAGTCCCTGCCCCTGTGCAATGCCTGAACTTGCAAACTCTTTGTCATGGGAGGAACCTTCATTCACGTGAGCAGCCCCACAGGACTATTCATGCACTGCAGAATTACTCACAGGAGTGAAACTTCTGCAGAACCAGGTCCTGGATCCAACAACAGCATTTTAATTACAGACAATCCCCCAGCAATGTGTACAAAAGAGGTTTTTGGGGGTTTTTTTTCCTGGACAATAACAAAGGTTATTAGCCTGTTCTTTTTTTTTTTTTTTTTCCCTTTGGTTTGAAAGGAGGCACCAATAATCCAAACCAAATAAAACTGACCTTTGAACCTTTTTTGCTGTACTTTTTCTCATGCCATGATTTCTTTAGCCTGTTAGTGATCTGAGGGCTCGTTCTGGGCTGCAGCCACTTTCCCAGACAGGACTGCCTTTCGTCCCCTGACAAATCACTGCTGAGCCCCTTTTGTCCTGCTCCACTTTGATCTCACCTGCCTGTCAGGCAAAAAAAAACCCAAAAAAAAAAAAAAAAAGAACTCCCAGTACAGTCAGAATGCATTGCAAACAAATTGGCAACCATTTCATTCCTGTGCACCATTTTCAGCAGAGATCAGGGCAGAGATAGAGGAGGTTTTAACCCTTTTCAGGACCTGCAGGGCTGGGGAAGGAATGCTTGGTTATGATAAGGGAATTTATTAATGAATGGAAGGATTAATAAAAACAGCCCCAAAAAAAGCTCACAAGGTTCTCTAGATCAGAACTGCATGGCAAATTCTGTCTCAAATGCAAAGGAGTTGTTGCACAGTGGGCAGTGCTGTGCTGATACAAGTCCTGCAGATCAATTCCCTTTAATTGGACTTGAGCATAAACTGAAGAAATATAATAGGTATTCTCCAATGTGAATTAAATTAATCCCATTGTAAATAACCACTGGAGTATTTAAAGGGGCATCTGAATCCTTCCCAATATCCAAACTTTGCCACAGGTGAGTTTCTTTCTCGGTTTAATCTCAGTAACTTTTAATGTTTAATTTTTTTTTTTTTCAATTTTACAGTTCTTCACCACATAAAGTTTAGAAAAGACATTGTTTAGCAGCTGGCAATGACTCTGTGCATTTCCCTCTGTGATGTTAGAGGAATCCAGCCCTTGAGCTTGGATTTGCAGGATCATAGGTGTGTTCCAGCTGTTTACCATTTCTCTTCCCCATCCTCCTTCCACAGCCCTGTTCACCCAAAAAGCAGCTTTTTTATCAAAATACCTCTGCACCTTTATTTCTCTGTTGTACTCAGAGAAAGGCAATTTAACACATCCCTCTCTTCCATTCAAAATGCTTGGAAGAAGAAGTATAAACTTTTGGAGAAAGCAGAGCTACACCAGCGATGAAAAGGAGAAAGAGCATCCAAACCTGTTGTCAAATATACATATTAATGAAACAGTGGCCTGCTGCACCAAAAAAAAATTTAAATTACATTTTATAGGTGAAAGTTCAAGGTTTTTATTTTCCTGCCACACTCACCTGATACAAACAGTAGTGATTTTTTAATTTATATCAATATATCCCCACATATTTGTTTGGTTTAGAGTGTATAAATTTTTCTTTCCAGTGCTGCTCAGCTGATTCCTCCACAAGGAGACAATCCTTTATTTGGCAGAAAAAAATCCTCTGAAATTAAAAGGAAAGAAGCTTTTTAAGAACTGGTTATAAATGTTAAAAATATTCCCAAATCTCAGTTTTGCTTCATGTTTAAATATACTTATACATGAGATACAAATGCTGTTAAAACATAAAAATGCTGTTAAAATATATGAGATAAAATTGTTGTTGCTTCTTGACAGTGAAGCATTGGATATTAATTTTTATTATTTTTTTAATTGACCCAAATACAGCTTCATGTTCAGAAATCCCAGTCCCCAAAGCATGAGAGCAGAATCTCAGTATCAGCTCCATTTTGCTGGATGGGAAGGAATTGTTGGACTGTTCTCATGGAGCATGAAATGATGGAATCAGGGAATGGTTTGGGTTGGAAGGGACATTGAGGTTTTATCCTTCCACTAAACCAGAGCTTCATCCAGCCTGACCTTGAGCAATTCCAGGGGTGGAACATTCCCAGGAGAATGTCCTTGAATTTCCTTCAACACATAAAAAACCCAAACATGATGGAGGGGTTGAAGCACCTCTTGTGACCATTCCCTTGGGAAATGGCTTCTGTTTTTTCACCTCTCATTCCCAAACAGGCTCAGGATCTTCTTCCAAAGGATTCCACCTCACCTTGCAGGTCTTCAAGGAGATTTTGTGACCACCCTTTTTTTATTTTTTTGGTGATGCCCTGTGTCTCCTCACCTGCACTCAGCCTTCCAGAAGAATCTCTGAGCATCCTCTTCAGTTTGTGCAAAAGTTTGTCCCACCAGCTGCTCAGCAATGAATCCTGAATTGCATCGTTTTCAGCAGGGAATTCTCTGTGATGGAAGTCAGTAGAGTTTGGATTAGGGTGGTTTTTCATGGAATTTCATGGGGATCCTGGTTGTGGCTGGGCCAGATAATCTAAGAAAGATTAGACCTAATAAATATGTTTATTTGTGGTGATGCTGCTGCTGTTAACCCAAGCTGAACTGCAGGTGCATTTGTAGGGAAGTTGGTAACCAAAATTCTGTGGAGACAACAATCCATAAAAAACTGGGAATAAATGTTCCAAGGAGATGTTGCCAAAAGATACCAGGGAGAGGCTTTTTCACCACGATGTCCCCCAGATATCTTTATGGCTACCACTGATACCTTTCTGCTTTAGCCAGTATAAATTTAAATCTTTCTTAGAGCATTTCTTTGTTATTGTGAAGGGAAAATGCAGCTCAATGGATGCAAAAGTCAGCTCCAAGTTACCTTTTCTGGCTGACATTCTCCCCTATGTAACTCACACACATCTTTCAAACTAGATTTGAAAACCCTTCCCCTGCTTTTTTATTTAACCTGCTCCCATCAGCTATTTAAGGTGCACTCACTTTTTCTTCTTTTTATTTTTTCTTTTTTTTTTTTTTTTTTGAGCCTGATTATCTATAATTAGCATTTTCTGCCCGCATGCAATTGTGCCCCGAACTCTTTCACATCGGGTTAATTCACTGACTTTTAAATTCTATTAATTGACATCCAGAAGAGAAAAAAAAAAGAAAAAAAAAGAAAAAAAAGGTAAACATGTCTTTAAAGGACGGCATGAATGGCTGAACCAAGATTAGGTCCCCGCTCTTGTTAGCCCCTGATTTTTCAGGGGAAGGCTGCAGTCTTCAAAAATCAATTGTCTTCAAAGCCCCAAAAAGCGAAGGAATGAGCAGGGGTCAGACTCAAGAGCATCCCCTGCGCGCCGCGGTTAACATTTTAACATTACCTAAGTACTTTAAACGATCGCTAATTAGCGCTGTCAGCGAGGCCCACAGGGCTGAAATGTCGCTCCTCTGAGTGGGTAATTGTGTCAGAGCAGCTCTGGGGCTGCGGATCAGCTCTTCTGCTGCTGCCTGTGCCCAGGGGGAGCCATCCCTGGTGGCCCTGTGCCACTGTCCCCAAGCTCCTCTGCCCTTCCCTGTTGCATCCCATGTTTCACGCATTAATTCCATTCCATGAGTAATAAAATAATGCCTGAAGTTTTAGTTTTTGTGTTTTCCAGGCTCTGGGCTGCCCAGGTGTGCAGTTCTGAGCTCATATTCAGGGTCACTCAGTTCTTCACAGAGCAGGGAGACAGAACAAATCCTCTTCCTGCAGGACACCAAGGACAAATCTCAGGCCCAAAAAGCTTGAACAGGGTGGACTGAAGGAAGAAAACAAGGATGGGACTTCATAACCTGGAGATGTAAATTGAATTATTCAGTAAAATGTTCATGTCGTTTATTTGGCCTTGCTCTGCCCTTGTGGGAAGCAGATTTTTACTCCAATTTTCTGCCTTTCCCAAGGATGTTAGAGCAAAAGCAGAGGCAGATTCTCCAGAAATCTCTCCCTTCACAAAAGGATGGATAAAATGAATGTCACTGTGCACACAGCACAGGCTGAGATAAGCAGTTGTGTTGCCTAAATGTGCCCTTTGGAGCTTTAATTCACCGGGAAAACCCTCTCAGAGAAATCAAATCGTACTCATGGGAAAGGATCCTTCTTTCAGCAGGTTTTCCTCGGGACTTTCAGGGCCATTAACAAGCCTAATACTCTGCATTACCTTCCCAGTCACTTCTGCTTCCCTTTGTTGTGATACCTACTTAAAATATCAAAGCTGTGAGAAGTTCAATGAGATATTGAAAAGTGAGTAACTCAGGTTTTATATGACAATCCCAAATCCCTCTCTCTCTGTCCTTTTTTTTTTTTTTTTTCCTTTTTTAAAGTTCTTTGCCAGCATCACCAGATGAAAAAGGAATAAAAAGTCTGTGGGTGGGACACGAAGGACTGACAAGGTAAAGCCAGATCAAAAAGAAGCCTCCAATAATAAATCAAAGAGGCCAAACAAAGGGCAAGGACACAGAGAAAAAAAAAGGAGTATTCTGAATCCTGTAACCTTGATATAAACTGTCCTAATTCAGCAAATTATTTAGCAAACACAAGATTGATTTTTGGGCATTCTAACCTGGGGAAGGGGGAGCTGTGAAATCTTCTGTTTCCCATCAAATAATCTGCCTAAAATGGTTTAAAATAAATATTCCTTGAATATACTTATCAAATCAGACATCCACTATGGTACTTTAACAACAAAACATTGTTTTTTGTTTTAAAAACTGGCACTTTAAGGTGGACTTGGTTATCCTTAATACTTGATTGCTCCATAATATTTTCTTGTTTCGTAAAGTGCCTGTAAAAAAAAAAAAGGAAAAAATGAAAAAAAAAAGGAAAACAACCTGGACCTGTCTTTGATGTGGGTTTGTCCTTTATTTACTGCAGCTTCTGAACACTTTGATAAAACAATCTCACCAACAGAGCAGCACTGGGTAACTCCCACTTTGATGCCAGCTTTTGGGGGAGCTGCTGCTCCCTGGGCTGGAGGCTCAGGGGCACAGAAACATCCTCATTCCCATGGTTTTTTGGATCTGTGTGTGCTGGAGAGCCAATTTCTTCCACAATAAATTCCATTTTAATTTCTCCCACAATAAATTCCATATTTTTTTTGCACACTGCTGCACCTGTACATAATTTTCCTGCACCCCTCTATCAATCTGTGCATGTGTGATTCAGCTTGTAGAAACAGTGGGTGCTGGGAGATGATGGAATATCTGTAAATGTGAATGATTGCATGTAAAAACAGACAAAATTAAGTGAATATAAATGAGGGTCTGTGCCTGTGTGCTGTGCTCATCTTCCCTGGGGTGTTCCAAGGGTTTGCACAGCTCCTTCCTCTCTGTGAACTGACATAATTCAGATCAGCCCTGCCAAAAATGACCTCAAATTCACGTGGCACGTGGCACAGGAGGTGTGAAACCAGAGCTGAATCAGCAGCTGAATCTCTGGTACATCCTCCAGGCTGTGTTTATTGGAATTTTCTATTTGAAATGTACTGATTTGAGTTTTATTTGTGTTTATTTGAGTGACACCAGCACTCCCACAAGGGATTGTCACCATGGGGAGGCAGCAAGTGCCAGGTCACCCTTCCAGGACCTTGGCATGGCAGGCCATGCCTCCAGACTGAAAAGNAATCAGCAGCTGAATCTCTGGTACATCCTCCAGGCTGTATTTATTGATTTGAATTTACTGATTTGAATTTTATTTGTATTTATTTGAGTGACACCAGCACTGCCACGGGGGATTGTCACCATGAGGAGGCAGGGTGGATTCATCCACAGCAAGTGCCAGGTCACCCTTCCAGGACCTTGGCATGGCAGGCCATGCCTCCAGACTGAAAAGGACACAAGAACCAGGGATTTGAACAATTAAACCCTGGGGCACACTCAAAACTGAAAGCAGCTCTCTGCTCATCTGCAGAGAAAAGATGGAAAAGTTTCAAAAAGTTGCAAACACAAATGGGAGTGTGAAAAGCTTGGCCTAAAGATATTGTGAAGTTTTATTTACTCTCTGAGAAGAAGGGAGCAGAGAAGAAAAAAGAGAGGAAAAAAGAGAAAAAATACAGAAGAAACAGAGAAGAAAAAAGAGAAGAAAAAAAGAAGAAAAAATAGAAGAAATAAAGAAGAAAAAAGAGGAGAAACAGAGAAGAAAAAAGGTACTCCTTGTACTGCCTAATTAATAAAAATGCTGGTGATATCAAACAGTGAATTCAGGGTGATTTCTGTTTGAATTTGCTTTAATCTCTTTGCAGCTGCAGGTATACAGGTGATTATTTAGATAAATTAGGCAAGAAAAGGATTATCCTGGTGTGATCACGTATTTAGAAGGCTGATGATCCAAAGATGGCATCAGCAGGAAAAATAATAAAAACAAAAACACAACCAAACAAAACATAAAAAATAAAAACAAACAAACAAACAAAAAACAAAACAAACAAACAAACAAAACCCACAAAAAAAACCCCATTTGAAAACATGTTGTTAATTAATTTATTTATTTACTTTTTCCATAGAGAAAAAAAAAAAAAAAGAAAAAAAAGGAAAAAAAATTAAAAAGAAAAGAAATAAATGCTTAGATCAAGGCCTGACTTATGTCTTCATTTATGATGATACAACCCCAGACCTGATTCATCCATTTCTGGCTTCAGGCACAGTTTGCATCCCTGGCAAACCATGAGTGTGGTACCTGATACACCCTGGTGCTGTCTGTGGGCTCCTGCCTCCAAAATTCACCTGCTTCAGCTCCAGAGTCATCATCTTTACTCTTCTTAGAGAGAAATAAACAGAGTTTTTAATGAAATATAATTCTGAAGTTGGTGTTTTAAGCTGGAATGCTGACATGAATATTCCTGTTTCTCTTAAATCCTCCTGACACATGGGTTCAGCTGTATCAATTCTTGCTGTGGGCACCTGGGGGAAGGTGAATTGAGCCCAAACTTTCCCTTGGAGCAGTTCTGGAAACAAGGGGATGGTCCTTCATGTCTCTGGGGCACTCTGGCCAAGATTGTCCCTGCCAGGAGCCCTTGGTGAAAGGGAGCTGGAGGAGTGGAAAGTGCAAATCAATTCCATCCACAAGATAAATTGTTTATGTGCTCCAAATCAAATTTGCTGCATCATTTAAGGGCATCCTCACTGTCTGCAGTGTTGTCATTCCTTGTTAGTTGTGATGTCATTGTTATTAATTCTGATTCCTATTGCTCACACTCAGAAAGAGAAGTACATGGCTTTTCTCTCTTCTGTTGCTGTGTAATGTGATATAAAACAAGTTTGGGGTGGCTCCCTGAATGCAGGCAATCAAAACTGGGCCAGAAATCCCTCCAGCTGCAGCTGCTGACCATTAAATCACAGATCAGCTCAAGGAGCCTCGTGTCAAGCTGCAGGAGGACCTGGAGGAAGATATCCACCAAGAAATCCCCTGGAACAGGGGGCGTGTGCATCCTCCCCTTAATTCTGCATGCAAAAATCTTTTGGTCTCGACAGAACCACCACAAAATTGTGGAGAGGATCTACATGCCTGAGTATTTGAGTGTGCAGGGAGAGAGAGAGAAGGGGAGAGCTGCTATTATTTTCATAGAGCTGCTCAGAAAAAATTACTAAAATTAAGAATTCTAAAAAAAAAAAATTAGGAAGAAAATTGAAACCCCACAAATTTTTGCCATTTTACAGCAAATTTTTGTTATTTTACAAGGTTTCTGCAGGTGGAGCAGGATGTTTTCCTCACACATCCATCTTGTGTTGTATTTTAGAACAAATGGGCAAAATAAAATTGTAAATGTTGTTGTTTTTAATTTCAGATGGTGTAATTTTGAGCATACTGTTCGTGTGGTTGTGGTTGTCACTTTAGTCAGCATGTTTTCCTGAGATACTGAAAAACCTTTCAATTGAGAAGACAAAACCGCAGAGAGATCAGCATCTTTCTGAACAACCATCTGTAAGACTCAAAAAATATTTGCTAAGAATCAAAGATATTTTCACCAGGTCTCAGTTCATTCTGAACACACAATTCCGACTTTCAAGGTCTGGGAGCTTGTTCAAACACATTTCACATACAGGAGGAAATGAATTTGAAATTGAGAGTGGCACCTGGTTTTTCCTAATGCAGAAAAAAAAAACCATAAAAACTCGGTGTCTTTTTTGACTGTGGAATCTCAGAATGGGGACCTTGAGGATGTTCCCTGTGCAGGAATGAGGCACCTGCAAAGAGCAGCGTTGGTGCCTCTCCAGAGCTCTCTCCTATGATGAGGGCTCTCATTTTCCTTTCCAGCTCCAGAGCCATGATTTTTTGGCAGGTGCACACTGCTAATATTAATCTCCCTCATAAGGATGTTTGCTAGGCTCAGTTAATTAATTTGGAGATAATTAGAAAGTGCTCCACAATTGGATCACAATCTCCATTAATCATCTGCAGGATTTTTGCCACCCAACTGCTCAGAGAGAGAAGTACTTGGCTTTTCTCTGTTCTGTTGCTGTGCAATGTGTCCCTTCCTTCAAGAGGGAGAGTATTTTTTATACAAAAAAAAGCCCAAGAACATTTTTTTCACGTGGCCCAAAGAGTGGAGCAGAAGCAGGACAACTCCAAGAGCTCTCTGAGATGTCACGACATCGCTCCGCTATCGCAAAAAAAGCTGTTTATTTCCCTCCACATCAAAGAGAGGCCACAAAAAAAGAGATAAACCCCCCCAAAAAAGGTGGCTCGCTGCGAGAAGGCAGAGCTCTTGTTCTCCCCTCTGGGATCAGCAGATTCCTGCGCTGCCAAACCCTGGGTGCTGCTGGCTCATCAGTCTTGTGGGACAAGGTGCTGCCTCTTCCCAGGCTGCATGGGAGAATGGCAAGAGCTGCTCTGCCACGGCCAAAACAACAATGGCTGGAATATAAAGTGGGGGAATTCCTCACATACCTTCCCATTTTCATGGGCTGTTGGCAGCGAAGAAGGAAAGGGAGGGGGTGAAAAAAAAATGAAAAGGGGAAAAAAAGAGAAAAAGGCGCGTTTTGGCGTTCAGCCAGATATTTCTTTCCTTTTCCTTATAATTGCCTGGAGTTTCTCCACATTGGGATGGGGTCCCCCAGATCTCTCTCCCTTCCCTCTGTCCCCCCTCAGCCCCAGGGGGATGCTGGAGAGCAGCACCTGGGCACCCCCAGCTCTTTGCTCTGGTGCAGAACAGGGGGGAAATCCCCCCATGGAGCAGCAGCTGCTCTCCTCACCCACCCTGCCAGCCTGGAGTGTGCCCCAGGGCCTCATCCTGACCTTGGGAACCCTTAGTTTGGTGCAAATGAGAGACTGCAACAACCTGTGGGTGTTTCCCTGGGCCTCCATTCCTTATCCAAGGTCTCTTCCCCAAGGGTTTCACTGAGTTCCAACTCCCCAGTGCAGTTTGCTCACTCCAGTTCCCAGTGCAGAACCAGTTACCCAAACCAGTCCCCTCTCTGAGCTCTGCAGGGTTTTTGGGATGGAGTTTGTTTGATTCAGCCCAGGAGCAGTTTGTGCTTTTCAGGGATCAGGGTGGGTCTTGCAGCATCTCTGTCCCCAGTGAATCTGACCTGATACTTGAGAAAAGGCAGAAGGTGTGAGAAGCAGCACTTTTTAATCTCTATTAAAGAACACTAACCAGCAAGATTGTTACTTTAAAAATTATTAAATTATTTAAAATTATTATTATTTAAAATTATGTTGTGGAGCAAAGCTCTCAAAGAGCTCAGCTGATATATTTTAAAAGATTGCTTTTCTATCAGAATTTAATATGAATGTCTTTAAATACCTTTAAGGCAACCTTTGCTTGAAAACCTTAATAGGAACAGCTGGACATATTTGTATATGAGCCATTTCAGGACAGTGGATTAAATTCACCCACTGGTCACTACCAGGTCTGAATATCTTGCAGATCAAGACCTTTTTCCCAAATATTAGCCAATAAAAATATTCCTACTACACAAATAGGCAATAA
The DNA here is from genome assembly GCA_013398995.1 of Alaudala cheleensis. Taxonomy (NCBI): domain Eukaryota; kingdom Metazoa; phylum Chordata; class Aves; order Passeriformes; family Alaudidae; genus Alaudala; species Alaudala cheleensis. The sequence continues at coordinate 72,636 of VWYE01018097.1, forward strand.
ATAGGCTGAAAACTGGGGTGAAAGCCTATTTTTAAAAACCATGTAACAATTTCGGTTTTCCAGGGTTATCCTGTAGAATTTGTGAAGAAATTAAACCAGCAGATTTTGCATCTCAAGATGATGTTCTGGGCTGTGGGAATTACAGGGGTTTCAAGCCTGACATCTCCATCTTTGCCATCCTGATTGTCATCTGCCAATTTTATGCCAGTGGATGATGTGCTGGTGATCTTCTCTGCTGGAAAAGTTGTAGCAGAATGAAAGGGAAGAAGAGGAAAGAATAGAAATCTGCCCATGGATGGAGAGAAGTGTGAGACTGCTGTCAGGAAGAAAAAAAATGCAGAAAAACCAAAGCAATGAACTCTTGCTAATACTGTAAAACTTCAAGCAAAGTGCTTACAAATCTAGGTTGGCCAAAATATCTGGGTTTTTTAAAGATTATTACCCAGGTTTTTACTGAATGTAAAGTCTTAAATGAGACTGAGGAGCTTGAAATGAGGAGGACAAACAGAACAAGTGAAAATGGGAGATGTTCAGTTATACAAAAAGTGACAGAGAGAGCAACAAGAAACCAGAGAGGGTGGAATGGTGCAGACTCTCAGCAGCACTGCAGTGATGTCTCAGGGCTCTCAGTCAGGGCTCCTATTTGTGCACTGCTTGAAAAGCAAATTTCATCCAGGGATTTGCAAAGCACTTTTTCATCCAGGGATCTGCGAGGGCCTCCCACCCCCGTGCCAAAGCCACCACATCTGCCAGTGGATCGAGCCAGCTCTGGAATCCTGCTAAAAGCAAATGCTGTCTAATGTTCTACTTTTTAAAGCACAAATATCAAAGAGAGGGGGTGAAAAAAAGTTGGAGAGCTGGGGAGGAGGGAGAGAAGAGTCAATTGCTTTTGCAGAAGCTGCAGTTTCTTTCAAAAAACCTGTCGTTGGCATCTTTCCCCCAGAAAAGATTTTGTCATGCACATCAGTGTATGACTCGGAGAAGATCAATCTCGAGAGGGAGTCAAGCCCACAATCGTCGTGTGACAGATTTTCAGACGGGTCTCTCATCAATCACACTGATAATGAGGTGGCAAATTGCTGTCTTATGGCAAAAAAACTGAAAAGACAACTACACCCGGTGGGTGTCAATGAATATGTCAAAGGATTGTCCCACGGGGAGTCTGAGAAGGGTCTCAGGAACCTTTTTGTGAAGGCTGAATGCAGGATCCTTTATTGATCACTAAAGAACTGGCACTGACATGTTATTTCCCCGTGACATCTGAACCACCAATTTCCTAACCCGTGCTGAGTACCTGCCTGGAAAACACTTGGGGAGTTTTCTTTCACCTTTGTCTATGCTAAAAAAAAAATATAAATCTTGTTTTAATTTTAGCCCAGCTTTTCATCTTCTGAAAAAACCACAAAAGCAAAAGCTTCCAAATTATAACCAAGCTAAATGTCTGAAAATGTTTAATGGCCATGAACCATTTTGAACCAGTTAGAATTATTCAGAATTAACTTGTTCAGATTATAATCTGAACTATTTTTAGTTTGATTGGTGTCTTATATTCTGCTTTAGCAAAGCAAATAGTCCTTTTGATGGAGTAACCTTTTATTAATGTGCAGAGCAGGATTATCAGCACAGTGACATTCTGAAGATAAAATGGTCCTTTTGTTCTCCATTTCCCAGGTCTCTTAGCATCTGAATTAGAGCCCAGAAAGCTCCTGCAGCTCCAGGCCCTGCAGTGGTGAGCTGCCATCACTCCAGGTTGTGTTCCAGAGAGTGTGGAGGGCAGACAGGCTGCTCTTCACCAGCCCTGAAATTCTGCATGCTTTGTTTTTCCCATTCCCAACCAACCCTGATCGTGCTTCTTTTCACCCAGTTTTGTCAGAGAGCAAAACTATGGACAGTCCTTCTCAGTGCTGAGGCAAAAAAGTGGAATAGTAAAAGTTTTATGCCTTGTTTTGAGTGCTCTTGGCTCAGCTGTGAGCCGAATTTCACAGTATTTCCCTCAAAATGTACATGGAAGAAGCTCCTTCTGAGATAATTTGAAGAAAGTTTGTTTTGGGCTCTCAGTTGTGGTGAGAAGTGATAATGTGAACATTAAAAAAAAAGAACTATTGAAAACACTAATAAAAATCTCCATTTAAAAATAAAAATATCCCTCCAATTAATAATATTACACATAAAGAGTGTGTGCTGAGAAAAGGCCACCCTTCAACAATACTTTAACCAAATATTTTAATGACATTTGGGGTTTAGATGGTGCCAGATGCATTTCCCACCAGCTTTGAGGTTGGTAATGCAGAATCACACCTGGAATCAGTTTTCCAGCATCCATTTGGGCTCGTGTGGCTGAAGGGAGAAGTGTTGGGGACACAGCCTCACCCCTGCTCTCTGCCTGGCTGATACCCCCTGCTAAATTAAATGTTTTATTTCCTTCACACTGCAACCCTTCACCAGCCCTTGGTGTAAAACCCCACAGATTTCCCACCTGCACTGCCTGGGGTTGAGATGCCCTAATTTGGACAATATTTAGGTGTTCAAAATCACGTTTGGTGTGACAGAAGCTTTTGCTGTGCCCAGTTAAACCCGTGCAGGGCACGTGGAAGAATTCTGAAGGGAACTGCAGTGAATGACAGAGCAAGGGCAGGGAAAGCCCAGAGTTTGTCCATGTTCCCTTGCTGCTGGGGTGTCCCTGAAATCAGTTGGGGCATCAACCCAACCCCAGGTACATCCCCAGTCAGAGGGCAGGGGTGGAGATCCCATAAAAGCCATCCCAAAGGTTGTTCTGTGGAATGTCAGGAGCCAGAAATGGGAACAATGCCTGGGATTGTCCCTGCCTCCGACCTCTGACACGCCATGAAACCAAATCCTGCAGCACAGCTCTACCCCAGCCTTGGGAGTGGTGGGTTTCAAAGGGTCCAGGAGCCTTATCTCATTCCAGGGGAGCTCCGTGGGGAGACCCCCAGCGCCCCAGCAGAGAGAGGGAAGCCCTGCAGGATTGCCAGGGGAGCAGCTGTGAAAGGACCACTGTTGTCCAAGGTGCTCAGAGCAGCAGGGGCAAGCTCACATCCCAAAGAGCTCATGGTCTGAGCAGACAAGACAACCCCGTGGGGAGGGAACAGAATAGCCCAGGGGCTGAATGGCATCCCATTATCCCGGGGGTAATTGAGTCATATCAGTATTTGGTATCTTGGATCTTTATCTCCCAGTTAATGCCATTGGCAGCAGAGACTTGAACTAGACCAATCCCAACTGCACCTCAATTGGAGATAGTTTTTTTGTTGTTTTGGTTTGAATTTCCATTGTATTTGGGGCTCTGTTCATATTCCTTTAGATCCTTACCTGGATATTTAAGACATGAACAGGTGAGGGAGCAGGTGTATTTTTTTTCTGAAGGGAAAAAACCCATCAAGGCTTGAGAAAGAATGTCAGGGGCATCTGCCTTGGGATATGGAGTAGCATTCTCTCTATATATGCACAAAAACTCCAAAAAGTCTGCTGGGACAGGCCTGCCATGAGACTCCTTCCACCATTCCTCTCCTGGGAGGCTCAGGCTGGGGAGGAGGAAGGCAAGGAGGATCTCAGAGGGCTGCCATCCTTGAGCCTGCATCAAATCCCGTTTGAATTCTCAGTCATGTTGTCCCAGTCTGGACATTTGCAAGGACTTTGATGCACCCCACAGCTGCTGCTCACATCCTGGAAGCAGCAGCCCCTTGGAGGATGACGTTTTCCTTCCTCGCCTCCCACTCACACCCTGTCATTTCCTGATGATGTTCTCCACATCATCCCTGGCTGTTAAAAAGAACACATGGACGTGCACACCCCTGGAGCTGACTGCAAACACGTTTTTTGGAGCAGCTATTTCATGGATCAACCAAAAGTAACTGGCTTTTATTGTTAAAAGACTTGAGGAAGCACAAGCTTTTCTTCACACCCTCTCTGGGTGGTGGCTACAGAATCAATTCAGTCAGGGATGGAGACTGCACAATTCAGGCAACAAGGTCAAAAGTCTTGTGTCCACACAGCAAAAAGTGCACTGGTTTAACCCCAGGCAGTTCTTAACTCAACATCATTAAAGCTTGGTTAAATAATTAGGTAAGTAGATTAATACCACTTCTAATTTAATTTAAATGGAAGCTAATTTAAGGAAAACTAATCGCTGTTCTTTGATGCTAAAATGAATATATTCCCACAAGAGTTCTCACAGAGTTCTCACTAAATCAATTAAATTCCTATCCTGGGTCAAACCAGTGCAGCTTCCCCATGTAACTAAGCCTTAAAAAGGGTTTTTTAAAGGTAGATATCTCAGTTAAACACTTGAGCTGCAGTGTGAATCCTACAGGAGCCAATGCTCTGTGCTGCTCCACAGCTCATCTGGGTAATATCTGTTCTCTTCCATCCCCACTCCTGTGCCTGAGCTGGGTCCTTATCTCAATTCCTCACAGGGATTGTGTTTAAAACCAGTGTGGTACCACTGCTACTCCCAGCAATCCCATTTGGGGTTTGCACCTCTTCCCCACGTCAGCAAGGTCGGCTCTTGTTGGGTGTTTGGGAATTCTGGTGCCCAGCTCCCCCACAAAGCACTGACAAAATATTCCCACTTACTGCAGGCTTCTTGCTCAGGCACTGAGAACCTTTTTGTGTCCAAAAAGGAGCAGAAAGGATGCATTGGAAGTGGTGCTTCTTTCATACCAACCCCACAGCTCTGGGTGTTGGAGTTGGATCTTGGCAGCACAGGGGTGAAAAAGTGATTTTTTTAAAATTTTTAATTCTATTTAGTACAGGGAACAGTACCCCAAACAGCAGCAGGGACTGTTAAAATGCAGATGAGCCTGCAGTGCCTCCACACCTGAATTTGAAGCAAATACTGAAAACTGGAGTGATTTTTAAATTGTTAAATGTGAGTTTTTGTACTAAAAACATGCTTCCAAACCTTTCAACTGCGTTTCTGGGGTTCCAGCAATCCATCTGAAATTATGGATCTCAACTATCNCTGCCTCCACACCTGAATTTTAAGCAAATACTGAAAACTGCTGTGATTTTTTCAATTGCTAAATGTGAGTTCTTGTACTGAAAACATGATTCTAAGCCTTTCAACTGCATTACTGGGGTTCCAGCAATCCACCTGAAATTATGGATCTCAACTATCAGCGAGATACAGCTCATAAACAATTTACTGGCTGCCCATCAAATCACACAGGCAATAAAATCCCAGGAGCAAGTCAGAAGTTGGTGAAGAAAACAACGATGTGTAAATTATTCACCCAGCTCCAGGTGACACAAACAATCCATTGCCTTCCCTCGAGCTGGGTATTTTATACTGGTGTGAAATATTTGTAGAAAATTAAAGAAATAAACCTCTGCATGATTCAAAGGAGCTGAGCTATGAAATGCAATTTGTAACACAGAAGTTGAGGTAACTCTTTGTGAGTGAGCAAATAAATAACATTTTGCAATGAGGATGCAAAGTGCAGGAGTAGCTGCCAATGAAATTGGTAAGATTATTCACTCTGTCTCTTGGGAAAAAAATGCATCTTGAATCTGGTCTCATTTGTACCCAGATTATCCAAGTGAGATCATGATTAGTCCCACCCATTCTGCCTTTTAAAAATGATTTCTTTTGCCAGGACTAAATGCTGATAACAGCAATGCTGGGTGAGTTAGGGGGTTTTTACGGTGTAGGTGACAAATTAAAAATGTGAAATGAGCATATGTGTCCAGAAGGGATAAGAACACCTCTAATTCTATCCCAGGGAAGTCAAGATACACCTAATCTGGTTTTCTGCAAAGGAAACTTCATTTCCAGTGAAGGAACCTCCAGTTTCTTGTATAAATCCCTCAATAATCTAAAGAAAAAAATAGGAGGTTATCTGTTAAAATTTCTAAAAATTCACAGGTGTGAATATCAGTTTTTATTAAATTTTTGGTCAAACCTCTTTGCTTGCATCCACCACTCTTAAAGTCTTTGATCATCTCTTCAGAATGATGAACATTTTGCTTAGAGGTACCTTGCACAAAATTATAGAGGAAGAGGAGCTTTTCAGCACCCTAAGTATGGTGCTTTATCTTCCAGCATCTTGGCCCTGATGGCAAAAGAAAATATAAAGAACTTGCAGGTGGCATTGAGGCTTTCCCCACTTCAGGTAGCTAATATTTCATTAAATAAATAAAAGATCAGGAGAATCAAAAAATTCTCTGGGGTCAAAGCAAACTGATTGGGTTATGAGGGTAAAAACATGGGGAGACTAGAGGCAGTATGGGGAAATATTGACTTATAATTTACAGGGGTTTTTCTCATGGGAAAAGTAACACTTTGCTTTAATAAAATAAAACAATTACAAGCACAACCCATTTGCTGTTTGATGTAACAACGTTCTCTGCTCTCTGGGCTTTATTTTTGTTTTGTGTTTTTTCAAGGCATAAAATAATTATTGTGGAGGGCTGATTCACCTCGGTGCAGTACAAAAGTCCTCCTGCTAATTGTCACATCAAATGAGCAGGGTCCCCAATGGAAACCTTCAAATGACTGTGAAAAAATTCAGGCTGCCACTAAACGCTGGGCACTTGGGGCTTTTTTGGGTTTTTTTTTTAGGGTTTTTTTTTCTTGTTGGTGTGTGTGTGATTTCCCACTGCAGATGAGGTTACTTGGCTGTGGGTTTGTCACACAGGAAAGGCCCAGCACAGATTAGTTCTGCACCATTGCAGGGCTGTCATGAGAGCTCCATCCTTGACCAAAAGCAGTGGCCAGCACCTTTGTCTGTCCGTGGGGACACGGAGGGGACACTGCACTGCCCAGGCAACAAAAGGAAGCAGCAGAAGGCCCACTGTGCTTCTTAAAAGTGTTACTTCTCCACTTCTTGTCATGCACCAGTGGCATGAGTGCCAGCTCCCAGGCTCGAGCCCCACACAGAGGCAGAAAAAAGCTGTCAGTCTCGGCTTGTTCAAAGACAAACCCCTTTGTGCACCTCAGACTGCAGTGGCATGGTCCATGTGCTCACTAAAGCATGCCAAGGAGTCAGAAAGTCATCATCTGCCTTTGTACTTCTGGCCATTCCCATTTTTCTCCCCGTAGCTGGTGCCCAATTACCAGCTCTGTAATTTTTATTTTTTTTTTCCCCATTGTCAGGGAGCCATAAGGGTTCAGCCACCACTTCTCCCATCGGGGTCGTGACCTGATTGTATTTAGGCTTTGCAAATATAAGGAACAGTTCCCTTATCAGTGTCACCAGGGCTCTTTAACACTTAGCAGGCAGAAAGATAAATATACTTGGCAGATACAATTTGATCCATGGCTAAGCCTTCCATTTTCCCACTGACCCATGGCACTCTGCTATTCAGGGGGATGTTTGGCTGGTCCAAGCCCAGAACCCTCAGCCTGGCTCCCAAACTGCCTCACTTGGGCTGACAGGAAGGACTCACAGGTGACAGATTGTCAGGCTGATCCAGAGCACTGGGAAACCAGGGGTGAGTCTGAGCTGCCTTCCAAGAGTGCTGCTTTTAGCAGAATTCCTCCTGGCTCACACCAGGAGAAGGATCAGGCTCTGTCTCACACCAGTTTGCTTCCAGGAGGAAGCCAAGTCCACCTGATTTATGCATTACAACTATTTGAAGCACTGCTTTTCTCTTGTTGGCTTTCTTTGGTTAACTGGCTGATTTAAATGTTGCTTTTTGCCATTTTACCACTCAGGTTTGTCCTGAAAAGTTCTGATTTCTTTCCTTGCCTCTCTCAGATCCTTTCTAAGATCTCTGCCAGTCACAAAGTCTGGCTGGAGAGTGCAGGTTCATTCATCTACCCCTCCAGCAGGCACTGAATTAACTATTCTGGGCAGGGTTATGTTTAACAGGCACTTATTTAGGAAGGGTTAAAGATGCACCATCAGATCTAGGGAAGCATCTCCTTTAAGCAGAACAGGGCAAGAATTCAAGTGTGAACCACAAGTGTGAAGCTCCTATAATAAAAAGGCTGGAGCTTTCTGCTATCTCAAAAATGCATCTTGATTGACTCAAGGTCTAAAGCTTTGAGGCATTTGGCTGCTGCCTCTTCAACAGCACTGACTCCAACTATGAATAAATTCAATAAAGTGCCACTGTCAGTGGGATTTGATTAGTCATAAAACAACACTGGCAGATACCAGAGCCAGTCCTTGCACTCACCATGGAGATTTTACACCTTAGATGCCCCTTTAAAAATTATAAAGTTTCCACAAGCTGTTTTTATTTATTTCCACCATGTGAGAGATTTTTATGACCACTACAAACATCTTCCATCAGAGTGTTCTCCTTTATTAGTTGTGATCTTCTTTCATCCTCTGGAGTGTCTCAGTGCTGGTTAACTAAGATAAGACAGAAGATAACTTCTTTTAGAGCAACCTAGTGGAATCTTATTCAATCTAGGAGGGTGATTAAGACTCATTATTAAAATAGCCTGGTCAGAATTATTGAGGGGCTGGATAGCAGCACCAGCTCATTCTGTCCCAGAATCACAGAAGGGTTTGGGTTGGAAGGGACCTTTAGGATGATTTAATTCCAATCCCCTGCCCTGGGCAGGAACACCTTCCACCAGCCCAGGTTGTTCATGTTTGCAGCTGGATCATGATTGAGCCATCATTTCAGACATGATTAAAACACAGAGCCTGACTTCCCACTCAAACATGGATCTGTGCACATAAAGGACATTTCCTTTAATCTCCTTAGAGTTCATGTCTTCTGGAAGTGCTTTATGGGACCTTTCTTTTTAAGTGGCAGCTCTATGGGACTTTAAACCATGATATATTTTAGGCTATGAGCCTTATCTGATCTGAGATGCCCAGGAGAACAGGAGATCCTTTTTTTTGTTGTTGTTGTTGTTGTTTTTTTAATGATGTGTTAGGGCATGGGGTTTTCCTGAGCATTTAGCAAAGGGGTGTCAGGGTGAAACAGCTGCACATATTAAACCAGCAGTGAAACCCAACTCCTTTTCATCTCCTGGGTTATACAGCTCTTTGTGAAATTATTCCACGGGGCAATGTGTGAATAACTGCTAACAGGGGCACGATCAGCCCCGTGTTAAGGTGGTGCAAATGGGACAGGGCTGGAGGAGCACTGAGAAAAAAAACCCTGTGCCATAAACTGGTCCAGGTTAAACGCCCTGATTCTCAGCTAATTATTTTATAGTTCATTGACATCCAGCAAATGTGAGAACTGCAGGCCTTGAAGGCAGGAGGTGCCATGAGACAGCTCTTTGATGGGACAAATGGGATTGTAGGGGCAGTTCCATGCAGGCATCCCAGCACAAAGGCTCCCTGGCAGGGCTGCTGCCAAAATCAAAAAATAAACCAAGCCACAAGTGGTAAAAAATGAGTAAATTGGTGTTTTATACTTAGTGACCTTCTTGCAACATGAATATTCATTCCCACAGGTCACGAGTCAGCAGGAAACATTTCAGACTGCTGAGGAATGGGAATTCAGTGCTGCTCTTGATCCCTTCAGTGGGGCACAGGTCTCACTGAATTTGGGTTGTCAGTCTATTGGCAAGAATTTGGCAGAGGAGCCCAGCCATCAGTCATGAGGAGTTTCTGCAGTTGGGATATAAATAGCTTAGGTGAAGCTTTAGGGTTGTTTATAAAAGAATCCGTGAAATCTTCTTTTAATCTGTTACTGACAGATGGAAATACCACAGCCTGTTTTCAGGCCAAATTCAGTGCGTGTAGCCTGAGCCCCTTTGGAATATAAAGTGCCAGTTAACTGGCAAAAAAACACAGGAGAAAAGCACTTTTCCATGCTCCTGGTGTGGGAGGGGAGGTGGTTGAGGACCTGAGTGCCTGGAACACTGAGCTGGGTCTCTCTGTAAGTCCACAACATGAGCAGTTTCTGTGCCTCAGCTTCTGGATTAGCTCTAAAATGAAACATCTTTCCCTTTTCTCCATTTTTTTTGTTTTTTTCGGGAAGTTCCTCAGAGCAAGAGGCTGTGTTTATGTGGGTGAGCCACTGTCCAGCTGCTCACCCAGCCCACTGCCCTCCACAGGGACACGGGGAGAGGGGAAAAAATGGGATGGACTTGCTAGAGGGTTGAGATAAGGACAGGGAAATCACTCATCCTTTCCTAAACTCAGCTCTACTCTGCCTCTCCATCCTCATGTGTGTCCCCACTGCACTCTGGTCTCTCTGAGAGGAATCTGGAACACATGGAGCACCTGCAGCACCTCTTCTCCTCCTCCTTCTTCCCTGATCTGGGTGTTCCAGGACTCTTCCTCAGCTTTTACCCCTCCTCCTCTGCCTGTCCAGCATTTTTGCCCTTTATTGAGCATCTTTCCAGAGGTGCCACCAGCCCAGATGAGGGGCTTGGCTGTGCCTGCTCATGGGATTGGGGTGCCAGGGTGGCTGGAGCAGCTGTGTCCTGCTCAGGGCAGCCCCAGCCTCTCCTCACAGAGCCACCCCACAGCCAAAAACACCCAAAACAATGGGATTTTGCAATAAATGGCAAAGGAGACCCCACCTGGGATGGGCAGCAAACAGGATCCCCAAGAGCAGCCCAGAGTCTGGCTCTGTCAAGGGTTGAGGTGACATCTTGAGCCTAAAGAAGTAACTTTGGAGTGAGACAGTTGGTTTTCATCAGTTTATTGCTGTGCCCAGTCACTCCTGAGGCAGCTTGAAGGGATCCAGCCCTGGTGGGAGCACGGGGTGAGGTCTGGGGTTGTCCCAGGGCAGGGACTGCTCATGCTGTGGCAAATAAAGAGCCACACAAACTCCCATACCCAGGGAATTCCTCTTGGCATGGCCATCAGCCCCAGGGCCAGGGTGTGCCATGGTCCTGGGCAGAGTTGTCCCCCCAGCACAAGGGGGTGGCCTGGGCAGGGATCCTTCCTGGGCTCTTTGGAAACCCCAATTTTATCTTTTGTCACAGCAGAACGTTGAAACTGTCACTGTGCTGAAAGAATGGCCACAAACAAAAACCCCACTCAGTGGCAGAATCTGGGCATTTCATACTCCCCCTAACCCAGGTGAATATTCTGTCACTGCTGCTGACACTCTGTTTGCTCTCATGGAAGGCAGCAGATACAATTCTGATAAAAAATTGCCTCAAAATACTACTTGGTAGATCCTTCCTGGGCTCTTTGGAAACCCCAATTTTATCTTCTGTTCACAGCAGAACGCTGCACTGTGCTGAAAGAATGGCCACAAACAAAAACCCCACACACTGTAAACTTCCCCTTATTGGCAGAAGGTGGGTATTTCATACTCCCCCTAACCCAGGTGAATATTCTGTCACTGCTGCTGACACTCTGTTTGCTCTCATGGAAGGCAGCAGATATAATTCTGATAAAAAATTGCCTCAAAACACTGCTTGGCAGATAACCTTCACATTTACATTCTGGCCTCTGACCTTTCCTGAGCCTTTTTTTCCTCTCCAAACCCATCATGAGGAAAAATCACTTTTCCAAAGCCAGGAGAGCTGCCTTTCCTGCCTGACCCGTGCCAGAACAGAAACCTCAGCTTATGAAAAATGGCTTTACAACTGTCATGCTGCTCCACTTTTAGAGGCAAACAATAGAAAACCAATGACACTGGCACCCCCTGCCTTGCAGGGCGAGGCTGTGGGAGCTCTCTCAGCAGACAGAGCACGTGTTTTCTTGAAAAAACCCATTTCTGAAGCCTGGCACTTTGGCTGAAGGAAATAAGGCCTCCTTTCACAGATATTATGGCTTTATTTCCTCAGTTAAAACTCACAGATCATTCTGCATTTTATCACTGGGGCACCTGCTAAATGCTGGTTTATTTACTTATTTATTTATTCCTAATAAATAAATAATTCCTAATAAATGAATCTTATAAATGCACTAATAAAAGCACTTTTTCCTGGTGTCTGGGCCAATAACCTCTGCAAATCCATAGTCCACAGAGTTAAAAATGTCTGCCCCATTCCTTTCCCCATCACCCTCTCCATTCTTCATTTTCACATCTCGAGGAAAATATAGTATTTGGTATTAGGGCTCACTCCTGTGCAGGATTTCAGCCAGCCCCCATTTTTAGAGATGGAGTCTCCCAGGTCAGGGAAAGCCTTATTTTCTGAATGCCTCATGCATAGTTGAAGGCTGATAATAGCATGGGATAGCTCCAAGAATGTTATATAACTTACTGAGTGTCTGGTAAAAAAAAAAAAAAATAGACTTTGCCATTTTAAAAGGAAAAAAAAAAAGAAAAAAGAGAATAGGAGCCTGTGAGATTCCCACCATCTGGATGGAGTCTTTTTTCCTTCCCAGATGAATTAGTTGTCAGGGGAGGAATTATTTTAGGCATCAAGTAACCCCTGAGTGTGAGTGACAGGCTGACACAGGAGCAGATGCAGGGTTGGTGCAGCCTGTGCATTGTGTGGGAAGGGAAGGGAAGGGGAGCCCTGCACGTCCCTGCACGGGGACCTGGGCTGTGACAGCAGGAGCCAGAGGTGCCCCAGGCCTGGGGGATGTCCCACACTGCTGCCAGCAGATGTTCCTCCACCAGGGAGGGAGCAAACACGGGGTACCTGCTGGGGGATGCTGCAGAAGGAGGATTTGCTGCTCTCAGCGCCTCGAGGATTTCCCAGCAAGAAACACAAAGCCAATTTTTTCACCCAGACAGCCACCACTGGGAGAAACTTGCTAAATATCTGAGTTCTGCAGCAGTGCTGCCCTGATGTGACACCCTCATCTGAGGGTATTCTTGCAGCATCTTGGTGAATCCTGATAAATAAAGCCAACAAGAAACATTCTGAATACATCTTAAGATAAAATCAGTTGTCACCATCTCCTGTTTCAGCTAATGGAAATGTCTTTTTTTTTTCCTTCTTTTTTTTCTTTCTTTTTCTTTTTCTTTTTCTTTTTCTTTTTCTTTTTTTTTTTCTTTTTCTTTTTCTTTTTCTTTTNGCCAACAAGGAAAATTCTGATTAAATTTAAAGAAAAAATCAGTTTCCCCCATTTCCGGTTTCGGCAATGGGAATTTTTTTTTTTTTTCCTTCTTTTTTTTCTTTCTTTTTCTTTTTCTTTTTCTTTTTCTTTTTCTTTTTCTTTTTCTTTTTCTTTTCCTTTTCCTTTTCCTTTCCCTTTCCCTTTCCCTTTCCCTTTCCCTTTTCCGCATATTTATGGATATCAGTGAATCCCCTTGTCTTTGTTCATGTCTGTTATGGGAACATTTATCTACTCAACAATCCCATATTTATAAGTTTATGCAATAAAACCATGTCCTGATGTGCAGCCTAAAAAAAGCATTATTGTAGTACAAGTGTGTTAAATGCTGTTTATAAACTTGTGTGCCTGACATCATTAGGAATTTGAAACTCAACCCCTGAGCCTTCAAATCTTGACAGAGCCCCCCCAAATTTAGCAGAATATCTGGATTAGTCTCACATCCAAAATATTTTTCTTATTTAGTGGACCCAAAGTAAGCCTGAGCTGGCTTGAGTGTGAAAATTCAGAAGTGAAGTGGTGGGTTGTGAAACGTTTTACAGCCTGAAAGGAAAAAAAATCTGCAATAAATAAACACTGAAAATCACAAAATAGGGTTTTTTTCAGATCTAGTAAAGAGAGAGCAAAACAAACAGGTACACAAAATATTCACGTTGGTGAGATCTGGTGGTTTTCCCTTTAGAGAGCCTTGTGGCACTCAGGAGGACTGTGGACAGTGCCAGATGAGAGGAAAGAAATAAAAAACAGTGACATCTTGTGGCAAGTGAAACGCTTTGGTACGAGAAACTCAAATTTCCATACACACTCAAAAATCTGGATGTTAAACTACAGCTGTTTAGAACTTGAGGTGGTGACTTTCCCCTCCTCTGAGTCGGTTTTTTGGGGGTTTTTTTTCTGTTTTTTCAGTTTCTAAGTGCTGCTGTTGGAGAAAGAGCTGTTTCCACCAAGAAACAAGCAGTAGATGCATTAAATTTAAATTAATATATTCATGTCCAGCTGCTCCCTGTGTAGTATTTATCAAAAATCACAGGTCTGGGTTACTGAGGCAGAAGGGGAGCAATTCTTGACTAAGGAAAAAAAAGGAATATATTCTTAGAAAAGACCCCTGAAGTGACCCACTCTGCCCAGGCAAACATCTGCTGCTGGGAATGGAGCTGGGAGTATCAGAACAAGAATTTAGCAGGTCCTTGCTCTAATTCCTGATGCCACAGCTTGGCTGAAAATAAACCCAAAGCTCTATCAGGCAGAGTGACTCTGGCAAAATGTTTCTTCAGCCTCACCAAGAATACTGAAATCAGCAGGAGTTCTTGTCTTTGACCTAAATGGAATCCAGATTTCAGCCTATCCAACATTTTCTGTCTTACTCCAGAGTTTCTTCTTAAGCCACGTGATTTCTGTGCCTGGGCAGGTGGCAGTAATAACATAATAAAAGCTTGATAATTATTTTAAGTGCCATGGACTGTCTGGTACAGTATCTCCCAGTGAGTAATAAATACTCTGGAGTTACTCCATTCATTTGTTCCTTTTGATTGCTTTTGAGATAGCAGAAGAATGTTACTGGTTTGGGGTTTTTTTGTAATTAAAAATTAATTTTATAAACCCTGTAAATAAGAACTCTCAGATTTCTCGAGATCTGCCAACTTCATTTCTTGACAATAAAAGAATAATGTGGAGAAGGATGTATTTTATGGGATATTCCAAAGGTCTAATTAAGGATTATTGGAAATGTCAAAATGGAACTTGAGGTTAACACAATTCCTGGTTCTCATTCAAGGGTATTAGAATTAAAAGATTTGTGTGCCTTTATCTGCAGTGTGTTCTTCATCCTGAGCAATAAACACAACTCTTTGCCATAAATGGTTGGCCTGCACTATTCTGAGTGTTGCCAAGAGGAAAGAGGAAAACCTTTAAAAAAAGTTACAGGTAACTTCTGGACAAACCATGACTAACCTGATTTCCATTCAGCTTCAAGTCTTAAATATACAAATATTTGCTTTATAATAAAATTGGGGTGGGTTTTTTTTTGTTTTTTTGGTTTTTTTGTTTTTTTTTAGCAAAGCATATGTTTAAAATTAGCAGATTATAATTTCTATTTGACTGCTTCTTTGCCACTGAAAATCTTGGCAGTCCATAAACTCAACACCTGCCTGTCATGTCTGTGCTTGAACCTGAAAATGGAAGTTACACAAAATGATTATTTTTATTTTTCTGAAAATGAAGGGCAAGATATCTGCTATCTTCTGTT
Organism: Alaudala cheleensis; assembly: GCA_013398995.1. Lineage (NCBI taxonomy): Eukaryota > Metazoa > Chordata > Aves > Passeriformes > Alaudidae > Alaudala > Alaudala cheleensis. The sequence continues at coordinate 87,786 of VWYE01018097.1, forward strand.
GTTATTCCACATAGAAAAAAAATATGTTGCTCTAATTTTTTTCTTTGTAGGTGACTGGGGAAAAAAGCAGTTCAGTGTAACTCAGGATGTTTGTGTTTTCCTGCAGGAGGCTTTCACAGAATGTTCATTCTTTTCTAAAGTAGCAAGTGAAAAGCAACAGGTTGCAATTCCAGACCTCTGTCAGGCAGTGAACACCCCATGAAGATGCTGTTGGATCCCTACAAGCACTAATATTTTGAATATTAAGGACCAGCCTTTGCATTTGGCAAAGATTGTTGAAGCTCAATGGATCCTGCACTGGCTCTCCATCAATTTTCATGCTCAGAATAATCACAACAACCATTCCAGTGAGGGAGAGAACTCCCCAAATCTCCCTGCTGTCCCTTTCTGTGCACTCTGTCACCTGACTAACCCAAATCCAGCTGTTTGCTGAGCTCCCCATGGTCAGCAGGAGACCTCAGGGTGTACAGAAATCTCCCAGTGCAGGGGCAATGAAGAGCATCTCGAGGTGTGGGAATGCCCACCAGCTCCTGGTCTTTGTTCAGTGAGGGTTTCCCAAGTGCATGGGACTTGTGTTGGTTTTGGGGGGTTTTTTTTCTGTTTTTTCAGTTTCTAAGTGCTGCTGTTGGAGAAAGAGCTGTTTCCACCAAGAAACAAGCAGTAGATGCATTAAATTTAAATTAATATATTCATGTCCAGCTGCTCCCTGTGTAAAGAGCAAACTGGTTTATTCTGGATTTTTGGCAAAGGTGGTGTTGTAACCTCTGAAGGAGGCAACAACTGATACAATAAAAATAAAAATAAAGGTACCTGTCTGTGTTTAAAAGCAGAGCCTATTTCTCAGGAGGTGCAAGGTTGGTATAATGCCAGAAATTGTTCACCCCTTAAGCTGCTCCCTCTCTTGCCCCTCTGCTCCATGGGGAACATGTCTCACACAATTAAAGGGGTGATAGAATTGTTCAATTGCTTCATTATAACCCAGCTGCCTTTTCTTTCTCCTGTTAGGAACATGGTGTTGTTTCCCAAACAGCCAAAATGAGCTGTATTTTTTTCTCCTGAGCACTTCATTGACTGAAATAAGAAGATGTTGTGCTCTTTGCTGATGGGGATAAAGTCACACATCAAGACACAGAGCTCAGCTGGAAGAGCATCAGGCTGCTAAAAGATCAGAAATGAATCATTATTTTACTATTTCTAACTTTTCTGCTGTGAAAATATTCCCCAGGCCTAAACCACGACAGGGGCTTTTAGACCTTGGTGGGTATTTTAGCCACTTGAACACCAGGAAATATTTGATCCTGACATCACTGGAGGAACTGATGTCAGCTGGTGACCACAGCAGGTAAAATGGGCATTTTACCAGTGTGCACAGGCCACTGCACAGATTTGGGGCATTTTAGTCACATTTAGGTCACAATTGTCCAGAAGGCAGTGGGGCTGAGTCACAGGGACTTTCTTAGGAAAGCTGGAGGGACCTGTTTGCTTTCCAGACTGAGATCTTGCCCAAATCCACATGCAAGGCCTTCACCACTTAGTCTTAGTTTTATTTCTAAAACTTAGACTGACTTAGTCTTGGTTTTATTTCTAAAAAAAAAGGAAAGCAAAGCTTAATGAAATATTTAAAGTTAAGCTGTACAAATCCAGGGATGTGTCCTCATAAAGCCTCCTGTAGGAAATGCCAGGAGCTGCAAATAAAACACAAAATCACTGGGAACAACTGAGGATCTACGAAGAGGTGAGAGATGCCTGGGAAGAGAGAGATCCAATGGGCTCCCACTGCAAGTGCAAAGAGATTTATGGCTTCTCTAACCTGCTTTTGGAAGCCAGTGCTCCACAGGGCACTGTCCTGCTGGCTGCAGTTGCCAGATCACATCACACTTTGGCCCCAATCCCATTTTATAGCTGTGACAAGCTCTGGGGGAGGTGGGCAGTGGCCTCGCACAGGATTTGCATTTCAGGGCTCTGTTAAACAAAGAGGGTCGGTGACAGGGACTGGGTCATTCTCACTGTGGCTCTGGGACATTTCCACCCAGAAATGGAGTGTGAGCAGTGCCTGAGTGGGTGGAAGACCTGGATTGGAGTTGTCCCTGTTTGAGGGATGCTCCAAGCCCTGTGACTGCTCTGTGTGCTCTCTGATTTCCATTAACATTATTCTGTTCTTCAGAAAAAAAACCCTCTGAAAACTGTCCCTTCCTTGGCCTATTTTACATTAATGTAAAATCAACCCCCCCATTTTTAAGGCCCCTTCCAACCCAAACCATTCAATGATTCTTTGATTCTATGAAAACACCACTGGTGGAGGGGACACCTGGATCTGAGTTTTTCACACCCTCAGTGAGTTCCTGAGCCATCATTTGACAGCAGGAGACAGCAGTTCTCATCCTGAGAATTTTGAATTCTTTCCTGAATGCTGGCACAGCTTTTTTTAAGGAGCTGGGGCACTTTACATGAAAGCCAGACATGGGAGCTGATCCCTCCTAGGGCAACTAAAAAAAAGCTAAAATTAGGTGTCCATGATACTTGTTCTCCTTCTTTTCAAAGGGCTGAGAAATGATCTGGATTTTAAAAAAGAAAAGCACAACAAAGAAACAAAAAAAAAAAAACAAAAACAACAAGCTGCCTTTGCAGTCATTTATCTACAATTTCTTGACTTTCATTTTGTTCTGGAAGCCAGAGGAGCCAGGTTCCCTCCAGATAAATTTGATGACAAGCTGAGATAAACAACGCAGACTCTTCAGGTACATCAACTGACTTCCAAGCCAGTGGAAGTTCTTCCAAGTTCCTTCATGACCCAGGGCCTTGTGGATGGGCTGTCAAGTCCATCAATTAAGTTAAACTGGAAATATTTTATCAATCAAGCTTAAACAATGACTTGGTGGTGACTTTTTAGGTGCTGCTGCTGCACATGTGGAGCACGTTCCCCAGACAAGCAGCAGGACAGACAGACAAATTCCTTACCCCTGAATGTTGCAAGACTGGAAGCAAGGCAGAACCTACCCCAGGAAAAGCAATCAAAAATATGACCTTTTATGTAGGCAAGGAGTACAGGGTTGCATGTGTTTTATTCCTTAATTGCTTTTTCTGGAACATTACCCAGTGCTTTCCTAGGCAGGCCTTTCTCAGCCTGTTCAGAAGTAGCAAAGTCATCCTTGCTGACTTCCTGCTCATTAGAAGAGGAGTTCCACCAGATAAGTCAGGCACAGAAAGAAAAATAATTGTTGAAAACAAAACAATTGATGAAATAATCATCCGTGATAAACTGCTAATTGTGGGGTTTATCTCCTCACTGCCTTTCACCACCTGTTACAGATTTGGTGGCTTATCATGATTTTCTTGTTTATTGCTGATAGCCCAGGTGAGTAATGCGTGGGAGGGCGTATTCCAGGAGTACAATGCAGAGGAATTGTGTGAGCAAACATTTATTGGGGATTAATGAGTGCAAGGACAGTAATAGCTGCATGGGAGGGTGGCAGTAGTCATGGACAGAAGGACATCTGAGAAATGATTTGATTAAGCATTAAAAAAAAAAGATAATTTATAAGTGTACATCCACATTTCTGCTTAAACCTGATTGCCTCTGAGCCCCCCTCTTCCCTTGGTGAATGTGTCTTACACTCTGTAAAATCAGCATCCATGGAATTTCCATTCATCCAAATTTGCTTGAAATGGAGCAATTAATAGCTGGTAAAAAACTCCCAACTTCATAAAGCAATAATTTAATCGATCCAGGTAGTGAAGCTCCTCAGTGTAGTTTGGTTTTGCAGGTGTTTCTTAGGCAAAAAAAAGCCCCCCAAAACTAAAAAAAAACATCTCAAGTGTCTTTAGATTGTGTCTTTACCACCTGTGAATTTCCATATAGGTCAGAGGTGGATTCTGGATTTTTGCTGTGGTCAGGAATGGCAGAAAATCATCCAAGAATTTTCTATTCACTCTGTGTATCTTGCTTGATCCCTAAAAACTCAGGAATCCTGTACTAAATCATAACATTTCTTAATTCACACTAAAGCACAAAAGATCTCAACTCTTAAATTAGCTGCTGACAGCCACACCAAAGCAACAGTGATTTCAATACTCCAGATCATTTCTTAAGAACAACAAATCCTCCCAAATGTGTGTGGTCTAATATGTGAATTTTTTAAAGTATTATTAAAGTTTTTTTCCTTTTATTTCCTTGTAAATTCTTGAATCATTCTGTAGAATTAGTCATAGATGAGTACATTATTACACATCTACAGTGCTTATATGACAACACTTTCATTTTAAATCACAAGTGACATCTTCTGGGAACTGGGTACCTCCTCCAGGAGGACTTCTTTGGAAAACTTAGTTTTTGTCTATAAAAATGTGATTCCCAGTACTTTGCAAAGAGATATACATAACACACACAAGCTTTCTTTAAAAAAAATAAACCAAAGTTGTACATAAAAAGCACCTATGGCTCCAAATATTTCCTATGTGGTGTTTCAGAAGACTTTCTGAAGGAGTAAAGGAGCTGGTGGCTGAGGCATGATGTGTGTTCCCAGTCCAGATTTCTGGGTGCCTGGATGATGGGGGGAAAACCTGTTTCCATCCTCCAGCAGCCAAACTTTGAGGCTGGGAAGTTCTCAGGGAGTTTTGACCCAGGGTGGAAGCAGATGAAAGTGTGGAAGTGAGGAACTGATGCCTTGGCATGGAGCCACCAGCACAGCACAATCTGTGGAATGGCCTCAAAAAACTCTCATTTTCTTACTGCAATTGTTTCATTCTCTCTTGCTCTGGGCACCTTTCTCTGCAATCCAAACAGAAGTGCCAGGGATTAGGCTGAATCCACTCTCTGCTAATATTTTAATCCTTTTGCAGCTCATTGCCCACAGCTGAACTAAGAGCTGGTCAAGTGCCATGTCAGTAGTTCAGTGGAATTCAGACTTTGGCACTCTGAAAAAGGCAACAGATGTGCTTTAATGATTATCTAATAACTTGTAATTTTTTTTTCCCCCCTTCAGTTTGCTGTGCTAATGAAATCTAATCTCGTTGACCCAACAGACAAAACTGTAACAGTAGGGACATTAATGGCAAGACAAGGGACGTGAACAATGGCACACTTTGGAAAAGGTCCAGAAATCCAAGTGTTTCAAAATGTACTGGGAGCAACAGACAGGTTGATTTCCACTTCCATGAGCTGCTGCATAAAAAATTACCTCTGCAACCTGTGAAATTAAGCATGGGAATATGAATTCAACACGCCTCCAAAGAAATGTCCTGAAAAGTCACCACTTGTCCTGGGATGGGGAAAGACCAGAGCAAAATTTCTATGAGGAATCAGCAAACATTCAAAGTGTCCAGACCACTGGTTTAACCCTGGACTGCTTCACTAAGGAGGTGTGAAAAAGATTCATTCAGTTCATGATGCCTGGTTCTGCACATGAAATTAAAACTCTGCAGGCAGCAGTGCAATTTTAGGAGCCTTGATTTGTGGTGTCCAGTTCATGTCCAGTGACTGCCAGGCCGTGGTACTGCACAGCCTAGAAAAGCAATGAGCAAAATGTCATTTAAACAAAACTGGGGCTGCTGTTGGAGGCATAGAACTTGGGATTTGCAAATCAGCTGGATGTAAAATTTTTGTCCTTTCTCAGGTGCAGCTGTAGCAGCAGGGCTCAGGGGTTATCACCAGCCTCTGCTGCTCTGATGAGGAGCAAGTGCTGAACTCCTGATTTCTTCAGGGATTTTAACGGGAGTGAAGCATCTCAATGCTTTAGTGGACCTGGTGGTATTTTTAAAAAAAATACCAGAACTTGCAAGGATTTATTTGTAGCAGCATATGGAACTGTAAACAAACACTGATCCAGAATTGTCCCTTAGCTCCTGCTGTCACTGATGAGCTGCTCCTTGGCCTATGCAGTAAAAGTCTTGTTTTATGAGAAGCTTCAAAAGGCCTTGAGAAGGGAGAAAACAAGCAGCTCTCTAAAATACAGCTTTTGCTTGAGTGCTGATATTTGTAATATTTTTATATTGCTTTATCTTTATTTTTATTTCTAATGTTCTTTATTTGTCTCAAAATGCTGTGCTGTGGAGCTTCTCTGTTCCTTCAGATATTCCTGGTTTTCTTCAGGTATGATATTGCAGTTTTATAAACATGTTGCTAATGAAGGTGATGAAATGTTTTCTTCAGCTTTGGGCAGCTGGAGTGACTAAATCATGGTGGACTGCGTGGCATTAAGGTATAACAACAAGCTGAGAATCAAATCTAAGCACAGAGATCTGAGCTAAAGGATCAGAGGACCTTTTTTTGTATGTAAATAAAGTCTTTTGAGCTAAAGATGTTCTGCCTGTACATCTACTTCCACAAGGACCATTCTCCTGCTGATCCCTCCTTCCTGGCTGTTTTCCTTTTGCCTTATCCAGGTCAAATTTGATCTGGCTATCTCTGTCTGGGAGCCACCCTCGTGTAGGCATTGCAATGTCCTATTTATATCCCCAAGGGACACGAATGGCAAACGGGGCACATTGGTGGCATCACAGCAGAGCTGTCAGATGTTGAGGCCGTGACTTCTCTTTATCTGCCCAGATGACAGCGAGTAAATATTTTGATGTAAGGGACTTAGATAGAAGTCTTTGATCTTTGCAGAAGCTTCTGGACTGCAGCAGACATCAGTCATGCTAATAGACAGCTGTCAGAGGAAGCCCTGGCACCTTTAATTGGCAGATTCCCCTTTGATTGCTGAAATTTGGGTGGGAAGCTGAAAATTGTCCTTCTGTCTTCTGCAGGGCTTCAGGGATTCAAGGAAAGGGATGGAAGGGGTGGGGAATTCAGCTTACTTGTTCCTCTGAGCCTTTTATTGACTGTGTGGCTGTCAAAGGGGACTGACCAAAAGATCAGAGATGTCCTGATTCACCAGATGCTGGGTGTTGTTTTAGCTGGAGCTCCAGTGGAACCTCTGTGCTTTTGGGAGATAAGAGCAGGAAAACGCTCAGGAGGGAAATGACCTACCTTTGCTGGACATAACAATCACCCTGGCAGGAAATTTTGATGTGAAGTTAGAAGCCTTCAGCCCCATCCTGCATGGAATTGGATGGAAATTCTGCCTTGCTGACCAAAGGGACAGGAAGGCTCAGTGATAAGTGTTGCAAACCGAGCTGTGTGTTCCTCTTTCTGCACTTCCCGTGACACAGGCAGCTTCCCAAGCACCCTGCAATCCATCAGGGATTGTCCAGGGGAATGGGCTGACCCAGGGTGAGCTCACCCACACTATCAGCAACCCACAACACTTCTGCTGGCACGTGTGAATTGAGCTGTGGGGTTCAGGGTAGGACTGGGGGTTGCCTTATTCTGGTCTTGGTATCGTTATTGGGCTGCTGTGAATGTAAACTTTGGCACACCATCTCACCTCTGAAAGCATCCATTCAGCAAGCTGTGGGATTGAAGCACTTTCCACTGCTTTTTGTAGGGTTCCTTGTCAAACTTTATAATTTATTATTTAGGTAAGGACTTGAGTTGTCCAGAACTTAAATCAAAATAGATCTGAACAGTCATGTCAGTCTATTTTAACATTCTCTGTGATTAAAGCTTCTCTCATCAGCAAGCAGCTCCACAAACACAAGGCTTTTCAAACTCCATTGCATTTTGCAGAGAAAATTTATTTACCATGCCAAAACTATCAGCAATAAAACACCCTCTGCTCTAAATTTGATGCTTGAGGGTATCGCTGCCTCTCGGAGGGTTTGGTTTATTTTAACAAATTCTCTTTATGTTTTTCTGTCAGCTTCTATTTTTCCTGTCAACCTCCAGTTTCCCATCTCCCCATCTCCGTGGCTTTGAAGCTTATCCCTGATAAAAGACAGCACTTATGTCAAAATACACCAATGTCACTTTGACACACAAGTGCACAGCCTGGAAGCTGTTTGGCTTGGCAGAATTATCTCCTTTGGCAGCCTGGGTTGAGCTGCTGGGCACTTGTGTGTTTGTCCCACTCTTTTTGTCTGAGGTAAACCCTTGGGACTTTCATCAGCTCACATGAAATAAACACCAGGGAAAATAGCTCTGAAAAAAAAACACACCAGGCTGAGACTTTTTTTCTTTTTTTTCTGGGAAATAGTTTCTTGTTAGTTTTGGGGGTTTAATTAAATGAGTAACAATGTCAGAGCCAACACTTGCTCCTGTCTATAACAATGTTTTTAGTGAATGAAGGTGATGAACAGTTCAGAATTACTACAGATCATTTCACTGGTGTTTCTGAATAACTCTGTTGTGCTCCTGACTGCAGATCATCTTTTTACTGATTATTCTACAGGTGGCCTATATCAATACCAGTTTTTATCCACGTGGAGAAGAATGATCTTGTGACTTTGGGTCTAGATCCTCCCTTCCCAATGTGACAGGTGGAGCCAGAAATTCTCATCCTGGCAGCTACATGAAGTGCAGGTCACAGGCCTGGCAGCTCAGTGTGAGTTTTGGGACTGGCACTGTTCTGAGTGCTGTAAAATGACAGTGTGGCATCACTTTGCACCTCACAAACAAGTTGTGAACACACAAATATTCCTGTTTTTGTTGCACTCAACTACTGTAGTGAGAAGCATCATAAAATTTGCACCAGTCTGTGAAGAGTGGTGCAGTTCAGTGAGGCCTCAGTGAATGCCTCTGAGTTTGTTTTAGAGTGGAGAAAATTTTTTACATCTTGAGTGAATTAAACATCGGGGAAATTGAGTTGTGTAACAAAATCAAAAAAGGAGGAAGAACACTTTTTTTTCAATATTTCAGACCTGAAGCAACAGGTACAAGCAAATCCCAGCATTTAACTCCTCTAGAGTTAGAATTAATTCTCTAGTGTCTATTAGAAATACAGAGCATTATGTGCCAGTGTTGCATGTTCTGTTGTTCACACCAAACAAAGACAACCAGGACAGCAAGAATGCAGCATGGCTGAGGAAATCATGAAAATGAAATAAAATCTTACAATTATCACTAAATAGCTTTCCATAGAAACATGAAATTCCTTCTGTAATTAGGACAAAAATCAGTAATCACTGAGATGTAACAGAATTCATTAACTCAGAGCTATTTAAGGGACAGATTTCTGACCACTGCACAGAGTGGTGATAGAGTTTTCCATAAAAAGACTATTTTCTGTTAGGATTTAGATCAGTGCTTTGTTCAGTGACTCTTGATGTGTCATGCATCACAACATCTCCAGAAAGAAGATCCTTGTCTCTCTGAGAGCTGAAAGCAAGAGATGGCATTAAGAAAACACTTGCAGTATCTCAATTCCTCATTGTTATTGAGGCAATTTATTTAAAAATGTGACTCAGGGAACCACAAAGGCTTCATCATGTTCTCAAACCATGCCCTATGCCTGGCTGTCTGCCTTGCCTTCATCTGCACCAAATGATGTGTGATGTTTTACTAGGAAATAGTTGGAGAAATGAATCAACACATTTACAGCACAGAAACAAAACCTTTCCCACATATTCTGAGGAGTTTTTGCACACTGGAGATCATTCAAGGAGCTTTCCTAGTTTTAATTGCTAACACAGACTGGAAAAATAGTCCTTTCATAGACCCATGAAATTAGGCATGATCCATTCATTCAGAAAACAGTGACTGCAGGGAAGCACCATAAAACTGGAAGTGTTGTGAGTTTAACTTATTTTGGAGCCTAGATAAGGTTACAGTCAATGGCACTAAATGAACACATGAAGATCATATTGCAGATTAGGCTGAGGTAACCATATAATGGTTGTGATACTTGAAAGACACCAAAATTAAACTTCTAATTAGCAAACACTCTTGGATGAGTAGTCATCTCACAGGTGGGAATGCTCAACACTGAAATGATTCAAAACAAGGGGGAGAGACTGAGGGTGTTTATGTCTTCTTTGGGTTATCTTTGGTAAAATGAGTTGCAAAGACAAACAGGGAGAACACTTTTAATCAGAATTCTGGCTTGGGGGGGGCACACATTCCTTAGGAGTGAGAGGCTCCAAGGGGAGTTTGCACCAAGAGCACACACACGGGGAGATCTGTGCCGGCGTCCCGTCGGTTTTGCCACGACAGCTGGCAAAATTCAGCTGCCATCAGGGTGGGCAGCAGCAGTGGGGGGCCTTGCTTGTGGTCTGGCCACGGGGGACCACTGCTCCGAGCTGTCATCACTCACCTAATGAGCCCGAAACCGGAGCAAAGGCTCCCTGGCTGCGCTCTGCTGCCTTTGGGAGGGGGGTGATGGGAACCCACCAGTGCCGTGTGTGGCGGGCCCAGTTGGAGGAGCTCTGGGGCACTGATGACAGAGTGTCAGCATCAGTTCACACACTTAATCCCGGGCTCAAGCAGGCAGGCTCTGCTGGCCTCAGCACACAGGCACACCGTGTGTGCTTTTCTCTAGTTCAAGCTTTCAAAGTTCTTTACATAAGTCGCTCCGGGGTTCGAAGTGAAACATGCAGCACCCTGATTTTGGAAGCCTGTCCTTTGTGTGGCCAGTTA
>VWYE01018098.1:0-43297 GCA_013398995.1 Alaudala cheleensis
GAAGAGATAACTCCGACAGTGTAGATCTTTACCCTCTGAAACATCACCAAAACTGTGTTTAAATGCTGTATCTGTATCAGAACCAAGTTGCAAGCCCAGTTCCTTGAGCAAATAAATCTGGCAGCCAAACCTATTCCCACTCATTAAAACCCAACCTGAGACTCACAGATAGAGTAGCACTTAAATTGTCTATATAAAATGTTTCAGTCCCTTGCCACTTGCCTTTGTCCTTGAGAGAGTGGATCCTTGTGAGAATTGAGTGAGTTTGTTTTTCAGTACCTCTTAAGAGTACAAATGGTGTTAAGATGACTCTTACTGATCAGCGCATAGGGGACAGGCACATTTCTCCTGCAACTGCAGAAATGCAGGAGAATGCTGGAAGGCTAGAGATAAGGGAAGAGCCATGAACATAGGGGAAGGAGGGAAGACTGGAAACTGGTGTCTTGAGTGCTCACCTAAGCCACTGGGGAATGCATGCATTTTCCTAGAAACCACATTCCTCTGACATTGCCTCAGCTTCCAGATGTTACAGACGAAGCCAAAAGCAAGATACACTGTCCCAAATCTGAAACTTTACAATATGATTACTTTTACATTCCTTTGTTGGTGTGGAAACCATGAAAACATGTAAGCATATCTCTGGAAGGCTCACCAACTTCTCTCCATACATGGGCAGCCAGTACACACAAACCAGACTCTGTGCCAAGTTCAGGAGGATCATCTGCAATTGAACAGCCATGGTCATCATTTTCCCCAAAGAGCAGTAAGCTGAGACCTGGACCAAACATGAGTTCATCTGAAAAGACAAAATTTCTAGAAGTAGCTAATGGGACTGTACATTGTCAGGTGACAGAAGGTCTATCCCATGAATTTCATAGCCATCTCTGACACTAATGTTGGATCCACCAATACCCTTAACAGATTTCCAGGTGCCTTTTCCAGGCACCAAAATCATGTGCCAAACATACACCAGCTTATCTTCAGTTCATACCTCAGCCTAAAAATATCCAACAGGTACCTCCTCTGCTCTTGGAACTGCTCTTGGAAGTAGCCTGGAGGCAGCAATCTGTCCCACTTTGCTGGTTCAGTTTGTGTCTCACAAACAGGATGGATCTTTGATAGTTGCAGACTTAGGATTTATTATTTGTCTATATCATACAGGCAATAAGCAAGAGATACAGAAAAACAACAACATCCATGCAAACTAAATCAAGAGACAAAATAAAAACCTCCACAGAACATTTTATAAGAATTTTCTCAGCCAATAGCTTACAATTAACAAACTTAGTGTCACATTACTTTAGCAAATCAGAAAACGACCCACATGGGTTCGAGGTTAACAAAAGCCTTCTATGAAGCTAAAAACAATACACAATAATTCATTATTAAGTTTGAAACTTTTTCTATCTTTGTAAAGCAAGGTATGTAAGTCTATACCCTGTACCATTAGCATGAGTTCTTGTTCTTGTTCCCTCTAACAGACACAAATGTATTTCTTAATTCCTAACTTCCTAGTTTCCTATGAGAATTTGTAGAATTTCCCAGCNCTTCTTTCAGCCTCCTGTCAATTTCTTAAAACCTCTTTCACACATCCTAGTTTCTCTCCTACTTTTAAGATTCCTAAATTTCCCCCCTCTTTTTTCTAGCTTTAAAGAAACTATCCTTAACTTGTCGCTTATTTACTATCTTGTGTTACATAGTTTCACCACTGTATATATTTATTACCCTAAAAAAGCCCTCAAAACAACATTGTTATAAACTTTCTACATAAAGGCGCCTTGTTAATTTGCTTTAAGCTCTATCACTTTAAGCCAAAGCATCATCAATGTTGTTTAGTACATGTATCAGGTTTTTGACTTTCAGTCCTCATTTCTGATAACTCCTTCCCAGCACTTGAAAATGAGCCCTTCAGTCAGACTTCTCAAAGACATCAGGTCTCTGGAAATCTCAAATGTTGGTAGTAAAACCCCATAGTCTAGAATCACTCTGAGCTATCTTCTGGAAAGCCTGTTATACATTTGCAGTCTCCAAAATATATACATTTCTTAACATCTACTACTCTCAAAGGTCCAAGAGGAAGTAGCAGACATTAATGAAAGTGAAGAGTCCCTCTGGGACTGGGCCTGTCACACAGTTGTGACATGGATGGTCAATAAGGGTGACTAAATTCCAACAATCCTTTTCTAAGAGTGTCAGATGTAGGTATGTAAGAAAAATCAGTTCACTTATCCACTAGGATCACCAGAGATAGAAGATGCTGAGTAGCTGCTCATACACCAAAGGCAGAGGTGGCCTATGCATAGACTTCTGAAGCAGAAGACTGGTGGGCAATATTAGGAGGAAACAAGGGTCTTATTACAATAGTAAAAACAGCAGGAAGAAGAAATGGTGCAAAACTGAATGTTTTTAAGTTTCTTTGTGCCTCACAAAAATCTCTGAGAAGGATGTGTCAGGAATTATGGTTCTGATCGAGTGGAACAACACCATTTCAAAGCAAACAGCTGAAGATCAACCAGGTTCATTCACAGTAGTCTTGCACCAGGGTTACAGATCCCTTTTTGCTTTGATAACTTGGACAGCATTTTAAGTCAGTAAAGCATTGAAGAGATGTTTCTAGTACTTTTAATGAAATAAACACTCCAGAAAAGAGGCCTTTAAACTTAAAAAGGACAAGACTGATTAAATTATAAATAGAATATTTAACTTTTTAAAAAGAGAAATAAAAATATTCACATGGAATAGATATAAGAATATTATATAATCAATTCACTGTGTTAGTGAAGGCATGCATTTACTTCCACGAGCAATTTCAGTATACTTGATGGCTTTTTGAAAAACAGACAAAATCCCTCTGGTCCCATGATATGTCATCAGTGTATGTCCTCAAGGTCATATCTGGAATGTTCTTCTCCCTTTGCATGCTTGGTGGTTCCTATGGGAGAAACAATATCTCTCTGTTTACAGCAGTGCACTTCACCTTTTTTTTTCTTTTTAAGAAAGAGCACAAAAATGGAGGATGCAGAAAGTAAAATAGATGCTGTTCACTACTGTGACCGTGACATCTCTTTAGTGAGGGGAAACAGATGACTGCTGGACAGGACTTGCCATTAGAAATGCAGGGGAGGTGGTCTTCTCTGAGGGGCCAGTGCTTCTCTATGCAATTTTTTCCTGTCTTTCTGGACTTGTGACAGTTGTGGAGTTATCTCTTTTGGTTTTGTTCTTCTAAGTTAAATCTGAGTGTTTGAAGAGTTATTTTTTGCACCACTGAATTGGGCAGAGTCAAACTCTCAGTGGCTATAGGATTGCTGAGGAACAGCATGACCTTCTATCATGAGCAACCTCATATGAGCTCATCAGATATTTGTAGACATTGCACTGTTCTCTGGTTCTCTGCAGCACCACTGAAAGGCTGAGTGCATTTGCAAAGCAATTGTGATGATGGAGTTGAATAATCCGCTCATGAAGACTCCTGTTTCCATTTCCCAATTTTCTCTAATGCCCACTGCTGCTGAGAGATGTAGACTCCTTAGAAGAAGCAAATTAATTTATAGCAGACAAGTTGGTGGAAAGAATTCAGCACAGGCTCCCTTTGAACCCTGCCTGAGGGTTGATGCCCAAGGGACACAAGAGATGGCAGGGAGATTAAGAGGCTGAGTCTGCACAGTCAGATATGTCGCACCATTTTTTAGTTTGGTCTGAACACCAGAGTGTTTGATCTGCAGAAATGAAATGCTGTTTGGGGACCTGTGGATGGGAGCCTAAATGCATTTAAGGGGACAGGAAACATGATTACAGTCACGGACCTCAAAAAAAGAAAAAAATTGTGTCTATTGCTTTTGTTGAGCTCTAAAAATATTTTTTTTTCTATAGATTCAATGACAGGGTTATGTGCTCAAGACCTGCTTCTCTCATTCTGAGAAAAAAATAGAGAAAAACTGAAAGCCAAAAGTGATAACAAGTTATAAATTTCTTTATAAAGGTTAATCTAAACATTGCTTAGACTTATCTAGAACATAACACTGGAAACAGAAATACAGGAGACTGAATCTTCTGGTTAATATGAAATCTGATGTGAACTGAATACAAAAAAACAAGTTGAAATCCTGAACACCATAACAAGGGAAAGTCAAAATTGTCATGATATTGTTCCGTGTTGTACTTGGAACAATAGGATTTTATTTAAAGATAATAATGAAGACATGAAGGTATTACCATGTCACTAAATAAAAATTAATACTCTGGGACTGCCTTAAGCTTCATTAAGACAAATACTAATATGATCAGTCCGAGCTTTACAAAGTAAATGCTCAAGTAACTGAGGAAAAAGCATAAAAGAACTGGAGAAGCAGTGTAAAGAAGAGCCAATTCAGAAAGCAATCAGTGGAGATAGTACATAGTAAATCAGTGTTGTGTTAACGTGTAAAAAATGTGCTGTATGACAGAACAGCTCATTTCCTTGCAGAAGATCTTTGCAGAGATCTCCATCTGTGCTGCACAATATCCCCTTCCATCTGAAAACTCGGCTTTTAATATTCATATTTCCAAGATGTTTTTGTAGGTGTGGTATAACAGAAGAATTAAAAATATTTTCTTCTCTCCCCTTGAACATGTTACCGCTGTTTTTTCATTCTTCTCTTAAAACCTCTTCAGCTCCTCATCTAAAAAGTTGACTGAGTGAAAAATTTTAAAACCAATGAAAATACACGGTCAAGGTGCCCCAAGGGCCAGGTACCAACATGCCAGCCTAGACAGGACCAGGGCACTAAGGAGGCACTGGGTCATTCCCAGGCGCTGAGCATGTCACTGGGATAGGAACCAGTCAAGGTAGGCTGGGATGGGGGCCCACAAGTGGTCCTGGCTCAGTAGGGCCCATGGCCAGGAAGCTGAGGGGAGCTGGAAACTGGCTCTGCTGCGGGGTCACTGAAGCAGGAGCTCATGTCCTGAGAGGGTTGAAGTGGAATCCTGGACCCTGGGACGGATTAGGGAGCCCTAAGGGACAAGGACAGGAAGTCCTACAGTGTCTTTTTGGCCCATAAGTACGCATTCATTGTACAGAAACATTGTAAAGAAACATTGCAATGTTAGAAAGAAATATTTTCATAACATTTCAAGTGCATCTGAATGTAAGCAGTAGTTTCCCAGACAATTAGGTCTTCTCTCGGAACATTATTCTTAATAAGAAGCTTCACAGTGGTTTCCAAAAGGTTCAACTTCCTGTGGAGTATTGTGTTATCCTTCCTAATACCTGTACTAAAATCTCAGAACTATGAAAAGTGATTTGCAATTCATTAGTTTTATCACCTCTTCAAAAAAAGGTTGTTTTAGAGATCAAAGAGAGATCTGAAATCCCAAACATCTGATAAAATTAAAACTAATACTATGTTAGAAGATAAGCACGGGCTCCAGCATAGAACAACCTATGCACATCATAAGCAGCTGACAGAACCTAAAAGAGGTTGTGATGATAATGAGGTAGCAAGGGAAAACTCACTTAATCCTCTCACTTTAAGGTGTCAAGAACTAAAAGCTTTTTTATACTTTTTCTTATTCCCACTTCCTTGGACTAGTGTTTTGATGTTGAAATGAGGGATACAAAGAAAGGGAATTAAGGACATCATCCTTTTATCTTTCATGGCATGATGCAAGGTAGAAAACATGCTTGCCTGTCAGTATTTCATTCTGATAGACCAGTATGAAATATAATTTTATATCATATTTTCAGTCCAAGTAAGCAATTTACATGATGATACATGATACAGATCACTGAAAACAAGGGTGTGGAAGGATGAATTCTCACCCAGAAAACTCAAGATATATTGGATGTAAACTGCATACAGGTGGAGGGCTTGACAAAATGATTTTCTGTAAATCAGTGAAATGGTAAGATGTCATAAGAAACCTGAAGAGCATGAACAGCATTTGGTGCATGAAAAGCTTATAGGACTTCATTGACTAAACATCAACATCAGGATCAAGGCATCAGCAAACTCCATCATCAGCAGTATTGCAGTTCTCTCAAATTCTTTAGCAACTGAAATTGGTCTCTAATTAGTGAATAAATAGCAACTATGAATATGCAACAGAAATTATACCAACAAAATTAAGGGTTGCCTGTTATTGATTTTTTGATCTCCAGTGTAAAGTTTCCCAATACTTTTTTCTAAGCAGATAATGCCTGCAGGAGGACAAAGAGAGGTATATGCACTGAGATACATGGGCAGGGTGAGATACACATGGTTCTCATACTGAGATAGCGACACATGCCCCAAGATGTGTGCAGATAGATTATTCATAGCAATATAATCTTTGTTCCAGTAGGCAAAGTTTACTCCTGATGTTCTGATCATTTGAGGTTCTGATAGGAAAGCAAATTAATGTCAGAGAAGGCACTAGAAGATGTCCCGGAATCACATCATTAATGCTGTCTATCATACAGGGAAATCCTTGTTGGTATGGTTATCAATCATCTTCTGAAATCTGTGATGGTCAGAAAATACACACTGCACACCTTCCTATTGGCAAGAAATTCAGTGAAAAATGGAATGTATTCCTTTGGGTTTCTTCACTGATTGGCACTTTCACACATTTAGATAACACATTTAGAAGATACAGAAACTACATTTTGTGGAGGGATGGAAAAGTTGTTTTTACCAAAAGAATTCCCATGGCTACATGACTGGCATCTCTGAAGAAACATCATATACATTTTATGGCTCACAATAAAGTCAGAAATCAGGAACAGTAAAGGCACTCTGTGAGGAAGTCCAGTGTCTGAACCTTCATGTAGTATAGGTTGAAAAATATATTGCTGGAGGTTAAAGTTACCACACAGCATGCACAGACCACAGTAAAAGGCTACATGTGAAGGAAGATTAAGCACCAAAGTACTCACATTTTTAGTTATTGCAAGATCTTCTGGTATCTACTCTGCCTAAACATATGTGTAAGGATACGTTGTGCCTACTCACAACATGTTCTGCTATTTTCTCTTTATCTTAGGCATCAATCAACTTTGGAGTTTTTTCCTTTGTCATAATACAAACACACTTTCCAAGTTTATATGACATCTGTGTTCCAGTAAAAAACTACATGAGTTTTTATTGGGACATATATTTCTGTATCCATACACATATACACATAGGGACTGTATTGATGATCAGAGAGGGCTGGAGTGCCTCTCCTATGAAAGCAGGCTGAGAGAACTTGGGTTATTCAGCCTGGAGAAGAGAAGGCTCAAGGAACACATTGTAGGAGCCTTCCAGTATCTGGGGCATAAAAGAGAGCTGGAGAAGGACAATTTACAAGGGCATGTAGTGATAGAACAGGGGGGGACTCTTTTAAAATGAACATGGATAGGCTTAGATTAGATATTAGAAATAAATGCTTTATTGTGAGGGTGGTTGGGCACTAAAACATATTGCCCAGAGAAGTTATGAATGTCCTATCCCTGGAAGTGTACAAGGCCAAGTTGGATGGGACTTTGAGCAACCTGGTCTAGTGAAAAATGTCCCGGCCCATTCTGGGGAATCAGATACTAGATATTAGGAATTAGATAGTCTCTAAGGTCCCTTCCAACCCAAACTATTCTAAGATTCTATGATTTCATGATGTGCATAGAGTGAAGTAAACAGAACTGTTGAGAAGTACTTTGGACAGCTCAAATAGATCTTACTATTACTACATCAAGAAAAAAAACCCAAAAAACTGCTGCCATAAAATCATTATACATTTAAAGTCAAGGCCAAAAAATCCCAACAGTCAAAATTCTTCTACACCAAAATGAAAGAATGCCAGAATATTTGGGTTATAATTGTCTTCAGCACTGAAAATTAAGGACATTTCTTGCAAGCTATTTGAGGTGTTCATATGGCCGTGCCACATTATTTCCTTACTCACTTAGCTTTTTAGGCTTCATAAACCCGTATCTTGAATGTCCAAATTGGGATCTCTCATGCTTGAAAAGTTAAGGATATTTTCTTCTGTTTCTATTCTTTCATACATTTACATAATTACATCCAATGAGGATGCATTCACTTCACAAAATGGACAGAGTAGCTCATGGTACATGGTCTAGTGCTCTCCTCTTAGACAAATGAAATGGTTATCAAAATCAAATATGTTTATTTCCTTGAATAAAAAAATTCCCTTTCCCATAATTGAGCGATCAGCTATTGATAAGTGTGAGCCTAATTTCCTTCAGAAAGCATTAATTTCCCTGTTCTTTTGTAGCCATTTCAAAGTCCAAGTAAACTTTAGAGCAATCAGACTGCTTTTTGAACTATAAAGACATACTTCTGAATTAGAGTCACTGTTGGTTTTCCATGGACCTCTTAAGAACATTAAACTCTCACAGAATCTGGCAAAGTTAGATTTACCAGTTCTACCTGGGCTGAAATGCAAACATGTTAGTCTTGCCATACAACGTATCCTTGGTTGAATTGCTGATGTGGAAATAATCTCTCTTGAAAAATGAGCGTGTGCCTTAGTACTCCATATGTGCCTTCTCACTGGATTGGGATGGAAATGGAAAGCAAACCAGCCTGGTGGTCCAATCTTGTCATTAGATCTAAACCTCCTGCTTGCATTTAAGCCATGCTGCATTTGTTTGATGCTGTCTCTCCCACCTTTCACTGCTCTGAATTACAGTCTAGCCTGAACATTTGAAAATACTTCTGAACTGTTCAGGTTAATCTAATTAGATATATACTTTTCACAGCCTCTTCAGAATGCTTCCTTGATAACTTTCTAGATATGTTTTCATTAAACTGCATTAATGTTGTACTTTTTAGACAGATGTCTTTTATTTGTAGTTCTGCACTCACCCTTTATAGCCAGGAATGTGGGCACAAACAGAAGCTCTGAATAACCTTAATCTTTAAAATTATATTGTCACATCAAAGAATTTTCTGTGCCTGATACATGGCAACACATTATTTAGACCAGGCTTTGTCCTCAAACAGTAGAGCCTTTTAATATCTGCCCAGAATTTGTCTTATTTTGCCATGAAAGGAGGGTGAACTGATGTCTTTGGAAGGAATCTGAGGGAAACAAGAATGATCTTTTTTTTTTTTCCAAAGTGGACATACCTTGACAAGTTCTTTACTTTTCTCATCTGACAACATATCTTTTTTTTTTTTCCAACTGAAACAATTCCCATATATATCACATTCCTCATTGCCTTCTTACAATTATTCAGGTCTTAGCCATTATTTTGTCTCTTAGCATTCACTGCAGAGAATTCCTCACAGAATAAATAAATGTTTATGAAATGTGATAGGAGTGGAGCTATTTGTACAAAATGAACAATTCTCAGTGTTTTATGATTTTTGTGGTTTTAATTGTTTTATAGATCTAATTTTCATTTTTTATTACACATTCTGCTTCACATTTTAGTCTTGGCAAATTGAGAGAATTAAGGAAATATTTCTCAAAAGTGTAAAATCTTTCATTTCAGAAATAATATTATAAGTAATGCTACTGTATTATGTGATTCCCAGCCGATGACTTTACAGGATGAGTCTCGTTTTTGTAGAAACAACTCAAAATATCAATTGGTAGCTTAATACTATTCTTACCCCGTACAAGGTGACTTCCATTAAGAAAATAGAAAAACACATTTTTATGACTGTAACATTGTAATTCTGGTATAGTTTTTCACTTAACTTCAAGAAAATATAATTATATTTGCTGATATAATAATCAGCACCAGATGTGTCAAATGTCTTTGATTAGAGAATGAAAGCTATAAACCCTCTTGTTTTCTGTGAGTTTATATTAGACTGCAATCACAACAATTTAAAGTGTAACATCACCCATTGCACCAGATTTTCTGAAGCTAAATTATGCCTTGAGTCTAATGAGATTGTGAATACAAATACAGGTATTTGTACAAATACTGCTGCAAAGCAAACCCTGAGGGCCTTAACTTTGTTTAGCTAATAAAAAACAAGAATATTTAGTATGGGTCAAATGCACGTTATTTCTGAAGCTTTCTTAACACAGTAAAATTTATTAGGCAAAATCTAGCCAAGAGATTTCTTTGTGTCTAGAGCTGCACTGTTAATGACAGACATTTAATACACATAATAATTTTCCACAGTTCACATAGCACAGGACTTTTTTCTTTATCCCAGAAGTTTTCTCTTCTCTCAAAATGCAAGTGTTTCACTATAAGTTTCTTTAAAAGGAAAAAATTGTTCTTTCTTTCATTCTTCCTTATTTTCAAAAGACATAAGGAAAGAATATATTTTATGTTATTTTTAAAATTTCCTTTATTTATCAGAAACTTAATTTGCACTTATCTGCAATTATAGAATGAATGAATGAATTATAGAATGAAACCCGAAAACCTAATGAAGTTGAAAGAGCCACAGTGATCGTTGGAGCTGAGCTTTTTTGTCAAACATTTACTATCTTCTCTTCTTTTGTCAACTTTTTGTTTACATGACAAATGCATTAATCAGACTTTGCATGGATTTCATAAGCATGAACATTTCATGTTCTATTAGTAGATGACATATTTCCCATGCAAAATTTTGATTATGAAAAAAATCTTAGAGCAGAAAATGTTGTTTCATCCAAGGTTAAATTAAGTTTGGATTATGTATTGAGTTTGCATGGCCTGGGTTTTTGCAGTGGGGGCTTCTGTGAGAAGTTGCCAGAAGCTTCCCCCTTGTTTTACAAAGCCAACTGTGGAAGGACCAAAGATGGATGGTCAAGGTAGGGCCAGTTTGAAATGATGGTGACACCTCTGGGACAAGAGATTTAATGAGGAAGCAATAACAAAGTTTTTTGTGGAGTTGTTATTGTGGCCAGAGAAGAGTGGGGTGAGACCATCTGAGAGAAACAACTCTGCAGACACCAAGGTCAAGGGAGAAGGAGAGGGAGGAGATGCTTCAGTCACCTGAGATGGGATTCCACTCTGGCCCATGATGAAGACCATGGTGAGGTAGCTGTGCCTCTGCAGCCCTTGGAGATCAACAGGGATGCAGAAATCTACCACAGCCCATACAGGACATCCATGCTGGAGCCTGAGATGGGACCTCTGTGGGAGGTCCATGGAGAGAGTGACATCTGCTGTAACAGCCTGTTCTTGAAGGACTGCACCCCATAGAAGAGTGGCCACACTTGAGCAGTTTGTGAGGGACTGCTGCCCATGGGATGGACTCATGCAGGAGAAGATCCTGGAGAGCTGTCACCCATGGAAGACCCTGTGGTGGAGCAGGGCAATGACTCCTCTCCCTAAACAGTGGGAGAAACAGCCTGTGGTGAACTGGCCATAACCCCTATTCCCTGTTTCCCTGCACTGCTGGGGGAGGAGGAAGAGATGGGAAAAATGGAGGGATGGGGGAGAAGGCGTTTTTAAGGTTTTATTTTACTTCTCATTATCCTGCTCAAAATTTCCACACACATTTACAGACAAATATGAAAAATGTGTTGCTGGAAGATTGTATCAATAGAATTAGTGTTACATTTTTGTCTGCAGTTTGCCATTTTTAAGGTACACCAATAATGTTCATAATGTTGTCTTTTTAAAACTTGGTATTGCAACGTCTAAATTAAAGATATTTCCAAAGACTTTTCTGTTTCTTTCTGGCCTGATCCTAGCCATGGGCATCGTGTCCTTACCAGGAAGCAACCAACACAAAAGATTATATGTTAATTTAGTACAGTGAAATAGCTGTAATGTTTCTAATATTTTATTAATAAACATTATATTTACTTTGAAAAAAGGTAAATGTGCCCAAATGCTTTCTCTGTAAGTTGAAAGATTATATCACTGTCAAGAAAAAAAAAAAAGAAAAAGTCTTGACTCACATATTTTATACTTTACTGACATTGAAGTTTACAGATGAAATGTACGATATAGCCCTGGACTCAGCCAATCCTAGAATCTTAACATACCACTAATTAAACTCCTGTCAATGAATAATTCTGAAAGTACCCACAGGAAAGTGTCTGAGATCAATTGCCTCCATATTTAATAACCTAATAGAAATTGATGATGCATGTCTTAGGTATCACCCAGATAGCTATGTAGCCAAGCCATGCTTATAAAAGACCATGTCTAATCCTTACCTTTCTGACTTGAGCATTTTGTCATGGTAGAGTTCCCATTGCACTTCAGTACCTTTTTTTACTGCTTTGCTGAACCAGAAAGCATTAATTTTAGCAGGCTGCATAGTCTGAAACTTAGGCCTTATGGTGTATTGAAACACATGAAGAACATCCAAAAAAACAGCTCATGAGAGGATTTAAAATGGTAAATATTTTTTTTTTTTTGGTTAGACAAAGATTGATAAAACCCATATATTGATAATGTGAAGTTTTGGATAATACTTTCAAAGAGAAACATTCTTAAAATATTTCTTTATTTCGATAAATTCAAACATTTTCTTTGTTTTTTAAGCAAAACAGCCCATGATGAATATGTCAAAAATTACAGATTTTTCTAGTAATTAATACATCATGTTGCTATTACTGTAACAAAATTATAATCTTAATAAGTGTTTCAATTACATATTTTGGATACAACTGTAATATGACAATGCCCTTAAAAATCTCTGTATAATTACTATATGATCTAAAGAAGGCCAAATGAAAGTGACACTTGGGTCACCAAAGCAGAACAGTGAACTAACCCATTTGGGAAAAAAACCTCTGTTTTCCAGGGGAATCAAATTATAGTAGCTGCAAAAATACTATATTTCTGGAGATTTTTTTTCCTCACATTTCTGAAATTTCAGTAAGCCAACATTAAGAAATTCCCCTTTCAGTTTTATGTAGCATAGTTTTTCTTTTCTCCTGTTACATGGCTAATGGTTCAGTTGTTTTCTCAAGCAGGCCTTTTTCATTGTGATTCTAGATAAGTAAACAATTAGCAGCAATGTTCCCCAGTGTATTTCATGATATTGTCATTGTTGGTGTCCTGAATTGATTCAGGAGTTAAATTATTGCTCTGAATAAACACTTTCAGAGATCTTATTATCCTAATTTTATTTATTCATTTATTTTAAATCTAAAGGGTTCTTTTAAAAAGTATCCAAGCAATATCTATAAACCAGCTTAAAAAGAAATTATTCCAAGGTCTTTTTTCTAATTAGGAAATCTTGGAGTAATCCAACTAATTGATTTAATTGCAAACACGTAAATTTCAAAATGAAGTTAAATAAGTCTTAAGAGCTGATGGTCCCATGGTAATGCAAAAAGGGCCAGCACAATTGCATGGGAGCTACCCAATTACGTGATTGGGAACAAGCTTTGAGTGATGTTCACACAGAAAGTAGAGAATCTTTATTTCTCTCTGCTGCAAAACTGCAACTGTCTTTTTCAAATGTAAAGGCTTTTTTCAGAAAAAATGTGTTAGTATGGAAAATTCTTTTAAATTTTATTTTAAATTATACTTGAATAATATCTTTGTTTTTTCAGTTATCAAATTTTATTTGATGATTTGTGTTATGTTATGAACATTTTCTTTATTATTATATACTTTTATGCCACAATAAAACATTATATTAATAGCATTATGCTATTGATTAATAATATGTAATGTTATTCTGTGATAACATATTTTTGTTATAATATATTGTAAATATTATAAAATAAAAATAATAATAATATTGATATATGATGAAAGAATAATTTTATTATTAAAAACATAAAATTTAAGGAACCATTTTAAATGTTTTTTTTCCTCTTTTTTTCCCTCCTCTTCTTTCACTCCACATTACAATTCTTCATACCAAAATAAGACTGCTCTTAAATACAGTTGCAGTTATTGATGTTTCTTGTCTTAGTCCTTTTGAGTACACACATTTTCAGGCAATTTAAAGAAATATGACAATTAAAGATTGAATTAGATTTTAATTTCCTTAGGGTGTGTCTCTTCACATTTATTAAGAATCATTCATTGTTAGGACTTAACTACTTATATTCTAGTTTAACATGAGTGAGGTAGCTCTTGAAACAATTAACATGCATTTTCAAAATAGTCTAATAGTATCTTCCATAGATTTTATTGCTTTGTCTCCCTTCTCACTATATCCTCTACCTCCTTTTCCCAAACAGGGCAGCAAAAGGGACAATTTGTATGACCATAATATCATGGCTTCATTTTGCCTTTGGTTGTAGTACTAGAATACAGAAAAGATTACGTGATTTCCATTAAAATAGAAAGAAATCTGAAGCTTTGTCAAATGTCTAACTTTAGAGTTGAACTGAAGCTCAAAGTGCTGACATTAGATAATAATTTAAAAAAACAGTTTACTTCTGGCCAATGCCACAGAAAATAATTAACAGTTGTTCAAGAAACTATCCAAAATGGAGTAAGCCCTTCCAAAATAAGACAGCTGTTCTTTGACATCTTGAAGACAAAGGGAAAATTACTTGGTAGAATGGAAGTGACTGGTAGTAGAAGATTACAAATCCTCCCCTCAAGGAAAGCATTCTAATAAAAATTTTGGATCTGCAACATTTGAGAAACACCAAATGAGGAAATATTGCCATGTGAAGATCTTAATCCAAAGATTAAGATATACAACACAGTTTTAATCCATACTGAACCATACCAGGACAATCAAAAAAGCACCTGTCTCCATGGTTTAGAATTTAATTTCTAATATGAACTAACTCATGGGCAATTATAGATTATCGTTGTGAAATCTGAGAGGGTATTTTATTTTTCTCTATGTAAAGGTACTGAAAACGTACCCTCTCCTCATCTTAAAAAATGTCTGGATAGGATGTAGAGTCAGCTATACACTGAGCATCATTACACATATGCAAATTTTTAACATATTCAAGTTTAAGTTGTTTTCATCTAACTGTAGGCATTTAATTGAGATGCTTGGCTTCCACAGAGTCTCTCTAGAGTCAGTGGAGAGAAGAAAGCATGTCCTCCAGGTAATTCAGGCCATCATGCATAATGTGGAAGTGCACTGATTAGAGGTATAGCTTAGGGTGATGAGGTTCCTCTATGAAGTATTTCATACTTGAGGTTAGATTGACTATATCCAAGGGTTATGTTTTAAACAGAATTTATATAAAGCCTGAAGCAGCTTGGTCAGATTTAATTCACTGAGCAACTCATATAATATACACTGTATATTTAAGAAATGTGCAACATTTATGCTGTCCTTTTGACTAGCATTAGAATATTCTGATGATTCATAGATTGAAAAAGTAGCTTATTTTCACAGATCTACTCTCCCTGCACTGGCAAGTCATAATGCTCAAGGGGCTCATGGCAATATGCCAAGAATTCTTGCCTTTCTGTAGCAAAGTCTCCTTGGTTCGCATAATGGATTCTGTCCATTGCAATGCCTGTCTAGTCATCCATCTTTTCAGTCCTGGGCACCCCCTGCCCGAGCACCAGAAGGCAGAAATAATTCAACTTCTCTTTCAAGAGAACCTCTGGCTTTTGCCCTCATGTACAACCTCTTTTTCTGACTTGACTTGAAGTCTCTCACACATAAAGATGCTTATGATTCTCTTAAACCACAAAAATTAAGACAGAGTTAATGATGAAAACCTTTCAGAAGAATTATCCTTGCATATGTTTTCCATCTGTTCATTGTTACTCCAGATGCTTTTGATCAAGTACCAAGACATATTTGAGCCTGTTTTTTGCAAGGAAGCAAAGAGTAGACATCAGAATTAGTATGCAAATACTACTAAGAAGAAAGATACTTGTTCAAAACTTTTGTGGATTTTTTTTTTGGATTGTTGTTTTTTGAGTTTTTTTTTTTCATTTAACAGCAGCCACACACTTTAGAGGCTGCAAAGTGTATAAAATGAGGAGCTTGGGAAGGTAGCATACATGTCCACCTGAGTACATACCTATACTAAGCAAAGGGTGCTGCGGCTTGGCCAGCTCTGCCTGACAAGAAGTGTAAGTGATTGGAAGATGGACATCTCCATTTCAGTGCATAATTTCTCTGTCCCACAACCATTAGAAAATTCCTTTTTCTGCTTTCATCACCATCCATTTCTGAAAGATAGCATCAGTACCACAATAATTTCCTGATGCACAAGATGGTGTTTCCTAATGACCTGTATCCTCATTAAAGTCATTCTGTATTGACACATTTGTTACTTTTGATGTTTCCTTTTTCAGAACAACGGCAAAAATTAATAGAAAAAACCTAATTCTAAACGTGGGTGTTTAGGTTTCAAAGAAGTAAGTTGGATCTTGATTTCAGTCAATAGGAGAGTACTGGCCCATTAATCTTTGGAAAGTTTATAATATAAATAGAATCTAGATAATTCCTCCTATCAAAATAATTATCATGTCCTCCATAATTACAGTTTCCCAAGCATCAAATATCCTAAGAGCTAAAGACAATCATAATGTCCATCTATCCATCCATCCATCCATGCATCCATCCACATGTTTCTATTTTCTATTTATTGTGTTTCTAGTAGATACTGCAAAAGTAATAAGTGGTGTGGATGTTCTCAGAGAAAGAGGTCTAAGGGGATTATCCCAGTTCCCAGAATTCTCCCTTCAGTCCAAGGAATGACTGTCCCCTGTGCAGATACTCCTGGAGCAGTTTTTGTCAAATGCTCAGATTTCCAGTTGTGCACACACCACAGGACAGAACTCAGCACCCTCTGTAAACCTGGTGCACAGCCAGACCTGTTTCCATGGCTATGCTGTTGTTCAGTGTCACAGACAGGGGATTCAAATTCCCATCAGTAAATGCAACCTTCAGTTGTTCCACTACCTGTGGTGTAAGAAAAAAAGCCCTGAAGCCATGGATCCCTGGCTACTGTCTACCAGCCACCTGTGGTTTACAAATACCCATTAAAGAATGTAGACAAAAAAACCCACAGTCTGTTAAGCCTGTACTCACATGAGATGTAAATTTCTCCCCTCAAATACCAGAGGAAATATACCTTGCTGTGATTCTCTTGCTTGTAAGGAAATAGCTGTGTAACTCCTTGTTTAATCTTGGGGAAATTAGTTAATCCTACTGTATATCTACTTTCCAGTCTGCTAAATGCTTTAAATGACAAGGATTATCTATATCAGAAAAAATGTTGTAAACTAGCATTCATTAACGCTACAAAATAATTTGAGTTTATTAGATAAAAGGTGCTAATGTTTTGTTTTTTTCTTAAATTATTTAAAATGGTAATAATTTATTATTGAAATAAAAAAAAAAACTAGACAAAACTGAATGCATGAAAATACAAACATGGAATATAAATAAACAGCTATAAAAATGTCATTTAGAAGAACTGATTGAGTCAGGAAAACGCACAATATGCTTACAAAAATATTTTTAAAACAGCAGGAACCTCATTTGGCTGCATTTCCACAGGAATACCTGTTGGTGGCTTGGTAGGAAAAAGAAATTTTCCTTAAAAAAATCCCTGTTAAAAATAAAAAGCCATCAAATGTACATTTGAGAGGAAAACAAAAATGCAGCATCTGTATAATGTGGTGATGCATCTAAAATTAGATAAGAAAAACAATCTCTTGCAAAACTATTAACCAAGCAACATGCTGTTAAAGCAGGTTTATGATACAACCTGAATAGTTTTTAGAATATGTTTCAAGGTTTTCAGGTGGTAAGACTCTGTAAAGCTGTTAGCTACTTGTCCTGAGCACAAAGTTGATTCTAATTTTTGTTCTGGGATTTAGAATTAAGTCAGTTCATGATATTTGAATATAAAGGGTAGTGATGGAAAATTTATTGGAAATTTAAGGTAAATACTTGAACTTTTTTTGAAAAATAAGTTTTGAGCAACGAATACTTTAGATTTAGCAACTATAGTTGCGTGATTCTCAATTGCTTCTAAAACTTACTGCTAAAATCTTATGGGCTTTCTAAAGGTTTCTTCCAATACAGACATAAAAATATACAGAAGAACAAATATTTTTGAGAGATCAGCAGCTGATAATATTCAATAAAACCTCTCAAGAGACACTTTTTCAGAATTAGTACAAGAATATTTTCATCCTGAAATATAATATCAGTCTGTACATGTATTCTGGATTGGAAAAATATTTGTAGTTATGATAATGAGCAAAACAATACTACAGTCAAGATTCAGTTTCTGACTATTTCTGGAAAAGAGAATGTATATGGGAGCTGGATGATTTAAACTCGGTTTTTAAGTGGCACCATATTATTTATCAATAATAAATCTGGTTATGTAGCAAAGAAACAGATTCTCCCTCCCCTTCCTTCCATGAAACTGCTTCATAAGTTCTGAAAATTAATTATCAATAATTGCCTATTAACACATGAAAAAGAAGAGTATCAATCATTTACCTGGAATATTAACTGAAAAAATTTAAATGCTCATGATTTTGAAAATTAAAGAAAATCTAGTTTTTCTTGGTACCTGAGAGGGAAAACCAGCAGGAGCTATATCCCAAATTAGCACTATGAATTGCTGCCTTTTACATTAATACTTCTACATTTACAGATTTAAATTTACACCTGCAGCAGTTTTAGTCAATGTAAAACCTGATGAGAACACCACAGGTAGCATCACCTTTAAGCCAGCTGGTATCAATAGCCAATGAAGGGGTGGTGTGTTTGCTCAACTAAAATCTATCTAAATCTATTGCAAACTAAATCACTAGTCAGGGAATTAATAAAATGACCGGCTTTTAGGAGGGATGAACGTTTACAAATCTTTCAGTGACTACTGAGCTTAAGATAACCAAGCATGAATATTTTAAATACTGCCACTACTTCAGGCTTCTACTGAAGCTGAGTATATGATTTACATATCCACAAAGAAATGGTGATTCCTATGATTGAAACTGACTATTCAGAGGTGCTTAATTTACTAAGAGATCTGTATTTACTAAATCACAGAGGCTGAGAAAGCTATAATGGAGATGTGAAAAGGCTCTCACATTCCATGATGAATGGTTTGGATAAGATTGTTGATCACTTTTCAAAATAAGGGAGGTTTTACTGTAGTGATGAGAACAAAAATAAGGTTTTTTTGGCAGGAAAAGACTTTTGGGAAATAACTATCCTATTGGCAGATTCTATTCAAACTGGCAAATTAAGACACAAGCAAACAATTTGGATTTGTATAAAACCTCTATTTCAAGTATTCTGAATTAAATAATTATCTCTGTACAGAATTACTAGCTTTTTATGGTCCTTAACACACTTTCTGTAGCACCACAGGTAAAGTTATACATCTATATCAATATATTATATGATATTCCTCAGGTACCTGTATTGGCTATTGTTTCATGTGCTAGCGTTGGGCACAAGTTCTCTCATCCTTTTCAAGTGATAGTTTTGTTTTTTTTTTTTTGAGATTAAGTAACTTTAAGCATTTAGATCTCATTTTATTGATCCTGAGTTTGTGGCACTCACATATATTTCCTAAAAAATAATATTCATACTTTCACAATGTAACACAGATTATTGTTAATTTACCAGACACAGATCAAAACTGTCCACAAAAGTACAGCTGTATAAATTGCACAGAATAGTCTGAGAAGATGTTTTACCTTATTTTCTCTTTGCTGACCATTGCTACTGCCTTTGTAATACAGCAGGATAGGGGGAGAGATGCAGGAAACTTACACGATATTGCAAGTCAGATCACATATCATGATCATTATTTTTTCTTTACTTTTGAATCTCTACTCACTTATCTAAAATAAAAGTCTAGCTGCAATGAAGTTCAGTACATACTGTCTTCTTTTTTTTGTCATCTTTTTTCATTCAAGTACAAAAATGTAAAAATGGACTAGGTTCTCCCACCACACTGGTCAGCTCACGATCTTGCCAAATCCAAAATTAAATGCAGTTCACTTCTCTGCAGGAGACTGATTGACCTATTGTGACATTTAATTTTATCACACATCTACATTGTGGAATGTACTAATCCAAGTTCATGATTCTTTATCACCTTCACAGCTCTCTATCTGACAGGAAGATGTATAGAGGCAAGCACTGGGTAGCTAAGGTAAAATATGAAGGTATTGATTTTTCAGGTTGTAGCAGATTAAGTAACCTGTAAAAACCAAAAGTCATCAGGAACAAAAAAGGGTTCAGGTCAAGTGCCCTCATATCTTCAATCTGAGTTGTTATTTTTGGGTGATATAGAGGAAAACATTTTTATTTTTTCAAAAGGCTGTATATTTATTGCCTTTCTTTAAAAGCTGTATTGCTAGTGGTTGATAATATATCTTTTTCTGGACTACAGCAAACATGTACAAAAAAGATTCACTGAATCTAAAACTAAAGTCAACTGTTTCTATACAGAGAAACTTCCACTTTTGTGTTTTTGAGGAAAGTGATACCTACATGTTCAACACAAACCCCAATTTGTTATTAAAAAAGTGGTCCTTGAGAAAAGTCCTTATGTCTGGTGTTTCTGATATTCCTTAGGTATGGTCACTCCTCCCTTATTCTTTCCAAAGCAGAGGGGAAAATGAATTCTCAATAAACACAAGGATAATCATATTTTGACATTGTTTTTGCACTTTCATCAAAAAATGTCTTCTGTTGACTTGCAATAGCAGGGAAATGGGGCCCAGGATGATCTTATTGTGACATGTGGCTTTTAAAGGTCAACCTTGAGCAGAGATGATTTAGAACTACCCAGAGAATGACTACCATCAAAATGAAGGGAAACATTTTTCTCCAGTCTTATGATGAACTTCAAACACAAGCCTTTGATTAAGCCTCCAAACTGACATATCACTGCTCAATAGTTTTGGCAGTAATAACATACATGAAATTTTGATGCATATAATACCTGATAATATTTTGATTGCTTTTTAGAGTTATGGTTTTCCAAAATAATTTGCAAGGAAAACAAAGGATATTTCTTATACAAAACTTTGATTGTTTTTAAGATTTTGTTGAAACCTTGTTGTAATTTTCAAATCTGGGAATGACTAAAACATTATAAAGCTCTCTGAAGTCAGCAGATCAGTCTTTCAGAGGTGTTTTTTTTATTGTATGACTGTAGGAAGTAATTCAGAGGAAGAAATATGGAGGGTAAAAATAGTTTACAATTGCTCTCAGTTTGAAATGAAAGAAAAAAGTTATTAGTTGTTCTAGCTGCAAAATCAAAGCAAAAAGAAGTTGGAGTTGGGCTGATGGTCAATAATTCTGTATCATGCAGAAGAATCTAAGATCAGGAGCAGGTAAAGTTAAGTAAATTATGCAGAAGAGCAGCAGAAGTGAGGATGAGGCACGTGGATTCAATGAACAGACACACAATCTAAAATCTTGCTGAGAAGCAAGAATAATCAGTAAAATAATCCCATGTAATAAAACCCCAATTCACTAGGGTCAAACATCCATTCTCATCTAGATATTGTTACTGATCTCTAAGAGCTTATTGGCACTGTTACTGGGCTGGCAGCTGAAATGAACTGCCTATTCCAAGGAGAGAGCTATCAGACTGTCAAGCTGCAAACTTGGATGTGATCTTTCTCAGAAAGCAGCATTCTGGGAAGCACGACAGCAGGCTGAACATGTGAAAAGGTGTTCAGCTCTAGATTTTGTTTAAAATATCAAATCAGCCATCATTTCAACACACAGTTTATATTGCATCTCTATTTCCTCTCCCTCCAGCTCTGTTCATCAAAAATTCCTTCCAATGTTGCTGGGATTTCTGTAGCATCCTCTTTTATGTGGGCCTTGTAATTTTGGAGGAAAAAATGGTCCTCATAGTAAAAGTGAGGCATTATTTGGGACTGTTTTACAATTTTATCAGGAAAATGTGGAGATCCTTAATGGGATAGAAGGCAATTTCTAAGTATGACATTTGTGCAAATCTTCAGATGGCTTCTCTTTCCTGTCCAGTGCAGTATTTTTGATTAACCTGTAATACATCACAGAATGAAGAGGAGGAAGACAATGTTTCATACATTCAGAGTAACTGTTTGAAATATTGTGGAATTTCTTGTTATATTTTACTTTGCAATTACCCAGTACTGTGAAGTTTTTCTCTTTTTACCGTTGACTGGCTACATTGGGTTTGTGAGTGTGAACTGTATGTGAACTCTACTGTGAACTGTAAAAAAGAACCCTCCAGACAATTGCACGTATTTAAAACCAAACAAAACATGCATTAAGCAAAGCATAAAAAGTGCTGTGGCAATCCAGTAGTGTCTAGGGAATGGGGCAATACAGGCATCCATTCCTGAATGTGAGAATTAGAGCTACTATGTATTTTTCAGATATAGCTGAACGTGCAGAAGTACAACAGGCAGCTGGAGTTTAATAAAAAGGAAGAGTGCAGACTAGGTGATGAGGAATGTCAGCTGTTCTAAGGTCAACACACACGATGTAAATCTTCCAGTCAGGAAATTTTGTGACACAAAATTGTTAAATGGAGGATTGCCATCTGAGTCATATGAACCCAGTGATGAGACAATCCAAGCCATATTTAAAGAAAAGTCAAGAGTATCTCCATGAAGAGTACAATGATATTTTGTATGTGAAAATGAGACACACCCCTTTGTGGACACTTAAGCTGGAAGATCACAGTTTATAAGCAAAGTCTGCAAAATGCTCCTTTTCTGTTCCTTTTCTTGTTTCTCATGTGGAGCTAATTATGCAATTAAGTAGTATAAATAAAGTACAGTTCCTCTATACTGCTGCAGAAAAAATCAGTCAATATGAAAATCAGAGAACCATTTGAGATTAATGGGAGGAGACTTTAGTTGATGTTGCTCTTGCTTACATTTTCATCAGCTACTCAGAATAAGGAGAAAAGATTAGGCTGTTGCCTGAATTCTGTTTACCCCAATATGGACTTAATAATTTACGTACCAATGTTGGCCTAAATTGTTTTTTGTCTTTAAAAGATATTAGGATACATAAGAATATTTTTTCATTGAAAATTTTTCAGCTCAACAATGGCAAGCCGTTCATTTATTTAACTGGCTTTCATATATGTGACTTCTTTGAAAAACTTTTTGTCTCTTGTGGGTTGAGGCAAGAAAGCATTTAGAAAAACAGTATCTGTGAGAAAGAGTTGGTCAAAAAGCACCAAAAAGATCAAATATTCACTAACAATAAAAAATCTCAACACATTCAGTGGAGATAAGGAGTTCTCTACAATGTCCTATGAAATGTTTACTTATGCACAATAAGAAACTTCACCTCAAAATAAACTTTGCCATTAGTTACCAAAAACTGTTGTCAATTTCAGTGTGCCAAATGTGATTGCATGTTCAGGAACCACAAATCTGGAGTGTAACTGATAATTTGAGGGGAAGATGGCTGTTCAGACTGGCTTTGTTTGAAATCATAACACCCTCCTCTTTCCCACCCTCCTACCCTAAATCTTAATACTTTCTTTCTAGTAAATATTGACAAGTCAATGTTTCCTTATTGCTGACATGATAAGTTATACAATCCATAAACTAAAATACTATTAAAATATCACAAAAAAAGAAGTAGTATTTTAAAAATAAAATTTCAGTTATTTTAATTCTTACAGTAGAATTCTCTTTGTACTGCGGAGATTTTAGCTTAAAAACCGTGCAGTTGCATCAAATTCTGGTTTTATGAAGGAACATTAATTTGAAGTTTTCAACATTAATTTCTCCTTTGATGTTCATGATACTAAGAGCTTGATTGCTTGAAAGGATTCTTAGGCACATATTTCTTAATTCAGATAAAACATATTGTGTCTTTTGTAGGTCCCTTAAAATACTGAGCAGAAATATAAGCACAACTTCCTTGATTCCTTTTCCCCTACACTGTTAATTAGAAACCTGAAATATCTCCCCACAAGTGTAATGTGAATAAATGGCTACTGATGGGCATTATAAGAGGGTAAGGAAAGACAGATGCACTGACAAAGAAATTAGATATTCATAGTGACATTGCCACAAACCTTATGTCTCGCCTAACTGAACTTGTAGCATTCATCAGGGCTATCTCATTGATATGTCACTTGGATGTTTCATGTTGAAATGCACCATGCTACAGGCAGTCCTGTAAATCTTGAGCACTTAGCTATAGCTAAATGAAAACTCTCATATCCTGTACAAAATGACACCAAAGTTGTCACTCTCTAGGTTAACAATGACAGTGAGTATTTAGCTACATGAATTTTTCTGGCTTACCATCTGTCATCATGTTCTGTGCTTTCACTGGCACATAAAAGCTGATTAGTTCACATCAGCAAGTGCTGCTTTGAAAAACAAATTAAAATACACCAAAAGTTATGCAGTACTTTAATTGCCTCCCTGGAATGCATCCAAATTAAAATATGTTAACATGGATAAAAATGATAAGAGAAACTTCCAATGGAAAACAGAACAACCCCATGCTATTTGGTTAAGGTCAGAAGACTTCCTCCAATTGGGACACAAAGCACCTCAAATCCTGTGTTTAGTCTTGGGACCCTGAATAGAAGAAGGACATTGAGGTGCTGAAGTGAGTGCAGAGAAGGGCAATGGAGCTGGTGAAAGGTCTAGAGCACAAGTCCTATGACAAGCAGCTGTGGGAACTGGGGTTGTTTAGCCTGGAGAAAAAGAAGGCCAGGAAGAATCTTATCAAGCCCCTGAAAGGAGCTGTAGGCAGGTGAGGATCTACTTCTTTTCGCAGGCAACCAGTGACAAAACAAGAGGAAATGACCTTAAGTTGTGCTAGGCAAGGTATTCACCATATTTAAGCCCTATGTGTAGTTCAGCTACTTACAGGTGCACAAATATTCCTTTGGTTTTAACAAGGTTACAATTAATTTTTTTAAGTGTAATGTCTTCTACTGGCCAAGTAGATTCAATGAACCTAAACCAGATATTAAAAAAATGCAAAGTAAATAAGGAATTTGGGCTACCTAAATGTTGCACTTCTGAAGTAACTAGCTTAACAGTGTGTTACATAAATTATTTGTGCATATATTTTTAAATGAAAGAACATAAGATTTCTATGGAGACAGGCATAATATGATACACACCTAGTTCATTCCCCTTTCTGTCATCCCTTCATTTTCATCTAACATGTATCACCAGTATTAATATTTTCTTACTTTCTGTTTTAACACAGCAGCATGAAATAATCACAATAACTGCATTTTAGAAAGCAAATTGCTGAAAATGCTTTTTATTTTGTTTTATCATACAAGTTAATTAAATGCAAAATTGTTATATCTTAATCTCCTTTTTTTTAAGTCTGTCGAAGGTGAAGAAAAGAAAAAAAGCAATAAGCCTAGAAATTATTTTCACCAGAAATTAATCTAGAAATAATTTAAGTTCTAGTTGGAAGACAGATATTTTACAAAGATTGGAACCTATCTAGAACAGAAAGATTATATATTTATAAAATATGTGTGTGTGTATTTCTTCCCCTTCCCCCAGGCATTAAGTGTTTGCCATGCAAACACATCCAGATTGCCACTGTATCTTTATGCAAATTCTGTCACCTCTGTGGTTTGCATAAGTATGCCCTTACTAATTCTATGATATTCCTGCAATCCCAACATAGAAGAAATACTTCTGTTCCTCATAACCATGAAGATAAAATATTTTAAGAGCAGGGCTCTCAGCTGCTGTTAACAGTCAGTGCAGAAAGCAGTACCACACCTGGTCTGCAACTGGAACACAAATGATCAAGCATATGTTACTGAAAATATTTAGTATTTTATACTGGATGTCTACAAAATACTTAATTTAATGTCAAGATGGCTTTTCCTAATTTTCCAGTACTTTGGAGTATAAATTTTGACTCTATGCCAGATATTCTCTTTGAACAATGTTGTGACAAGAATCTGTGCCAACAGCACTTGGGTAAAATATGCTATCCGTGCAACTTAGGTGTCAGGCATTCCTACTTTTCTGAAACAGCTTCAAGGATGCAGAATATGCTCAGCTTTAGTATGTATAGCAATTAATTCTTCCTTTTTGTTTTTTCCTTCATAATTTCTTTCTCTCTGTATGTGCAGGGGTTTAAATATTCATCTATCATCGGGACATTAACTTATTTCATTCCATTCAGCCTTCACATTTGAGTCTCAGTGGTGAAATATATACACGATGCAAATGTTTTAAGGGCTTCCAAAAATATTAGAAACAGACTTTTGATTAGGCTTTTTTTTTTTGATAGGCTGTAGTGGTCATGATATGGATGAGTACAAGTGAAGCGTGATATAAACAAAAGCATAATGGTAATGTTTATTATGCCAAAATCTTCTTCTGCTTGACCCTCCTGGCTTTTTTTGGTTTTATGACATTCCACTGGTTCATATCTACCTCTTGAAATGTCAACAATATACTTTAAATTTTAAAAATGCAATTAATTCTACACTGAGTGTGGAATATTACTGTCCTATTTGGTCTGTTGCAGTTTGCTGCTAGCTCATTTCAGATTAGTTCTCATTACTAGTTGGGCTGTGAAAGATACTCATTTAGCACCATATGCTCAAGAGGACATCAGTCTTAAGATTAAATTCTGCTGCATCCTCTTGGCCAGCAGTTCATCATAACAGACCTTATTTGAATGCATCACCAAGTGCCCTTGCCAGAAAAGGTACAGTAGCATTTTGTGGTTTATCTGCCAAAAATACAAAATAAGTAATTTCATTTCTCTTGGTTATCTCCAGGTTCTCAGCATTGATGCAATGATAATAAAGAAAAAACTCCCTGATAGCTTTGCAAGGATCAATGGCAATAAGGCCTTCAAGCTGTGTAGAAACAGAAAAGAAGCTATCAGAATAAGTGAAAAGAATCTTCAAGTCATTTATTTTCTGCCCATTTAACCCTAACCAGATCCCTTTGATAAAACAATGTTTTCAAAATTAAATTCTACATGATCCTCAACAAGCTATAGTTCATATGCAAGTATTTGGGGGTATTTTTCTATAGTGAATTACACAGTAAGTACATTTAAAATTCCTTTTTTAAGGATAAGGCAAATTTTCTTATAGAGTTGGACAGCTGGATATTTATTTGGCACATTTCAGTGAAGCTGAAGGACATAAATGAAGTCATGGAAGCAGTAACCATGCTCTGTCCAGACGATAAATCCTACTTCTCAGCAGGACAAAACAGCCTGGGGAGGGTTTTTCTAATGTGACCATTCTGTTTCAAGAACCTGAGCTACCTTATTAAATTATAGTAATGGTACAGTTTCATGGCACAGCAACATCACTGGTGGACTCAGTCTTTGACTGCAGACCACTCAGTCCAAACAAGGATAGAACTGATTTTCACTGAGAGTTTCATACACAGATACTATTATTGTGCTTTTAATATATTATTGTGCCATCAAAATAATAATTCCCTTCAGCACTAAGAACCTTATTAGACCTGTCATTTTAAATCATCCTTCCACTCCTGTGCTACCACAACTTCTTATCAGAACCTTCTCAAAGCACCTTTGAGGTGGTTGGGTGTGTGCTTCATAATGAAAAGACCTTTATAAATGCCTTCAGTGTGTTCTGACAGCTTACAATTATATTAATTTCAATTCAGACAAACAATACCTACTTGTTCCCTACCTCCTCTTCTGTTAGTGTGTAGGTTTGAGCTTCAATAAAAGCTGTGTTCTCCCCACAGCACTGCTGCATGACTCAAAGCACAGGACAATCCAACACTTTGGGAGAAATGAGAGCCATCTGACTTCAGCACGTGGCAAAGCCCCACTGCACCAATGAGGAAGACAACACTTTGTTCCAGGAATCCTGAAATAGTTCCTTAAAAAAGCAGTCTATTGCTGTTAATGCTGGGATTGTTTCTACAGTTTTTATTACAATTTATTTACCATAAATATGGATAGAACCCAACATTTTGACATGTAACAGGAACACATTTTAAATGCAGCAAATTACTGTGTAAAAGTATTTTCATGACTCCTCTTGCAGTAGCCTAATTCAATTAAGGATAAATTTTTAATAACATGAGAAACATAAAGACATGACATCCAAATAAGATTGGCATTTGGAGGGTAATATAATGATAAGATGGTCCAATATTTTCAATGACAGAGGGCAGTGTTTTGAAATTATACAGAAAAATAACAAACAAAAATAATTTTACATTGTCAAAAAAAACCCCCACAAAACTTAATAGCCTTAAAATTTATCATTTCTAAGATTAATAAA
This sequence comes from Alaudala cheleensis, assembly GCA_013398995.1. Lineage (NCBI taxonomy): Eukaryota > Metazoa > Chordata > Aves > Passeriformes > Alaudidae > Alaudala > Alaudala cheleensis. The sequence goes on from VWYE01018098.1 coordinate 28,060, forward strand.
AACAAAGAACAAAAGGCACACAAAACCCCCAAACAAACAATGGAAAAAAGAAACAAAAAAATATAAAAGAACAAAGGGAAGGAAGTACCTGTATGTATGTCCAAAGATGACACTGACCTTTGTTTCATTCTACTAGTATTGGAGTGCATCACATCACACAAACTTTTACATTCCTTGGATGTTTCTTTTCGGTCATAACCTCTAATGGTCTGACCAAGCAGTATTCTGGTTGGTGAAAAAAAAAAAAATAAACACGTTGCTAAAAGTGTGACTGACAAATATTTCTGCCAATTGAGTCCAATGCAAAGTGGAAGCCTTTGAAGGATTCTTCAAGGTAAACAGCTGAGGACAGAAAGAATTTTCTCACCTCAGGCACAGCAAAGATGGTAAACTAAGTGAAAATCTGTGGTGCCAAGCAATAAGACAAGAGGCAGAAACTGATGCAGGGGAAGTTCCACATGAATATGAGGAAGAACTTATTTACTGTGCAGGTGACTGAGCACTGGCAGAGAATGCTCAGATAGGTTGTGGAATCTCCCTCACCGGAGATCTCCAAGAACCGTTTGCATATGATTTTGTGAAATGTGATGTAGGATGACCCTGCCCTAGCAGGGAGATTGATCACTTCCAATCTTACACATTCTGTCTTCTGTGAAAAAAAAACAAACAAAAAAACAACAAAAAAACCCCACTCAAATTTCAAAATATTGCTCAAGACAAAAGAGAGGATTTTAGAAAAGAGACTGTACTGCACAGGAAAAATTACATGATGATTCATAATGACATGAAGGACATCAGCATAATTAATGCAAAGACAGTCTGCACACACCCTTAATCCTCCAGTAGGTATTAAGCCTGAAGAAAAGGAATAATTGTTACAGGAAATGGGTAAGCTTTAATCAATATCTATACTGTCCTTGACACTTGTTCTGAGATTCTTGATTATACCAGCTCACATGGTATTGCTGAGGATGTGAAGAAGCTTTGTGCTATAGGATAGTAAACATTTTAACCAATTTAATTTAATCTTATTTAATTTGTGCAAGTCGTCCTGCAACAAATATTGACTTCTTTGCAAATACTGAGTATAACTTTTTAAATGCATTATGCAAATAAGATTTTAATCTGGCAAATATTACAAACCAACCATTTCAATATTGCCTATAATATGCCTGGATGAATAAATGAAGGTCTATACAGATATCTATTTATTATACTTAGGCTAGTTCACATTTTTACCTTTACCTCATGTTGATGTCTCTTCTAAAAAGAAATATATTTTTCCTCTCACTTTAAAAGAAACTAAAGAGAAACAGCTGCTGTAGAGATACTGCATGATAGATGGCTAATCTGGAGATTATCCAAACCTAGGTCACCACCTAACTAAATGAGAGTACTATTTCTGCTACTTGATCAATTGAATGAAATCTCACATAAACTGGAGAAACAAAACTTATATCACAGAGTAAAAATGACTGCTGTCATCTGGAGTTAGCTTTATTTACAAAAGAAATACTTTTAATAAAAGTTTATTTGCAAAATAAACTTTATTTACAAAAACATTCTGAATAACAAATCATCTTCTTCCATTCAAGCCAGTAGCACTTCTTTCAGAAACATCTTAGAAAAGCAAACAATATGAAAGTGATTAAATATAAAACAAAATTCTCAAAATTTTTTTTGGCAGCTTTAAAAAACTGATGTAAACTTCCTTTAAAGAAGGCATTAACATCTCAGAGCAAACTTACTTTTGATCACTAATGGTATGAATTGGGTTGAAAGTGGGAACAAAGAGATGAAAAGAAAAACTTTTTTCATTATTCATTTCCCAATATGAGGAATTATTTCTCTAATTCAAATGAAAAGTCTTGATAATGTAGCCATGTAAGTAAATATTGTAATGTCAAAATTTTCCAGTAGTTATCTTTAAACAGGAACCAACATTTTCATCTATCATTAGCATAAGAAACAATTATGGAAAAACCATTGGTTACACCGTAGGTCATTACTTTATAATAGTAGTTGTCACTGCATGTTTTGGTGTATGATTTTAGTTTAAATAATAAAAACATTAATGTTGTTGCTTCATATTTTACATATAAATAAATATGTACTTCATAGTTTACATGCAAAAGCTGTTGACCACTAAACATCTTCAGTAACTGAGAATTGTGGTGGAAAAGTGCAATGGACAGGACACTTTCTGGTGTGTTCTGATCTCTCTGATTCAGCATAGGCACCTGTGTTTCTGCCAACAGTATCAAAAAATAGCAATGGGCTCATTTGGCAAGTGATGTTAATTGCATTCTCTTTGAGTTCAGGAACTTGGAGAGCATTTCGGTGTTTTAAATTAAGCCTCCTCACCAGGGACCAACTTCTGAAATGGATTGAAGGCATTGGAATTATATAAATGGATACCTTATTCTGACTTATTAATATGCATATTTCACTAATCTAAACTCCCTTTATATTCTTTTCACATTTCCCCAGGCAATTCTATAATTTTTTCCTCTCATTTCCATAAATTTATCAATATGTTACATCCCACTCTTTAACTTTTTCCAGTGTATTCACATGAAAAAGAGCAAGAATGTGTTTCATTTTTTGTCTGAAAAGTAGATGAGCAGGAAAAGGGACCCAAAGGGACAAAAAAGCAATAGGTAAATTATATAATTACATTATGCATCATCTAATTGAATTTGTACTAGTTTCTAAGTGTACTGGCAACTTCCATACGTATTCTTTTCAATGTTAATAAATGGAACTGATGAAATTATGCTAAAGACCTCTAAATGAATAGAAATCTAGTAACTGAATTTTGTGAGTCCTATAAATACATTAAAACTGTTGAAAAAATTTCAAACCCATTACATTTCAGAAAACAACCTTGTAATTGATTACCTCAGAATACCTCAACATAACCTCTTGCCTTAACTCTGACTGCTTTCTAAAGGACATGTTGATTATCTACATAATATATTGTACTTGCAGGAGTGCAACATTCTATCTGGTTGCCCTTGAGAAGGAAATTACAGATTGTCTATAGGGAAGGGCTGAACATACCTGCAAAACATTTATGACTTAATATGAAATGAATCTGGTAGTATTTTGACACCAATATAACAGTTTCTAAATTTGTGTGTGGCAGTAGGCAGATAGGTGGATTCAGAGAAATTAAAACGATTGGGAAATATTAAATACATGACCATATGGAGACATATACATGGAGGCTGAGCAAGCATTTAGAAAATGTTTTGCTATATCCTCGCCCTCTTCATTTGACTTGTTTTGGTCATCTAAGTACGGCCACTGTCAGAGATGAAATACCGAAGAAATTAACGAGGTTTTAGTCTGAGTCACAAGAGCTTCTCTAACAAGCTTTTCAACTTTGCACCTTCAAGTTGCATATATCATCATACCTATTCTGTTCTCTTGAACAGAATAGAAAAGATGGAGGGAAGACCCAGAGAAGAAAATCCTGAAAATTGAAACAGGCCTTATTTAAAGGAAAGTTAAATTCCATGGATGCCAGCCGGTTTTGCAACAATTGTTTTAACTGTGAGCTGACCTAAATGAAAGTGAAAAACAACCAGAATCAAAGAGTCATAAAATGGTTTTGGTTGGAAAGGACTTTAAAGATCATCCGTTTCCAAATCACTAGGCATAGGCAGGGATGTCTTCCACAAAAGTACATTGCTTAAAGCCCCATCCTACCTGGCCTTGAATACTTCCAGGTACAGGACATCCACAATTTCTCTGGGCAGACTGTTCAAGTGCCTCACCCTCAGAGCAAAGATTTGCTTCCTAATATCCAATCTTAACCCACTCTCAGTTTAAAGCCATTCCCCCTTTCCCTATCACCTGTGCTTGCTAATTTTCCCTCTCCAGCTTTCTTGTCAACTCCCCTGAAGTACTGGAACATTGCTTTAAGTTCTTCCCAGAGCCTTCTCTTTCCCAGGCTTAACATTCACAACTTTCTCAGCCTTTCTTCATAGGAGAGGTGCTGATCACCTTTGTGGCCCTGCTCTGCACCTGCTCCAACAAGTCCATGTCCTTCCTGTGCTGGGGACCCCAGAGCTGGATGGAACACTCCATGTGGAAAACTAAGTACCATTTTTTCACTCATTGGAAAACAGGGTATTAAATTACTGAGTATAACCCTAGCTCTAAATCCTGAAGAGGGTCCACATGTGGTACACACATTTGGACAGAGATATATCCTATATATGTGTGTTAGCATATATGCTAACATATACCAGCAAGTATTTCCTTCCATGTGTGATGCATTGAGGTCAATTGCTAGAATAAAAGCAGTAAATATTTTTGAGATCTGGCTTTGAAATTTCATGTTTATGAAAAATAAACTTCATATTGTCTTACTATTAAGAAGAAAATGCTTTGAAAAAGTTTTCAATGAATCCCATTGGATCAGAACAGTGCACCTATAACTGACTTCTAATGAACTATTAGAAAGGGAGTAACTGTCCTGACAAACAGGGTATCCTGATTTTATTTTTGTTCTATTTTTAAAGATACTTCTGAAATTATGGCCCTAAATGTCTCATTGCCAAGACAAGAGACACATGGACTATTTGGCTATGAATTACTTATTTGAAACAGCTTAGTTATTGTATGGGTCTCTAATGAAACTTAACATCCTGTTTCAGTCTGGAAACATCTGTTTTCTGGATGAGAAAAAACCTGAAAACCTTTTATATATCTCTGAAAGAAAGGATTTTGTCCTGCTAAACTACCATTCAATGCATTGTAACCAGAAGAAGCTGTTGAACTTGTACATTAATGGATTTATAGACCTTGTCAGGATCATAAAGATGAAGAAGGATCCCTTGATTGCTTTAGGTATATTTCTCATTGCCCTTCATGACTAAAGTTATTGTGAGGTAAGTTAAATACTCTTGACCTTATTTATGGTTTTGATCTTTTTATAAGGTATTGATATCTCCCAAAAATTTCAAAAGCATTTAGAAATCACAATGAATTTCCTGAATAAGTTAACCTCAGTTTTAAAATTTATCAGTAATGAAGAATAAGATCTAAAAAAAAGTTATTGGAAAGGGAAATAGCAATAATATGCATCTGTCTTCAAAATAATTAATGGAATGAGTTTATAATCACAGAATCACAGATTGTTACATAAGGGATAAGCAGAAATTAAAGTATGCTTTCTATGACAAAAAATAGAAAAGGTTGCTGTTATTTTGAGGAATAAAACATTAGTTTTATTCAGTGCTTTGCAACAAGAAGCAGAGTTACAGTATTATTCTTTAAAGTAAATTTCCATTAAACTCTTGGTTTGAGCATGTAAAACCCAAAAGTTCAGCAAGAAGTTGAATCGGTCACTCTCTCCTACCTTCCTCTGTAGTCATCCAGGAGAGGAACTGCAGGCCCAGCATCACCCCACATCATACATTGAACTCAGCTATTCCCATGGCCATTGCCATAATAGTCCTCCATCAACAAGCCAGAGTGATAGCCATGCACAAAAGGTGTCACAACTCTCCCGTGGGCTGCACTGCCTGCTGAGGAGTCTCTCTCTCCAGTGCCCACAGACAAGAGTCACAGAGCAATCAGGCTTCTAGCTTGGACCTCTTCATGGAGTGCCTGAAGACAAGTGTGAGGAATACAGGGAGAAGACAACAGTGCCTCAGGATAAGAAAGGCTGCCTGCAACCCCAAATAATCATGTTTTTTATCTCTCCCCACAAAAGTAACAGCTTTTGTTTTGCACAAAGACCAGACTGAGAAGCTAAAATTCCTGGGAAATGCAGGAGTAATTAATCATGCTACATGTGCTCTCAGGACAGAAACTAAGCAATCTTAAATTACTCTGTTAACACCTGATGAGACGTTTTATATATAGAAGCAAAAAATTATTCATCTAAGTGAAAATTTGTCTATGAATAGTACAGGATACTTTTTTCTCCTCCCAAATGTCTTTGTCTGTGCACTTAACTTTATGACATAACCTGTGTGCACTCCCATTACTTGATAAATGGAGAGGTTTTTGAAGTCCAAAGAGGACTCCTGTTGACTTTCAGTGTAAATTGGGCACTTTTTATTATCTCCCACCAGATCTATAAATGTCCTTACTTGTTCTGTACTTTAAAGAATATAGGGTTCCCCAGGCACTGGGTCATTAACTTAAGTGTTCTCTTTTCTTGCCCTAGATAAGGGGTCATGGTTAGTTAATGTGGATATTTTTAAGAAACATCATTAAACATTCATCATGACTTATTAAAAGGAGCCAGAAGCAAAATAATATTTCAGATGAAAAAGATAACCAACTTTCAATGTGTGCAAGAATAGCTAAATTAAGCTTTCTAAAGCGTTTAAAAATGGCAAAATTTACTTTTTAAAAGTCTGTAATTCTGATTTTCATTATTACTCTACATTTCAATACTTCTTCCTCCACAGCCTGGTAGGCACAAAATATCCTCAGTCTCAGGCCCTCCCCTCCCAAGTGAGCAGAGGACAACAAAGTTCTGCAGTGATTTGGCCTTTTCCAAGTATATATTGAACTTTGAATTTATTTAATGGCCTAAGGAATTTACAGCTGCAAGATCTGTTAGAATACTGTAGGGCTTATACTTCATGAGCATTAAAGTTTCTACTTCCAACAAATTAAAGGTTGTAGTTGATTTGCATACGTCTTTCTCTGCATATTCTTTCCTGCCCCCACCTTTTGTTTTCTTTCTTCCTTTTGATCAGCAGTCAAATGTTCAGTCAATTAGCAAGAATTGAGAACTGGATGATTTTCTGCTCTTAAAATTCAGCTGTTCTCCACAGCAAGACAAGAGGACCGGTGCCTTTATATTGTTAGATTACTGCATATGGTGCCCTGTCACTTTCCATGTTTCAATTCATGTTGCAGCTCTAGAAAAGAAATCATTAGGAACGAGCAATCTAACAGAATTCAAGAGTTTAGCAAGTGTTTCCTTCTAGTCAAAATTTATTTTTGTAATTGCTCAATTAATAATGTCTCTACAATTTGTAAAGCTCAAGATTCTGCATACAAAACTAACACACAAGAGAATCTACACTGAAATATTGCTGAATTTTGTTTTAAAAGTACTGCTCAGGTGTAAGTCTGAATCTTATCTATTCTAATAAAAAGGGAGACTATTTTTGCTTAAGAAAAAGAATAGTATGAATCAGACAGCCATTTTCCATACCATGCACAAGTACATCAGAACAGGGAATCCACTGATATGAGCAACACGGTTCAACGTGCTCTCAGATGACATGTAAGATTATAATACTGATTAGAGTAACACCAGTCTGGTTTGTTCTGCAATGAAGAAGCATCCTAAGAGGTGGCATAACTTGCCAGCAATTCTGTTCCATTATTCCCAAATGATATATAAACTGCTAAGTAGAGTAGTTTATTAAATATTTTAAAAAGCTGTTGCCAATGTAAAGCTATAAATTGAAAACTGAATTGTAAATATTTAGTATGCTTGAGACTAGTGCAAAAGACACATGGTATAAATAAAGAATATTTGATTACTGAAATTATGGCATTGGGGCCAGACTGGGCATTAGTACAACATTTAATCTGGAGCTCTACTCCTCTTTTGCCTACAATAAATTCAGTTGCTCAAAGAGATTTTTCTTGCTTGTTTTCCCTCTCTCTTTTGTTTTTTTTACCATAATTATTTTCTTTGAAAACCTCCTAGATATCAGGTTTTATTTTAGAGCTAGTTAAACTATATTACAGTGTAAATGTAGCACTTATCTTTTGTTTGCATATGATTAATTAATAAGTTCTGATTTTTGTGGATATTTTTGACAAGTAAACCTCTTCCACGTGGTTTATAAATATAAATACCATCTTATGATAGTCCATGAAATGTCAGCTTTGAAAGTTCATTATTGACTGCATTCGGTCACATGAATTGTTTTTTCTCCTATCTTGGAATTTTTAAAAATTTAAAAGTATTATGATGTGGACTGACAAATTAAACAACAAACATTCAAGCACATCTTCTACTGTGTGTCTTTTAGGGTAATGTTTGCTCTGGACTTCTTTACACTTTGGAATCCTCAAAATTTTGATAATTCTTGGAAAACGTATAAAAAATACCCATCATATTTGCATTATTCTTTGAGAAAATGTGTGGGAAGCTCTTAAATTAATTAGTCCTTTTCAACACAAAATGTCTTCTTTAGGTGTCTGAATATTTCTCTGAATATTTCTATCAATAATATGTAGGCAGAGGATCTTCAGATTTCCCTGCCACAAACTGCTAGGTTGTGAGGGACACAAGATTTGCCTTCAGATGGGATATGACCCTTAGGTTAAATAAAGCATTGGTCCAAACCACATAATTTCAGTCACTTGGATGAGGCGCTCTGATTCAGACTCTGCTGGTCCATGCTCCATGCTCTGCTGGCAGGAGGCAAAACCAAAATTTTATGACCCATGGAAATGGAGAATTCTGGGTTTTTTTCCCACTCATTATTGATCAAAGTCACTATTTCTTCCACCAGCCCATCCCCGTCCCAAATATGTGAACTGATCCCTTAAGGGTAGGAGCCTTTCTGTCCAAGTCTTACTAAGCTATCTGTATGTCCACCTGGCTGAGTCACCCTGTGCAGGGGTTTCATCCTCCCCTCTCCATGGGCACTACATCACATCAATACTCATTGAAGACCACCACGACTGCTAGCGCCAAGTTAGGATCTCTTCCCTACAGAAATGAAAGCATAAGCAAAAGGTAAGATGAATGATTGTGATTTATTCCAATCAGAATTTGGAAGAAGGTCAGGAGAATATATTGTTGCACAGGCAGCTGCAGACAGATGTTCAAATAAAACCTACCGCCTCTAAAAAAAACCCCACAAAACTGCAAAAGAATTAAACCAAACCAAACAACAAAAACAAAATAATCCAACTATTTTGTTGGGATATTTAGCATGAGATGGTACTAAAATGGGGAATTTTATCTCCAAGTAGTTGATCAGTGCATGTTCAGGTGGTAATGGGAGTCCATTTTAAGGGTCCTTGGCTGTACCAGAAGAAACTTCTCAAATTGCTAGTTCTACTAAATTTGTATAAGCAAGCTGAGCTGGGATCCTATGTGACCACTCTAGGGAATGCAAGATCCATTTCTATTGATTAATTTAAACTGTAACCAAAATATTTTAATTTTGTGTGTGCAAAAGATTATTTTATGAGAGCGTTTCTGCAAGTACAAAAACAGCTTCTGCACAGTATTGACAAGCAGCTTTCCTGTGTACTATCTGGGTAATTCTGCAACAGAACTGCCTGGGGAAGTCTCTGCAACAGCCAGGTCCTCCACTCAGGATGTTAATCAGCATGTTTAAGCGTATTAATCATGTCTGTCGATTGGCTTGTGGACAGCAGGAGATACCATGGGGAATCCACAGGACTGTTTAAAATTCCCATTTCAAGTGCCCCCTGTAACCATAGTTCCTCAGGAAGCCAGTCAGAAATTCAATCAGTGACCCTGTCTCAAGTCAGCCCATTGTTTCATTGGTGTGGAGAACAGCTGGCAAACACCTGGCCCACCCAAGGAAGTGATGAGGATGCATAGGCACCTGAGCACTATCCTGACACCCAACTGCAGCTGTATCTTCAACTTCCCCTATACTGTCATTAAAACAGGCTTCTCCACAAATATGTTTGAGAATTTGGGGCACCGGTTCAATTTCACTCCCTGACTGTACCTTATTTAGAAATTTTTAGTACTTTGAGAATAAATGCCTACACTTAGATGGGACAAACCAATTTCTATGTGATTTTTGATTCAGCATCTTTAAGCGATGAACAGAAGAATACTAGAAATGAAGCAAATGTTTTTGCTCTAAAAGTTTCCAGAAATTTTTGTGCCCTTTTTCTCCATTTCTAAACATTTTTTCATTTGCTGTTGTTGAGAGTATTAGGGTGGAAGAATTCTGTATAAAAGTGTGAAGTCAACTGTTGGCTACAATGTACAAAAGAGTGAAGGAAGTGAATAATTCAAGATGTACCATTCCTATATGACTTTGAACAGCTCTAGACACTGAGTATTTCCTGCTGAAGTGCTCTGGCTCTTTGGAAATTCAGGTTATCTACAGAGGTGCCAATGCAGAAAATGCAAAAAAAAAAAAAAGCATGAAGAAAAACAAACAGTAGGTACTTCTCTGAAGTTCTTGCACACTAGTTTTTGTTTGCCAGCCTTATTTCAGTATGCTCTCATTTAGATGATTTATCTTTTTCTTAATCTCTATAAAATCTTTTTGACATAAGAAAGATTTCTCAGCTAATTTCTATCTACTTCAAGCATTTTTTATTGCTGTTTTGCATTTTGACACATAGCTCCAGATAAATATTCATGATCAAAGTATCTTGCATACCAACTCCTGATAGCTGATACAGAGATTATTTCAATCAATTATAAATAATATCAAATGGAATTTTGAAGGTTTCCAACAGAAATCTTCTTATTTCATATGAAAATGTTTTGACACTTTGTGCACTTCTAGTAAATTTAGCTAAAACAAATACAGTAAGTCAACTAACTGTTGGTTTTTTCTTCCAAGATTAAGAGAAATTTCTTACAATGAGATGTATTTATTGCACACTTGGATGACCATATAATAGGCCAACCTGTAGAATTCTAAAAATATGTCCCCATAATGTGACAAGCATATCTTGATATTTGAAATTCTTTGCAGTGATTCCATGAACTATAAATAGCAGTGTTTTGCAACAGACTAAACAATGAATCACAAAACACTATCTCCTCATGAAAAAGTTTTAGAAAAAAAAGGTAGAGGATGCAGCGTGATCTGGAGTTTATTGATCTTCAAAATCCTCCAGTTTTTTTTGAAGGGACACACCAGTGGTAGCATATTTCTGAGGCAGAAGATGGGAAGTGACATATTCAACACTTGCCTTTCTTGGTAACTTTTAGAAGTAATGTGAAGTGGCTGTACCCCTTCTATCCTCTGAAGTTAATATTTTCAGTTTAGATGTGAAACATTTCAATATTTACTGGGCCTGGGAATGTATCCAACTCCATTTTGAAATGTGTAATAGAGTAGAATTTGAGACTTTCATTCGAATCATATGGAAGTCATATGTTTGAAAGCACAGTGCAAGGCTAGGCAGAAGAAAAATGAGCACAACACATCACCTGTATGTGAGAAAGGCAGTATTACCCCCCTCATGGACTTTTGAGGGAGGATAAATATTGCCCAGTGGAGTGCTCTGGGCAAACATTTGTACCTATGCATTAAAGTACAAATTGTACTTATCTCTGTCTTCATGAAACACTGTAACTCTTAATATGGACTTCCTTGCTTCCCACACTGGTTAATTTATTAATTTAAGGATTATTTTAAAAAATATTCCTGAAAATACTGGGACTAATAGCTACAAGATTTTAAAATATATTTATACAGAATTAGCTAAGCCTTGGATATTTTCAAGATGGTGTCAATGTAGTCCTACTTTACAGTTCCATCCTTCAAACAGTACCCCAAATGTCTGCATAACCACACAAAACATCAAAATTATTACAGCACTTATTACAATAAACAGCTACATAAAAATCACCACTTGGCTGCATTTTGAGTCTGGAACAATCATCAAATGTAACAGCTGCATGGTGTGCCGAATAAAGCACATATAGTATACACTGATACAAATCACTTTCAGCTAACTTTTTATGATATGGCTCCAAACAGTGTTTGTGCCTGAATTTGTAATTCGTGTACTGAACAGATGGAATAAACTGAAATACTGAAGTGCCCATAAATTGATTCATGCCACCTTGTGATTGCACACTGGAATATAATTTGCTCACCAGAGCTTTGTCTTGGCGGATATTGTCCCTCATGATCAGAGGAAAGAGGTAAAAAGAGGAAATTTTATAGCCCTGGTCTCTATTAAGGGGCAAGTTCAAGGAAGCAGCTGCTTCATTGATCAACTTTAAATGACAGTGTTTAATAATTATAATGCCAAGCACTCAGAAAAAAAACCCTAATTTAACTGTTTCCCAGAAAGCCTCAAAAGGTTTTGACAACTGTGAACATTTTCACGGGAATGAATATATCCATATCTTTTGTTCAGTTTCTCAGCAGTAACTACAGACATCTTCAATGCCTCTAGATGATATTTCAAAGAACTTATTTAGTCAGTACAAAGAAGTTGAGGTCCACCATGAACAATATTTAAAAATATATTGTCACTTAAATCGGTGACAAGAACTTGACATTCCTTCCCATCACTCTGTGTCCGGGTGAAAGCACAGATGTGACTAAGAAAATCTGGGCTCTGTTCTTGGCTACAGCATTGAAAGAGACATTTGCTGTTGGCACTCCCCATTTTAGTCTTCCCATCTGTAAAATGTGGATGCTAAATTTTACTTTTCCCAATGGTGAAAACATGGGGTCTAGTTCACTGCCACCTGAGTGGATGCCATGATCTGCTGGAATATCCAGTAAAAACGACCAAAAATTAGTATTAGCTGTCCACAGCAGTTAGATTATCAACACCAAAATGACCAATTTCCTCATTCTGTATTGCTTTAAACCTTATAGTGAACCAAGAATAGTTACAAATCCACACTGCAAGCTGCTTTTTATGGTTGCACCTTGTGTCCAAACATTTGTGCAACTCAGCTGGCTACAGCTGCTATGTTACTTAGGAAGATAACTGTCCTGAATAAAGACAATACAACGTTTTCTTCCTCGAGACATCACTAAAAGTCATATTTTCTAAGTTCTTTGACTCCCTAATTTGTAACAGAAAAGAGGTTCTTATCCTCCTTGAGGGTAGAATTACAGGCATTGATCATTGGCTTTGAGTCAGGCTTCACTTCCATACAGAATTCAGTCCTGTATTCTTTGATATACATGAATTTGGACTAAAAAACATACAAGAGCATATATATTTATTAACATGAAAAATGAACAATTAGGTGTGACATTTCAAGTCTTTCCCTGAATTAGAGAAAGTGGAGACCCTGATAAAAGATCTCTAGCAAGAGAAAAAGCTACATCTGCCACTCAAATTTTTATCTTTGAAATGTTTCCGGCTTGAGTTTTTCTTTTGTCTTTTTCTTAATAAAGATCACTGCAGATCAGCTTCTGATTCCTTTCAAAAAATTAAAGATACTGGATGGACTATAAGAATTTGAAGATTTTGCCCACTAGCCTTGTTCTGCCTCATATTCCAGGTTCTAAAGAGGGTTGAAAACGTGACAGACAGCATAGTTTAACTGAATAGCTGAAAAGGGAGCACAATTTCTACACCCCACTGTGCAGCCCCAGCCAACAACTAAGCACTACACAGCTTTTCATTCAGTCCCCATCCCCAGCTGGATGAGGATGAGAATCAGAAACGTGAAAATAAAATAACATGGGGTTGAACTATGAAAAATTAATAATTGAAATATAAACCATAATAACATACAAAACAAACTTAAATAAAACAGAAGTGGCAGGGGAGGCAAAGGAGGAAAGGAAAGAGGAGGGAGGTGGGCAATGGAGAGATGGAGTGTGAACCAGCCCCTTTTCTCAGGCTTGAAGCAGATACATAAAATAATAGAAGTTTCACAGCAGAAAGCAAGACCACTTAGCACATTGTAAAGAAAAATTGTTTTTCAAAGAAAATTACCATAACAGATGGCAAACTGTGTGTGCTACAGTTTGTTCAAAAGTAATAAAAAAGTAAGCAGTATGAAAGGCAGCATAAAACAAGAAAAGAAACCACTTCTATTAGCAGAAAAGAACAATTAGGATGCTTAAGCATCAGAAAAATATAAAATTAGTAGACAGATCAACTTTACTGACAATAAACACAATTAGAATGGAGTCGGTCACAACAATATAAAGGAACTAGCCTCTCATCAAGGAAATTAAAATAAGCTGTAAATACTTTATATACATCTGTATTATTCATTTTTTTCCCACATGAAATTCAGGATACATAGTAAGATATGTTTAAAATACATTACAGCAATTTCAATGGCAAAGATTTTTTTCCAAGACACATGAAGCAATGCAAATTGAAGGTCTATTTAAAACTGCTGGCCATTATTACTTCAATAAATAATAAATCAACAATTTGCCAACGACTTCAGCATGCACAAAGCTAATGCACAATTCATGGACCAGCTGATGCATGACTCTCTATGCTTGAATTTTGAGAGATATATTTACATGCCAAAGAATATACTCTGCAGCTGAAAAGAAGGAAATACAGAAGTTATGTAAAGCTATAGAAGGGTTCAGGAAAGCATTGAACCAGAGAGAGATCAGAACACTTTGAATAAAATAAGTTCAAAGGACCATATCTCACTTTTCAGCCTTTTTACCAAAAGGGATGGGAAACACTCTGAGTAGGCTACTCCACATTTTTGCACTCAGAATTTGTGACAGCTCTCCCCTCTGGATCATGGCAATGGTCACTGACAACGTCAGCTCAATGCCTTAGCTGCATTAATTTGGTAGGGCTGTGACATTCATGCCCTTCTACAGGGACCAAGGTCAGGTGGATCACAAAGCCCCAATCCTGCTCTAGTCCCATCTCTGTTGGACTTTTGAAGAAGAGTGGGCACTGTATAGAGGCAGGAATCTTCATCATTTCTGGAATGGCTCAAGAGATTGATGTAGAGAGAGAACAGAATACAGGTAGGTCCCTTTCCCACTGATAGTCTGCTAAAGCTTTATTTTTAGGAGTGATTTATAATTTTTTATTATTTTTGTTTTTACTTGAAATACAATATGAACTTCATGGGACAATGAAAAAAGGAATCTTTCACTTGGGCCAGTTTAGCTACCACCTAATATGTTCGCAGTTTTTTGGGGTTTTTTTCCCTCTAGTATCATGACTTGGGGAGTAAATTTCAAAGAAGCAATATGCAAAAGAGGAAAGGGACATGCAAAATAAATTAGGGATATTTGTGGTATTTTTAGATGGTACAATGAAAGTATCTGCACTTATAAAGGACATAAAAGAGAAATATTGATAACTCCCTCTTAAGAAATATTTTTATTGCTAGTAATTTTTGCATAGATGGGACTGGATTGGCATAAGCAGGTTTTAATCTGAATCTCTTTACACATTTTTTTTAACAGTGTGTCATAATACAATCATTAAGAAAAGGAAAAGATTTCCTTCTTGCAGTAAGCCATGGGTCTTTGTTTCCCCCAAGCCTGTATTGAAAAACATGACACATTAGTTATGAACAGAATCATAGAATCAC
>VWYE01018099.1:0-37409 GCA_013398995.1 Alaudala cheleensis
CAAAGTGTTATGAACTGACTGCACCCCCCATTTCTTGTTGCCCTGGGCCACTTGGAAGGAAGAGGTGGAAAAGTTGGGAGTTAAGTTGTTCCTGGAAAGAAGTGAGGGTTGGAGGAATTTTTTTTTATATTTGTTCTTATATCTCACTCTCCAACTCTGATTGGCAATACATTCAATTATTTTTCCCAAGTTGAGTCTGTTTTGCCTGTGGAGGCAATTGTTAAATGATCTCCCTGTCCTTATCATGACTCATGAGCATTTCTTCGTACTTTTCTCCGCTGTTCTTTTGAAAAGGGAGAGTGATAGAGCAGCTTGGTGAGCACCTGACAGTCAGCCAAGGTCAAGCCACCACAAGACTTCATCTATTTTATCCTTATGAGGTAGGCTGTATCAGATAGCCACAAAATCACCCATGTTGTTATGTCATCTAACCTGGATCCTTAAGCTCTCAACTGGCTTATCATCCATCCCTAGGCAAAGCTCTATGCATTGCCGCTCCTCTTTCATATAGAGCACCTTCTTGGCTTGTTTCCCCTAAAGGTTCTGCATCTATCCATTGCAGCACTCCAGAGAATCCCACAGTTATAGTTGCACAAAGTCTAGTTGGAGGACAGTAAATAGCAGTGTACCCCTAGAGGTCAGTACTGGGTCCAACACTGTTCAATGTCTTTATTGGTGATTTGGTTGATGGGGCAGAACATACCCTCAGCAAGTTTGCTGATGCCGCAAAACTCTGAAGAGTCGGTGATGCATCGCAAGGTTGTGCTGCTATCCAGAGGGACCTCAACAGGATGGAGAAATGGGCTGACAGAAACCTCATACAGTTCAACAAGGGGAAGTACCAAGTCCTGCCGCTGGGGAGGAACAATCCCATGTGCCGGTACATGCTGAGGGGGCCAACTAACTGGAAAGCAGCTTTGCAGAAAAGGACCAGTGGGTCCTGGTGGACACCAAGTTGAACATGAGCCAGCAGAGTGCCCTTGCTGCAAAGAGGGCTAACGGTATTCTGGGTGGTATTAGACAAAGTGTTGCCAGTAGGTCCAGGTAGGTGATCCTTTCCCTTTATTCAGAACCATTTGAGTGCTGTATACCAGGAGTCCTGTATCTAGTTCTGGTCTCCCCAGTACAACAGTGACATGGACATATTGGAGAGAGTCCAATGAAGGGCCGTGAAATGGCACTGCTTAACTGTCCTCAAGGTGAAAAAATTTCTCCTGTCAAGTCAGGATCCCTCTTTTTTCAGTTTATGCCCAGTGTTTATGACCTTCCTGCCATGCATCATTGTGAAGAGGCTGAGTCTGTTCTTGATACCATGTAGATATTGAAAAGCTTCTATTAGGTCTCCCCTAAACTTTCTCTTTTTCAGGCTGAAAAACCTAGTTCCCTCAGCCTCTTCTCAGAAGATGTGCTCCAGCTCCCTGATCATATCAGTGGCCCTCTACTGAACTTGCTACAGTTTATCAACATCCTTCTTGTAATGATAGGGATCCAAACCTAAACTGGATAAGTCTATGAGCCAATAAATGCAGTAGTTCTCAATGTGGAATATTTAAATACTGAAGATGCAAAAGGTTTCAAGAGAGGCACCTTGCCATCTTTTTAATTTTTTTTTTTTTTTCTTTAATGTTTAGGTGCCTTGACTCAAGCCATTCGCAATTTTGCAAAAAGCCTTGAAGGTTGGCTTTCCAGTGCCATGAACAATATTCCACAGAGAATGATACAAAGCAAGGTAAACAAAGTTGACTGCAGTTTTCTTCTCTTTCTGCAATTGTACACTAGATGTCATTCAAGATCTAAAAATAGCAGCATTTTAACTTTTATGCTAAATGTCATATTTAGGTCGACCTTCAAACATGAACCCTGGGGTTGGACGTACCTTTGTTTTGGCCCAAAAAATTGTAGGAAAAACTGTATTTGTTCCATTATATGTGCATTGCAATATATGAGGGCTCAGAAATTAATACAGCAGTATTAGAATTAAAATAAACAAAACAGAAGATTGGTTGATAATATAATGTTTTACAATAAATGGATTTCTTCATAGGTTGCCACTGTAAGTGCCTTTGCCCAGACTTTGAGAAGATACACATCTCTCAATCACCTGGCTCAGGCAGCTCGGGCTGTGCTTCAGAACACTTCTCAGATTAACCAGATGCTCAGTGATCTCAACCGTGTGGATTTTGCCAATGTACAGGTACCTTTAGCTTTAAAACCTAGACTTTAAAAAAAGTTATCTCCACGCATTTTTTGAATTTTTATTGTTAGTTCTTATTCTACCAAGAAAGCAAAGTGGGAACATTTTTCTGATCTATATATATACAGTGATTCAGTCAAAACTTTCCAGCTTCTGCTTTGGCCATAAGAAAAATAGAACCTCAGAAACATTATCTATTTCCATTTTCTCTGAAGGATTCTTATCCTTCAGACCATGCATTCTGCCAGTTTTTATTTAATGCAGATGAAAATGTAGACTACATGTGTTCTTAAAATGAACAGCATGAAAAATACCTGGAGATGAAATCTTGGATAACATGGCTTCTGATCTTTCATTTAAAAATATTGATCATAGAGCACTATTTCCAGTACATATGGTTTAATTATTTTTAATATGTTTCATAATTTTATTTAAAATACAGTACCATTAGTATACTTTCTTAAATTGTTTGTGTTTACATTTCCAACCTTTCCTAAGTAAATGGTTAGAACTAGTTTCCAGTTATCTGTAAAACATCAATTTATTATTTTTCATTTGGTTTAGAAAAAGGTTTCCCTTTTAGCTCTTTCTTAGAAGAAACAAGCTTTTTTTCTCCTGCTGCTCAACTAACTTCCATGGCCCAGATTACTGGTAATCATACATTTGTCTTCTTTCATGAACAAACATTTTAAAGATTTTAGCTTAAAAGAAGTTCAGAAGTTCACTTGCACAGTTGAATTCTTTTTGTTTCTTGCAAAGATCTTTGAATAAATAACATTTAACACAATATAGTTATACTGCATAATAGTGTGTAAATTACCTAAGATTTAGTATGTAACCAAATATATGGTATATTAAAAATTGTTCTGTGGTAAGATATGGAATCTATGAAAGTTGAGCTGTTACCTTGGCATGTGACAGCTAGAGTTTAAAAATATGGTCTTTGTTAAATCAATATTGGTTTTCTCAAATTCCATTCAACAGAAGTATCCATATTGGTCTTAATAAAACTTTAAAATTTAATAAAGTCATATTCCATAATAATACTGTGAATTGCTCTTTATTGTTTATAGACTGTGTTTGTCCAACTGTGTGCTATTTATATTACTCATTAGGCAATGTGTAATATATTGCAGACTGTGGATAAACACAACAATCCTTTTTTGCCTATAAAAGAAAGTTCTTTTAAAGGGAGGTGATTAAAAAATGCAACAAATTTTATTTGGTCTTTTGTCCTTTGTCGTGGTTTAGGAATGGTATTCCCCAATTCAGTGTTCCCACTGAAACACCCCAGACCATGTGCCACTTACTCACTCCTCCCCTCCCCGTGTCAGGATGGAGAGGAGAACTGGAAGTACAAAAGGTAAAAAACATGGGTTGAGATAAGAAAAATTTACTAGAAACAGCGATGAGATAAGAAAACAAACAGTAACAGTAACAATATTAATACCAAAAGTGTATAAGAGAGGTGAGCAATTCACATGGAAATGTTCACCACTACACCAAATGGAGCCTAACAATACTCGACCTCTGCCACACTACCCCAACCTGGAAGGGACCCCTTTCCCCATTACTGGAAAATTACATGCGATAGTATAGAATAACCTCTGGGTCCAAGACATGCCCCCTCTTGGCTACAGCAAAAATTAACCCTGTCCTGGCCAGAACCAGGACATAATCTGTGAATGCTGCTGTTTCTAAGTGGCTAGAACTTGATCTTACCCTTCTTGTGTTAACTCCTCCCCTTCAACTGCCTATAAAACCCCATGACCTTGCCCCTGCCTCATCCACCCCTACACCTTCCAACTATATACATATATATACATATGTATACATAAACACATATATACACAATCACAGGTATCATTGCCATAGGCAATGGCCATCCCTCCAAGATGTCTGCTGAGTTCAATTAGTTCTTAACTGTGGGTTCTATCCATCCTAGATGTCTTCCAGGGCAGGAGAGCTGGTGTGCTTTTGGCTGGTTGCAAGCTGCATCAGGAGCTCATGACTGGTGTATCTGGAGCACTCCATCCTCATTGTCCATGGTAGTTATGACATACAGTGGCAGTGTCATTCAGCAACCAGTATGATACAATTCAACATTGCAGACTGTTCTCCCCCAAAATCAAATCTTGAGGTACAACTTGCCTTGACCCACCTTGTCCTTCAATAACTTCTGCAACTCGCCATGTAGGACTCCATATGGCAGCTTTCTATTTTCAATGTATCCTTACAACATGGCAGGAACTGTCAGTGAAGAGAGCATATCACTTTTTATTTTCTGGTAGCTGATTATATGGTGGGGCCTCCTCAGCATGTGTCACCTTCTCCTCCTCCGATAGTCCAAAATTTTCGCCTTCAGGCTAGTTCATGATAACTTTCAAGATCCCTGGGCAACTGGGGTTTCCTATTCAAGCTTGCTNTATTTTCAATGTATCCTTACAACATGGCAGGAACTGTCAGTGAAGAGAGCATATCACTTTTTATTTTCTGGTAGCTGATTATATGGTGGGGCCTCCTCAGCATGTGTCACCTTCTCCTCCTCCGATAGTCCAAAATTTTCGCCTTCAGGCTAGTTCATGATAACTTTCAAGATCCCTGGGCAACTGGGGTTTCCTATTCAAGCTTGCTGTGTGATCAGTGCAACCCACTTACTCCACGTAGCATCAGTGGCCTGATGCGTTGAAGGGACTTTCCCTTTGAACATCCAGCCCAGCACTGGCAGTCAGGGTGCCAGGAGGAGCTGTGCTTCAGTGCCAATCATTTCTGAAGCAGCTCAAAGCCCCTCATAAGCTGTCAGTATCTCTTTTTCTGTTGGGGTGTAACAGGCCATAGATCCTTTGTATCCCTGACTCCAAAAACCTGGAGGCTGACCTCGAGTCTGCCCTGGTGCTTTCTGACAGAGGCTCCCGGAAGAATCATTCTCCCTGGCTGCGGTGTAGAGCACATTTTTACATCCTGTCCTGTCCTGATTGGCCCAAGGGCTACTGCATGAACTGTCTCCTGTTCAAAAGCTTGTTGCTTAGAACCCCACTTAAAATTGTTCTTCCATGTCACTTGATAGAGAGGATTTACAATCTGACTGTAATCTGGAATATGCATCCACCAAAAACTCACAGCACATAGGATAGCCTGTGTTTCCTTCTAGGTGGTTGGTGGGAACATAGCTGCTATTTTGTTGACCACATCCCTTCGAATCTCATGACATTAATCTTGCCATTTTATTCCTAAAAACCGAATTTCCTGGGCAGGTCCCTTGACCTTACTTTGTTTTATGGCAAAACTGGTCTTCTGGAGGACTTGGGTTATCTTCTCCCCTTTCTCAAAAACTTCCTCTGCTGTGTTGCCCCACAGGATGATGTCATCAATATACTGTAAGTGTTTTGGAGGCTCACCCTTTTCCAGTGCAGTCTAGATCAGTCCATGGCAAATAGCAGGGCTGTGTTTCCACCCCTGGGGCCATGTTGTGAATGAGTGTTTTAAGTTCACTTAAAGAATCGCCAGCAAAGGTTTAATATAAAAAGCCACGTCATGACAAAGTCCATTGGCAAGGTTCACTCTATTATTTACTAGATGGTTAAAACACACAGATAAAAAGCAAACAAAAAATACAAAATCAGTCAATCCAAATCAAAATAAACACAAAACTATCTATGTGGAGGCTGGGGCAGAAGGAGGGGAAGATGAGAGGCTAGGAAAAGGTAAGGATAAAAATGGAATACAGAAGACACTCCTGTTGAGTCACAAGCTTCAGAGTAGACTCCCATGATAAACTGAACCCTGGACTTGACCAACAACACTTAAATATAACAGATTTAAAACTTAATAGTATTTAACTTAATCAATAAGTTAAGCAATTTAGTAAAGGATTCATATAGAATTTGCTATGCTATGACAGTAGCTTACTTGTAGTCCTAACTTAGTTACAAATCTAAAGTACTTGAGAATCTAGAACAACATCCCTGGTATATTGGCTACAGCATATACACACTCACATGCACCAAGGTGGTACCTGTGAAAAAATCCCCTCGAATTCAGTGAGATACTCACTTCAGATGCCATTGCATCTTCTCAGGGGGTAAAGGATTGACTCCTGAGGAGTTGTTTGGTGATCCTCTGAGTATAGCAAATTTGAGACTTCGCTGGCTCTGAGAAACCTTACTCAGAGGGATGTTGCTGGTCACAGCCTGCTGCAGTCCAAGAGAGCTCAAAGGCTCTTACTTTGGACCACTGTTGGTTGGGTCACAAGAGAGTGGACTTTAGTCATAATAATTTTCTATCCTGGCTGCAACTCAGGTCAGTAACTTTCTTTGAAAGCTTGATAAAAAATATTATTCTGCTTGGGTAGTTATTCAGGCAAGAAAAATAAGTTTCCATGGCTGTTCATTAAAAAACAGGAGCTCATTAGACAACACAGGTTCCTGGGAACAGACAGTGGTTTTGATAAGCTCAAGAGAAACTCTTTGTGAAGGCTCCTAACGAGCATTTCTTAGATCATAATGAGGCCTGGCGAGGGGGGTATGCACCACCACAGGCAGTCGGTTCCAGGTGTACTGGACGCCCCTCCAGGTGAAAGCAAACTGTGGCCTGCACTCTGCTGCTAAAGGAATGGAGAAAAATGCATTAGCAATATTGATGGTGGCACCACTTTGCTGCCTTGGACTCCAGTTCATACTGAAGTTCCAGCATGTCCAACACAGCACCACTCAGTAGTGGTGTGACTTCGCTCAGGTCATGATAGTCCACTGTCAGTCTCCACTCTCCATTTGACTTACACACTGGCCAGATAGGACTATTAAAGGGTGAGCAAGTCTTGTTGAGCACTCCCTGGCTCTCCAGTTCACAAATCATGTCATGAATAGGGGGGGTCACAGAGTCCCAGTTGGTGCAGTGTTTTTGACAGTGCACTGTTGTGGTAGCAATCAGTGCCTGTTGTTCTTCGACCTGCAGGAGTCCCATAGCAGAAGGGTCCTCTGAGACACCAGGCAAAGGATTCTGATGTTGAATTCCCTGTCTCCAAATGTCACGGGATGAGTGGGAGCTTCAGACAAGCCCTGCCTTAGCCTCAGATTTTGGCAGGAGTTTAAATTTAAGGAATCACTCTGACCCGCAGATTATAGTAATGGTGAATCAGGTCTATTTATAAAAATGAATTATTTACTAAACAGACAAGAGATAACAGACAAAAGATCTTAATCAGAGTATACACAGTATAAAACTAAACTACTAGTAGATTGATTACAGGATAACATAAAACAGTGCACTATATCAAGGTACATATTTAACGCTAGCAAAAGAAATAGTATTGATTAGGAGTCAAATGCAGCTTGCCACCAAAATGATGATAATGTACACAGATTCCTTCACTTAACCCCTTGAGAGTAACTGTGAAGCAGGCGTCCCTATTTATGGGAGAAGCTCCCCACATTTCCAGGGAAATGTATACAAGATTTCTGCTTTGTGAAAGTTTGGTGTGGCTGTTATAGTTGTAAAGTGAGGTGTCTGTTGGTCAGAAATCCAGCTTATCTTCCAGATCTCACTTCAACAGTAAGATGTGTATTGGCAGTTGGGAGATGCCAGACCCATGTTAACCCCATGGCACCAAAATAACTCACTACAAGACAGCTTGTCCTGATTGAGTTATCTGACTGGTTAACAAACCACAGATAAGCTCTTGTGGGGGAAGGGGGGTGAGATGCCCTGCTACACCACAGCAGCTATCCCAGAAGCCCAACAGATGCCCTTTTGAGCCCTTGAAATACCCTCTCCTGAGGTAATCTATGCCAAGGATGCACAGGGCCTCTGGGGTGCTTTTGCCATTCATTCCCTGTCAGGCTCACTTCAGTTTCCAGTACAGTCAGCTGTTGGGATCCCCCTGTCCCCCCAAAAACAGAGATGGATTCTGCTTCCACATATCTTGATGTGCCAGGCCACAGGATCCACACAGTGCAATAAATTTGAGTGTCCCTTTCCTCCACCTGGCTGAGGGCAGGGCCACTTTAATTATAGAATCATAGAATGTTAAGAGTTTTGAATGGACTTCAAAGATCATTTAGTCCCACCCCCCCTGCCATAGGCAGGGACACTGCACACTAGACCACAGTGCTCAAGGCCTTATCCAACCTGGCCTTGAACACTGTAAGGGATGGGGTAACTACAGCTTCTCTGGGCAACCTGTTCTAGTGCCTCATCACCCTTACAAGTAAAGAATTTCTTTCTTATGTGTAACCTAAATTTTTCCTCTTTCAATCAGTACCCATTACTCCTTGTCCTATCACTACAATTCCTGATTAAGAGTCCCTTTCCAGCTTCCCTGTAGGTCCCCTTCAGATACTGGAAGGCTGCTATGAGGTCTCCATGCAACCTTCTCTTCACCAGGCTGAATAGCCCAAACTTTCTCAGGCCGTCAACTGTCTTTGTAGGGAAGATACTCCAGTCATCAATTTTGTGGCCCTCCTCTGGACTTGCTCCAACAGTTCCATGTCTTTCTTATGTTGGGGACACCAGAACTGTATGCAGTACTCCAGATGGGGTCTCAACTAGAGCTGAGATTAACCTTGGACCTGCTGCCAATGTTCCTTTTGATGCAGCAAGACACGGCTTTCTGGGCTGTGAGCGCATACTGCTGCCTCATGCTGAATTTTTCTTCAACCATCACCCCCAAGTCTTTCTCTGCAGGGCTGCTCTCAATCACTTTTCCCCCAACCTTTTGGTTTGTCTGGGATTGCTGTGACCCAGGTGTAGGACCTTGTACTTTGCTTTGTTGAACTTCGTGAGGTTTGCATCGGCCCAGCTCTCAAGCCTGTCATGGTCCCTCTAGATGGCATCCCTTCCCTCCAGCATGTAGACTGCACCACATGGCAAATTTGCTGAGGCTGCACTCAATCCCACTCTCCATGTTGCAAAGATGTTGAACAGTATTGGCCCCAGTACTGACCCCTGAGGGACAACACTAGTCACTGGTCTCCACCTGGACAATGAGCTGTTGACCACAACACTTTGCGTATGGCCATCCAGCCAATTCTTTATCCACTGAGTGGTCCATCCATCAAATCCATGTCTCTCCAATTTGAACTGTGTCTCCAAATAGTACTGGTCATAGTACTCATTGCTTACTTCTTGTAATTATGATCAACTTGTGGTTCCTTCAAGAGGATCAGAAATAACATCAGCCCTTCTATTCTCTGTGAGGAGTTGCCCACTGGAAACTGTAGCAGCATTTATTCTTGAAGAAATTCCTGTGGTGGTTGTTCTTCCTTTTAACTCACGTACCCGTAGTCCTAGGGCAGACGTGGGTTTTCCATCCCACTTCCTCATTTCCTCTCTGTGATCATGAACGTTGTGATGGTTTTAGTTCTCAACCAGGTGGAAACACCAATTTATGTAGTGGTTTCACATTTGCCAATTTCGGTTTCCCAAAATTAGTGTAGTGGTCTGAGTGTCTACCAGAATAATTTACTCTTTTTCTGCTGTGAGATAGGATTAGGAGAAAAGCAAAGCAGGCTAAAACTTGAAAGGTATAAAGACAGATTTATTAACAAACACTAAAAGAAGATAAGGAGAATCAAAATGAAACCTTAAAAACACTTCTCATCCCCCCACAACTATTCACTTTCCTCCTAACAACACAGAGACAAAATCTGTGATTTTCAGTCAGTTTCACCACTTTAAAATAGTCTTTCATCAGTTCTTTAGGAGAGGAGCCTCTCTTAGAAATCCCATGGAGACATCACCACAAGAAAAGAACAGTCCTCTGGTGGCTCCCATGTCACAGATCTGCAGCTGCCCAGAAACTCTGCAAATCCTGAAGTCGTTCCCATTGGCAGCTTTTCCTGCAACTGCATATGGGCCATGGAGTCATGCTACTCATGGGGTATCATTTTTAAAGATGAATTGATGTAATACTACACGTGGCCNATGAATGGCTCCAAAAGCAAAGGATTTTTTTTCATATCAAGGAACAGAGATCTTTTCTCTTTCTAGGGGCAGATCCTCATCTTCATCTCATCTCTCTCTCTGTTCAAGCTTCTCATGAAACCACAGATACTTCATTATTTTCTTAGTCCATCACAAATGCCTTTGCTTAGCTCTACAATTTAAATACTCTGATCATCTCCCCAATGCATATTTTTCCATGGTTTAAAGGGATATTTTAGTCCAGTCTCTATGGCCTCACTAGAGAAGTCCAGCCCAAACTAGGCAACTCCTCAAATCTTCCTCCCATGTAGGACTGTCACTCACTCTCTCTTCACTGACTACATTCTCATGCTGTGTCTCCCCACATTTCTCTCTGGCTGTTCTCTCACTCAGAGAAAGGTTAGTGCTTTGCAAGCTTCATCTGGGCAGGGAAAGAGTTTAATTATTGCCTGGGTCTCTCCCTCTTAGGCTGGGGCTCAGATGTTAGATTTCAAAGCTGAGCTGATGGGGAGGGGCTCAGGAACGGCAGCCAGGATCTCAGTAGCCAGGCTGGTGGATGTCTCCTGCCCTCTCCTGGTTAAATCGGGGTGGGACTGGCCCAGTCCAGGCCCGGAGCTGCTCCCAGGAGCCCGGTGGACACCTCCCTTGGCCCAGGCTGGCGACAAGGCAGCCCTTAGGGTCACCTGGATATTAATAGCTGTGGCCTCCCCTCCCCCCGCCGGCAGCTGCTGGGATCCAGAGGCTTGGCCAGGCCAGGCCAGCCCCACCAACACAGAGGAGCGGCCTGCTCCTCAGGCCAGAAGGAAAAGGAAAGCCCGGGCTCTGCTCAACTAAATATGTGTATTCACAATGGCACATCCAGCTTCCTCAGTGGTTATACAATATGTCAGTCTCTAAAAATTGGCCTCTGATAGGTCCCTGTCCTCTCCAAAGGAAATTCCAAGGTCCTTACAGGGAACTGTTGCCTCTTTAACTAAAAACCAAGCTGTGTTAACCCATGACAAACATAAAATCACAGAATACCTCAAGGTGTGTTTCCCCTCTTAAACAGGGTGGTGCTTGTTCCTAATAGCAGAGATTCTTGTCTGTACTGGCAGGGCATGGGACATTTCCTCTTTAAATTGCTGATAGTCCTTAGTGTTTCTACAGCCAAGATGCAGTCCTGTCTGGAGGAAGACAGACTTTCTTCATATTGCCAGAGTTGGGCAACCAAATTATTCACTGTTTGTTCATGACATCACTGCCAATGAGTTGGCATATGACAATGGCGTGCTCTGTAGAAGTTCCACTACATGGATTGTGTACAGTGGGCCTCATCTGGATCTAGAGGGGATTGCTCGTTATTTGAATCCCTATAGAGTACCTCCAGCACAGCAAATTCTCACAAGTACTGGATACTTTTCTCCATGGTGTTCCACTTGCCTTGGTGCACTGATAGATCATCCTTGAAAAGCTATCTTTCCCTCATACTTGACAGGAGTCACCTCCAGAGGCTGAGAGTTTCTGTCCTCTTCCCAATGCCCTTGACAATGCCCACATCCCCAGACAGGGGTCCCAGCTGCTTGGCTTCATTACCGTCTAGTTTCCAACTGTGGGCTACTTTATCCCAGCATCAGGTCACCAGGGGCTAACCCAATTTGTGGCTGAAATCTTTTTGGATATCTCACCGCTCACCCAGTGTCAGGTGAATTTCTTCAATTCTGCCTCTTCCTCCTGTTGTGAGGGCCCTGCTTACTCCTCTTCATTCCTTACTAAGTGAACTGATTTTGTCTTGGATTTTTTCTGCTGTATAGGGGTGACTGCTACAGGCACAGGTTATTCCTCTGGCTCATCTGCAGTTTGAGTGGCCATGTTGGTCTTCTTTCCTCCTCCTCCTCCCCCTGAGGGTGCTGTCTAGTGATGAGCAGTGTCTGATAAATAGCAGCCAGATCCCAGCACACTGGACCCAGCACACTTCACTCCTCTCTGTATCCACCACAGTATTTTCCACTGAAATATTCTACGACTTTATCAGGGTCCTGTATTTGTTCAGGGGTGAACTCCCAAATCATTGGAGGAGAGAATTTCTTCAAAACCTGGCCCATTTTCTTCCACATTCCATGCCACTCATGACTACTCCCCCTTGGGGCAGATCTCTGAATGACCTTCCTAAAAATCTCTTTCTTGACTAAACATGATGTGGACTGCACTGAGGAGACCTGGCAGACTTAGCAACAAGAACATGCTTTCCTTAACACCCAGGGGAAATTTTAAATTCTCAAAAGCTCTTGTAACAGGCCTGAAGGAGGAAAAGGGCATGAAAAGGTGCAGAATATAATTATCTCCTGTTCCCCCCAGAGACTAGGTACAATTAATAATGAATTCCCAGAGGTAGCGTCTGAGGTAAGGGCAGGAGAGCAGCACTGAATACACATCCCAAATGACCCTCATTGCTCGTGATGTTATCCTGTCATAAATTGATATCCCACAGTACAGCAACAAAGCTATTCTGATCTCTCTTCCTGCTCTGAAAAAGATCAAAGCAAATAACAGAAATAAGCTACATGGATACTAAGCAGATAACAGAAATAAGCATAGAAAGGCAATGCATTAAATCATTACTACAGACTACAGCTAGTGATTAAGAAAAGATACATCACCAGTTACCCTAATAGGTTATCATCATCGTAGTCCATACTTCAGCAAAGGACCAAAGACACCCTTCTGCTAATTTGGAAATCCTACGTAGTGCATCTACTCATAGGTGAGGCTTCTGATCCTGCTATAAAGGTCTTTGACTTTCATATTGTTACTTGTATAAGGGTATGTGACCAGATGTTTATTTTGGAACTTTTTGGTCTGGCATACAAATCCACCGGCGAGGCATCCGGGCATGTCAAGCATGAAACCCCTGTTTTCCTAAAATTGCATATGTTATTTTGAAAAGGTACTGTCCCAGTTTCAAGGCAAATTCTAGGAGAAAAAAAGCACTCTAAAATGCATGTTTTTCTCTAAAGAGATAGGGCTTCAATAATTCCCCTTTCTTCTGCCAATGAGAGAAATGGATACCAGGGGATGAAAGTGAAAAAAAAAATTACTGTTTATTGACAAAAAAAACCCCCAAAACCAAAAAACAATAACAGTGTCCACAAGGCACAGAAAACGAAAGGAAAAGGAAGAAAAAATTTTAACCTTACACCTCATCCCCACCTTGCCATGTGACCAAGAGGCAAAGATTGCGCCTGCCCTTCTTTGTCCATGGGGATGGGAGGAGAAAGGAGTTCACAGCTAGGAACCTGTTGGATTTCTGGCATGGGTCTTCTCCTTACAGCAGCCAAAGTTGGAGGATTTTAAAGTCCTTTCTCGTGTTGCTTCAGCTCCTCCAAGGTCTCAGGTTTGGGGCGGTCCCACTGGCTCCCCAGATGGGCCAAAAAAAAAAAAAAAAAAAAAAAAAAAAACAAGCTAGGGGAAGTGTGAGAAACAAGACTCATTATTTTAAAATTTAAAAGTTTAATAAGGCATAAAAGGGACGGTAAACAGCACTGGGTGCTTGGCAAATTGCTAGTGGCACGTCAGTTAGCTTTAACAACTTTCCTTATATACTTTTTCATTGCATTGATCAAGTGCATATTCATGAAGATTATACATAGTTAAACATTTCTTTGAGTTCTTTCACATGTTCTGGGAATTCTTTAGCTTGGTTCGACCCCCTGACCCACCATGCAGTAGTGTAGATTTGATTTTTGGGAGTCGTGTATGCCATTTCTTCACAATGTATATGCCATTTCCTCACAACATGTATGCCATTTCCTCACAACAACAAATGGAGAATTATTGATAGCTACAGAATCAGTGACAGAAGTTATTTTCACGTCCTTTCTTTTGATATTATCTGTGTGGTTCCTACAATGTTATCTAATAATACAGACAGTTTTAGCTACTTTCACAAATTTATCTAAGTTATTCTCACTATTGTCAGTTAGCTACAAAAATAAAAGTATTCTGCAAAAGTTAACATTATAATGCACAACACATAGTCTCAATTTTAATATTTTGCGAAAGCCTAAACTATATGTTTATCACACATATATAAATATAAGCTACACATGGCCACGGCATTGGCCAAAAAAGCTGACAAATTATACTATATCAAAAACAGTAAAAAGTGATTACAAACTGTACTACATCAGAATTGTTGGGGTTAATAATAATTTGCAAAAGCTAATACATAATAGTGAAAGCCAACAACTACACAGTTATTTATAGCAGAAGAGAAAAAACTTGTTGCTTCATACTAGCAAAAAAACCTCCAATCCAACAAAAGGAACAATCTAGCGTCCGGGTCCACGCTGTCCAGAACACACGGAGAGAGAGAGCTTGAACAGAGCCCACCCAGGAGCCCAAGGCTCCCTGCCCCACTACTTGGGTACATCTTAAAGCTACAGCACCCGTTTTCTGGGCATAAAGCAGACAGTTAGGGAATAAAGCATCATCATAAAATCACCCGAAGACATGTACATATGTTTGAAAGTTCACACAGTGGTCAACTTTGGTTCAGGCTCCTCATAGGGCCTACCAGATCATTCAGTCCTTTGACCTCTGTGTGAACTTCAAGTTAATGAATATGGCATATAGGTGCTAGCAATCCATTTTAATTTATACCAAATAAAGCAATTAACCATTGCCATTAGTACAATTATAATAAACACAATTAAGATAGGGTTTATCAATACATCTAATGCCTTGGTGGCAGTGGGTGAATATCCAGGAAAAAAATGACGGGCCGTTTCACATTCAATTTGACTAGACAGTGTTAGCAGTTTGTCTTCTACTATTACAGTATTCATGTGACATTCTGCTAGAGTTTTATTTCGTATTGACAAATGTTTTTGCATATATTCTGAGGCCTGTAACAAGGTTTTAAGTTTATGTACCAATATACCAATGGAAATGTTTAGATATTTGGGGTGCCAATACATAGTTACTTACTCATTTATGTCAGGCTGATATACATATGTCTAATTTTGCCAAATTAGATATGTAACATTTTCTAAACATCCTGAAAAAGGAGCAGTTAAATTATACATTTGCATAGTTTGTTCATCATTTATGACAATATATTTATGTTGCAGTCCTATTTCAATAAACATCTGTAAAGAAGGTAATATTGCCCATTTACAGATATTGAATGTTCTAGTAAACAAGGTTTGTATAGTTGTGATCCCTGTCCACAAAGAACACCATTTGACACTGTGTTACATAAATCTAGATTATGAATTCTGTATTGTTTGTCAATATACATTCCAATGAAACTTGGTAACCAATATTCAGGCATGAAAGGAGAGTTTTCTCCAAAGATTACAAGCATTACGACAAATTTGCACATCATTTGGACATTACTAATGTTATAATGAATTTTTTTTTCTGGTACAGTATAAATCAGTACATTTTACAGTTTGTGGTGTCAGTTGTACCCAGTGTTTTGCTAGAATATGTTTCAAATATTGATTGCCAAAGCAGTTCATTACTACATATTAGATCACTTTGTGCCTTGTTTCTCTGCATAAGGACATAAAATGATTGCAATGTATATTCAGTTTAATTCGTGGTCTAGTTACCAAGGTGGTGTTAGGTCATAGGTTGGACTCGATGATCTCATAGGTCTTTTCCAACTTAATTAATTATCTGATTCTGTGATTCTGTGATTCTGTTGTTATAGATGGGTAATATGATAACTGACTCTCGCAATTAAGGGATGAATATTATGTGTATGTCAAAAGAAGTTTTACTGATGTATAGTTAGGTTACTGTGATTTGTTGTTTAGACGCCCTCTGTTCCCCCCATAGTCCCCTTTCCCCCCCCATATGGTTGCCAAGAGACAGCCTTGGTTGGTGGTACATGTGGAAGGAGGGTGAGTATCTTTTCTGATTGCGTGGGGCATTCGGGAAGAGGGAAGACTTGTTACTAGGAGGAGTGGCATGACAACACCTGACATCCAATCAAGTTGCAAGAAAGTAGCCTACACCAATAAACAGCAAAGAGTTGACTGACAGATGTTGGGAGGGGCTAGGGTTACCTGATGCAACACCAAGGGTTTAAAAGGCGGAGCAGCCACTTTGTGGGTGAGCACATGGAGGTCTAGTTCCATGCTCCAAGCACTGTAATTGTTCCTTATTCAGTCCTTTGTTGTATTTCGTTAAGGTTTAATAAACCTTGAAAATTTTAAAAGTGAGCATCGTTTCTCACACTGTGATTTTGTGTAAGATTTTGATCAGCTTGAAACTGCTCTCATTCTGTCCAATTGAACTTTAAAAATTCAGTATCATATCATAATGTTTGTCTTGAATCTGGTAGGCATTCACTTAGCTTTCAACTGGAAATTTTGCCCCATATCATATTCAGTACGACTCAATTTATTTTTCATAGCCTTGATATCAACAGAATTTACAAAGCCTACTTCAGCTCCTACTCCTCCTAAACAGGTATTATATACCAGGCTCATTTTTAGCTACACTTTGGTAATTTAGGAAAAATAATATTAAAATGAATCATATGTGTAAGAGCCTAAATGACAAATGTGGGATTCCAGACGGCTCCTCAAAATGCTGTTTATTGCATAGTTACAGCAGTTGTGGGTCGTGGGTATAACAAGCTTGAAGCTGCTGGNCATTCGGGAAGAGGGAAGACTTGTTACTAGGAGGAGTGGCATGACAACACCTGACATCCAATCAAGTTGCAAGAAAGTAGCCTACACCAATAAACAGCAAAGAGTTGACTGACAGATGTTGGGAGGGGCTAGGGTTACCTGATGCAACACCAAGGGTTTAAAAGGCGGAGCAGCCACTTTGTGGGTGAGCACATGGAGGTCTAGTTCCATGCTCCAAGCACTGTAATTGTTCCTTATTCAGTCCTTTGTTGTATTTCGTTAAGGTTTAATAAACCTTGAAAATTTTAAAAGTGAGCATCGTTTCTCACACTGTGATTTTGTGTAAGATTTTGATCAGCTTGAAACTGCTCTCATTCTGTCCAATTGAACTTTAAAAATTCAGTATCATATCATAATGTTTGTCTTGAATCTGGTAGGCATTCACTTAGCTTTCAACTGGAAATTTTGCCCCATATCATATTCAGTACGACTCAATTTATTTTTCATAGCCTTGATATCAACAGAATTTACAAAGCCTACTTCAGCTCCTACTCCTCCTAAACAGGTATTATATACCAGGCTCATTTTTAGCTACACTTTGGTAATTTAGGAAAAATAATATTAAAATGAATCATATGTGTAAGAGCCTAAATGACAAATGTGGGATTCCAGACGGCTCCTCAAAATGCTGTTTATTGCATAGTTACAGCAGTTGTGGGTCGTGGGTATAACAAGCTTGAAGCTGCTGGCTTACAGGCGAGCCTGAAGTCTGAAGCCACTTTAGTTCTGGTTACAATGCATTATATATTTTTCTTTGCTGAGCATCTTAATACATAACAACCAATCAGCATTATGCGCAATACTTCTACATTTGCCTATAGCCTATCAAAACTACTAAAATTACCATATTATGTTAGTAATTATCTAACCTTATGGGTTAGTATGTTACATTTTAAACTCAAAGTTGTTTTTCTGTTTTCTTGCAGTGGAAAATTTTTCTACTTGGTAAAAACATGTTTTTTGTTTGCCTATGCTTTTGCTGAGGCTTATTTCTACTTGGTAAAAACATCTTTTTGTTTGTGGTCAACATATCCTTTGGTCTGGTCATAAAACCTTCTTCCAGTTCATTCAACCTTTGCTTCCTTTAGTCACCCAGTAACAACTGGTTCAACAATCCTTACTTTTTAAACATCTTCTATTCTTCTATATCAATACTTGCTTTCATTTCTATTTCTCATGCCATTTTTACATTCAAAGAGCTTTCTGCTAAGCATTCATATCTGTAAGGCTTTCCTGTTAAACTTTCATCCTTCCCAACACGTATGTTTTAGATACTGATGAGCTACATCTATACAAGTGGCTGGTACTCCATGTAACTGATGGATTGTAACATTGGGATATCAACACAAAATTCCTATTTGTTTGTGGGAAACAGAGTTACCCCTTTGGGGGTCCCTAGAGGCGTGGGATGCCGAGGGTCTTGGGACAGAGCCAAAAGAGCCAAAAATACCTATTCCTTTGATCTAACTCCCTAGAAAAAACTGCCGCGTCTAAAAGAGGAGATGCAGTATATTGGTATGATTTTTGCTAGCTCACAGGGTGAAAAAATAGAAGTTTTAGATTTTACTATATAGATAGAATGGGGCAAAGATGGAGGAATCAGAGTGTGTTTTTTGTCCTTTTCCTGCTTCTTCTTCCCCTCCATCTTTGCAGTGGTGGTGACCTTTTCTTGATTGGGTTATGGTAAGATTTCACTATCTGATGAGTAGTAGTTATTAGTTCTTAAAAGAAAACATTGTTAACGTAGTTTAGATTATAAAAGTTCAGATGCCATTGTAAGAGGGTCAGATTCTGCTTTTCGGGCTTCCTAGGAACATCACACGAGACTGAGAGAACTTTTAGAGATAAGAAAAGAATAAACAACTCTTCAAAGCAGCTGCCTACCCTCAGCTCTCTTTCAAACTCCATCATCAACTCTCAGGGTATAAAAAAGTTACCCCTTTGGGGGTCCCTAGAGGCTCAGGACCCCGAGGGTCTTGGGACCCCCAAAGGGGTAACTCTCTTTCCCACATTTGGTCTCCCCATGCTGATTGATTTTGAATGGCAGTCCCACTAATGCACTGTAAAACAGTTCCTTCTGTCTTGGGGTAGTCAGATAAGGTATCCCATGATAATTTGTGATAAAAATTTTCACTGTATCTTTAAGTGCGCATTCTAAAAGGCTGCCCAAGCCGACCCTCTTCTCCCCCACTTCCCCCTGCAGTTCAGGAGGTATCGCACAAGAGGTGCAGTCTCTGCCAAGATTTTGCATGGGGGTGGGGCCGGGCTGCTACCCTTCTTTATGTTCAGCAGTCAGGGAGAGCGGTTGTGTGTGTTGTGGAGGGTGTGTGCCAGGCCCCAGGATACTGCTAATCTGCAATTTTCGGCACTGCTATCAAAACCTGCCTGTTTTCTTCCCTGCTCCCCTGCCACTTGCGAGCCCAGAACCACCCCGTGGGGTGCCACCTGAAGCTGGGGCAGTCTCCATTGGATCTCATTCTGCTCAGCATTGCAATCTAGCTCTGCATACCTTTCCAGTGTCTGCTGGCTGCCATTGGCAGTGCCAAATACAGATCTCTGCTTGAGTGAGTGCCTGGGGGAGTTGCCATTCCCCTTTTCCCCCCTTTTACCTCGCTGGCTGCGAGGGAGCTACTCCAGCTTTGGCCTCATCGTAGCCAACAGTGCCCCCTGTCGACCGTGATCATAACTACACCAAAGGGGAAACGTGGTGCTTAGTGAGTGGGAAACATCTGTTACTGTGTTGTTGTTTTTTCTGTTATATATATATTGTATTAAAAAAAAAGTTTTTCGTTTTTCTGTATTTTTGCCTGGAAGCCCTGTAATATCAAAGTTACAATAATTTGGAGGGAGAGGTAGTCTTTTCATTCCAGTAAAGTTCCTGCCTTCCTTGGCATATATTTTTCTTTTAAACCAAGACACCTTCTTGTACAGGAAAAGAGAAGATGATGTATTAATTTGAGTATTGTTCCTATCATACAGTCATAAAACTTCTTCCTATTCTTGGACACTGTCTAAGCCATCACTAGATCTATACAGCATTTTGGGATTACATTGGATGTTATGGTTATATTTGTATTTGAAAGGCATAGAGCATACAGCTGCTCAAAAGGATGCTGAGGATCCTGGACTCTGCAAAGTGCAATTGTTGGAAAAGTTAATGCAACTGTGTTAACACACTTAATTTGACATGATCAGCCGGAGAAATCACAGCTAGCTCAGTTATTGGGGATTGAGAGAGACGGAAACCCTGATTCATGATCAGAATTCGTTTTTACTGAGATTTTTCTAATCCTTATATACTGTTTTTAGGAGGATTAGTAGATTTTTCTACAATGATTATGTTAAACATTACACAAACAAATTTATACATTTTACAACAACTCTTGCTTGCCGAAGTTTGATTCAATCTTCTTTTTCCTGTTGCCAGACTTAATCCAATCTTCTTGTAATCTTCAAAGGTTTGTTTGTTCTTGCCAAGGCATCTTGGTTTATCAAACTAACTGTGCTAATTAAGTCCACAGCACCCTGTCTTGTGTACCCCAGTATCTTCTACACTCAGTCTCCAGCTTCAGTGTCAAGAGCTCCCGATTTGGCCAGCAATTCGGGTAGCGGTGAAAGCAAGAGCTGCTTTCTGTTTCTCTATGGTCCCTGGTGATGCAGTGTCGAGGATTTGAAGTAAAAGACAGGAAAGGCTCTTTTCTGGTCCTGTTGTCAGAGATCCTTTATTTCACTCCAAGCTCAGGGGGCCATAAAGAGACAGTTCAGAGTCAGGTATAGTCTTTTAAACTCAGGGGAAAGGGAGGCCAGGCCC
The DNA here is from genome assembly GCA_013398995.1 of Alaudala cheleensis. Taxonomy (NCBI): domain Eukaryota; kingdom Metazoa; phylum Chordata; class Aves; order Passeriformes; family Alaudidae; genus Alaudala; species Alaudala cheleensis. The sequence continues at coordinate 20,612 of VWYE01018099.1, forward strand.
ACAGGTGATTGGCCCCCAGGTGGATTGGCAGGGTCTCCTCTATGGCAGAGGGCAGGGTCAGAGGGAGATGGACAGGGTACCAAGGGTTCTGGAACATAGGAGGGTCGGGGTGAGGCTGGAGGGAGGAGAAAGCTTGGGCGAACCATACAGGATAAGGAAGAGCGGGGGGGAGGGGGGAACAGTGATGGTCCATGGGGAAAAGAACTTTAAACAACTTAACAAACCCACAATACCACATTAATTGGCTTTGCAGGTGAAATCATCCTGTCTCCATTCTTTAGCAGAGCTTATCCATCCCCAGGTCATAGAATCACACAATGCCTTCTCATTTGAAGATACAGCTCCTGAGGTAAAGGCACTTCCCATATGGACCATGGTGATAAACAGGAACATCCATCCTGGCAGGTTCTATAAAAGAGAAACTCAGCACTTCCAATTATTGTCATAAGTAACATTTTTGTGTGGGAACATATTCCCATTTTTCTTGTCCAGCTTTCATAATAAGAATGGTATTATCTTTTCCTCCTGCTATTACTTCAGCAGGCTCGGGGGATTGATTTTTTTCCTTGGACCCACATTTTAGCTCCATTATTAATAGTTACTTGATCCAAATCCTCTATCACCTCATACTGTAATTATTTGAGGTGGATCCCTTTTTGGATTTGTGCTTTCAAAAGTGGTAATATCAAAAGCTGGGCTAAATGGTCCTTATGACTAAATCTTGTTTCCCATTATTAATCAAAATGCCTTATTTCTCCATGAGAATCGGCATCAATGATTACCCTCTTTACCTGAATTTCTTTAATTGCTAAGCTGGATGGTGGGGCAATTAATCCAAAATGTTCCAAGGGAATTTGAATCCCAATACCAGTGCCAACCATCTTAGTTTCCTCTTGATTAATTAGTGTTAAAGTTAATGCATGTAAGTCTGGTCCTGCCGCCTCAGGAGTAGCCTGGTAAGGTGCTAATGCTCCTGGGGTAATTTCCCAGTTCATAATTGTTTCAGTTACTGTCAAGGGTTTAATTTGCAAATTAGGAGTAGTCAGTTGCATCAATGGTGTTTCAGCTTCACCAACTGGTCTATTATTTAATATAAGCAATGTTTCTGTTAGATTTACTTCTCAATTTTTCATTTGTCCCTTTCCCAATTTAATGCAATTGTTCTTTCAAAAGCCCATTCACTTGTTCTACTAGTCCAGCTGCTTGCAGATAATAGGGAATATGGAAAATCCATTGTATATTTTGTTGTTCAGCAAATTGGTGCTCTTGTTAATTTTTGAAATGGACCCATTATGGGTTTGAACAGGTAAAGGAATCCCTTAATATAGGATAAATAAGCCTAAATTTTGAATTGTACTATCCTGGGTAGCTCTGAAGCAAATAAAGCAAGGACAAAGACTCTCCGACTAGTTAAAGTTAGAAAGTTGTATGTTTCATTTCAGTGCCTGCGCAATTCCTTGCTTGAAATGGGTCAGTGGTCTTGAAAGACGAAGTCAGGAACGTCTTCCTCGAAGTAAACTTTTCACCTTTGTCTTGTTGGCAAGCTCTCTGGCCTCTTGGGCATAGTCCAAGCTCTCCTGCCTGGTTCTGACTGGTTTTCAAGGCCCAGGTGCAGTTATAGTTCCTTCATCTTCACAATGGCTCATCTTTCTTGTCTCCTTCTATAAACACAACTAAGACAAGCAAGTGATATATAGTCTTGATCTAACCAAATATGACTGATAATTATTACTATTCTACATTGCTTCTACTCTAAACTCTCAATCAATATAAATTGCCTCTTTCTTTCTAGCTAAACTCTTATCCTTCTAGCTAAAATCTTAACTCTTTAAACTCCTAATGCATTTAGCCCCTTTTCTTTAGGGTTAGTAAATTCTTTTACTAATACACAGATTCCTCCTCGTCTAACTAATTCACATGGTAAGTATCTCTCAGGATTGTACCGTATGTTCTTGATAATGAGGTCAGAGCTGCTACTCGTTGTAGCATCCTCCAATTCCAAACATGTATTGCAATAGACAAAATCAAACTTATACCAACTAAAATAAAAATAAAAAAAAAAAAAAATTGGGTGAACCAAGGTATTAAGTATACCAGTTGCTTTCAGTGACCATCCAAAAAGTACATCCCACCAGTGATGACTTGCCTCTTCCTTTATCCATTGTAAAACCCTGATAATTTCTTTTGCATCATGGTGAACAGTTATTAAAACCTTTTCTCCATTCTGTTTAATTCCCTTCAAGATTTCATCTACATCTTGATGTTTCAATAACTGTTTTACTAATGTAAAGTTCATGCCAATAGGTGTGGGTAGTAAATGATGGTATGTTATGTAGTTGACCTTTATCAATTGATGGGAGACAACTGGTACTAAATATGCAAAGTCACACCCTATAATGTTAACAGTTAGAAATGCAAAAATTGGAGTGTTTTTTAACAGGCAGATACCCGTTTTCATTGTGTATTTTCATTGAGTCACAGGCAATTCTGAAACATACAAAACCTTGGCCAATGTATATGAGCACAGTCTTTTGAATGGTGTCTGGATGGATCTCAAATTGGCATATACCTTGTTCAGTATCTAGGCATATGTCTTGGGCATCAATAGTATTGATTTCACGAATAAATCCCTGCTGTTCTTGATTAACACAAGGCTCTACATTTACCATTTGCCATTTCTTGTCTACCATCCTGGCCCATGCCCTATGTTCAGAGGGGTAAAATACTGTCTTCTCATGGTTTAATCCTAGTGCAATGATAGGGTGGATGACATAACTTGTGGTGCTGTGTATGGTAAGCACAAAGGCAGTGGCCACATTAGTAATGGGATCATAAGTAAAATTTACCATAATCTACCAAAACTGCAGTCACCTTTCCAAAGTTGTGGTGATGCCTTGGGAAGGCTAACCTGGAACAGAAACTGGACAGAGCTAGAGAATAAAGTAGATATTTATTGAAAGGGTCTATGATACACCTTGGGCAGGACAAGAGCCAGACCAGGGCTACACCCAAGGTGGACTCAGAATGGTCACAACATGGACCCCTGGTCACAAGGTCTTAAACTTTTATAAGTTTTGGTCCATTTGCATATTGGGGTTTAATTGTCCAATTACAGCTTCAGGCTGTGAGGTCTCATTGTTTCTCCCTTCAGTCCACCATTGTTTATGCTTTTGGGCCTGAAAGCTGTCCTTGGTCTTCAGCAGGGAAAGGGTTTGTTTTGTCTACCTACTCTGTGAAGAGAACTCACTAGCACTTAATATGAGGCTCAGAACTACACCCCAAGGCAGCACAGAATTTGAAAAACATGAAAGCTAAAACTTAAGGCATCAGTGGCACCATCCTAGACAGATTTTCGGATTTCAATTGGAAAAACGCTCTCACTTCCTTCTCTTATTACTAAACCAACTGTTGACTGCATCCACAACTGTGCCTGTATATAACTAAGAGCTAAAGACACATTATCTTGAGCCACACTTGGTGCTTTTATTATTAGTTTGTGGTCTTCAGCTTCTCTCAAATTTGGCAGCACCTTTGAAACTTGACATTGGTTAGTCCCCAATGCTGACAAAGATGATTGTAAAGGTTGCCTTATTTTTTTGCCAAATCACTGGTTGCAGTGGCCAGTTTGTTAATTAATATTTCTGAATGAATTCAATTTAGAACCCCTAATCCTGTACCTATTATTCCAGTCAAATCTCTCCATATTCTGCCTTTAAGAGGAGCTTGCTTCTGCAACCATGCCACCCAGCCTTCAAAGGATGTCTTTAAAAAGGGGGAGCAAGCTGGCTGAATTTGCGAAATGTTGATCTGCATTAACAGTTCAACACGCTTGAGAGACCATTCTGGGTTAAACAACAATTGTTGCTGTCCCACATTTCTTATTACATACGGCCTAATTTCATAAATCTTGGGTTCAAGCAAAGGTGGCATGGTTGGAACTCGGGTGCTCATGGCCAATTTGGTTGTTGTTGTAGTTGTGGTTGTGGTAGTTATGGCATCTATTCTAAATTTAAATGAGAGTCCCCTATTACCCCGATCCCAAACACACACTACTATGACATTCTGTGTTAGTGTAAAATGATGCCAACACTCCAGTTTGTTTGGATAATAATTACGTATCCTGTCTGCTGTAGTAGATGAAGCATAAATCTTTTTTCTTTCTCATGGATAGTCCCATTAATCATTCGGCATCCTACTTTAATGACCTCTCCCATAACTCCTTGGAGTGTCCATCCTACCCACCACCTTGACTCTTCACGTTGCCATTCATGCTTCCTATACACCCGGTCCCTGTGCATGACTACAGTTGATAGGTTCAAATCTTTAATAACAGAATAGTCTCCCATGTAGCCAGTAACCTGGTTATAAGCTTTGGACCAAGGCCATTCAACATTGTTCTGGGTAGAGGTATTTTCTTGAATTATTACTACAGCTATAAGCAAAGATAACATTTCTGCCCACAATCTACTCATTTTGCCCGAGTAAGTTTTAGTTTCAGTTCATTGTCATCCAGTGTTACTTTCCAAGGTTTTTCAGGACCCCTTTTCACTCTCATATGGGGAATCCAGGCATTCTGTTCTTTGATCTTGATCGCAGTAAAGGTGGTGAGAAGCACCTGGAATGGTCCCTCCCACTGTGGCTCCAAAGTTTTTTTGGCAAAAGACTTAACATACACATAATCTCCAGGTTTTATGTCGTGTACTGGACCATCCAGTTCACTCCTTTGAGCCCCAGCCACATAGTTTTCAATTTCTCTGAGCTGTTTGTTTAGGGCCACCATGTATCTGTGTAGGGTTTCTTCCCCTGCTTGAGTTGGTGTTGTTCCCTCTTGTACCCCATACGGCCTTCCACACAGTATTGCAAAAGGACAACTTCTCTTTGCTCCTTGGTTTAGTCGGAATCCATAGTAATGCTAATGGAAGAGCCTGGGGCCAAGGTAGCTTTGCTTCTTGCCCTAGCCTTATAATTTGCTGTTTAACTAAATGATTCATTTTCTCTGCTTGGCCACTTGATTGAGGGTGATATGGGGTATGAAGTTCCCAATCAATACCCAACTGGTGGCTAATTTGCTGCACAATTTTTGAAATCAAGTGTGGCCCTCTATCTGAAGATACTGTAGCTGGGACCCCAAAGCATGATATTATTTCTTGTAACAATGCTTTAGTTACTTCTGGCGCCTTGGCAGTTCTGGTAGGAAAGGCTTCTGGCCACCCTGAAAAGGTATCTGCTAAAACCAACAAATATTGATATCCCCCCTTCCTGGGAAGTTCTGAAAAATCAATATGCCATTGTTGCCCAGACCCATAGCCTTTTCCAATTTGTCCAAGTTTGGGTTTGGGGATATTTTTGGGATTAGTTTTGAGGCAAAGACCACATTGTCGGGTCACTTGAATAACTGCACCTTGTAAATTTCTGGATCTAATTCTGTCTTTTAAAGAATTATACAGGACATCTATTCCCCAGTGTGTTTTTTGATGTTCCTCTTTTACTAGTGACCGTAACAAATAAGAGGGAATAACAAGTTTTCCCTTCCCTCCCTCTGTGACAGCCCACCCTTCTTGATTATAAATTCCTTTCTCACTTTTAATAAGCCTCTTCTCTTTCTTATTATATTTTGGCTTACCTTCTAAAACAATTTGTCCGTCAGGGATTAGGGCTGCTTCAATGGGTATCCCACCTTTAGCTGCTTCTTTTGCTTTTCTATCCACCAGCTCATTTCCTTCTTCCATTTCAGAGCTCACTTTCTGGCATGCCTTGATATGCATTATGGCTACCTTCTCAAGTAAATGAACTGCTTCCAACAGTTTTATTATTTCCTGTGCATGTTTAATGCTTCTCCCTTGTGAATTCAGCAGTCCTCTTTCTCTCCTAATAGCTCCATGTGCATGCACCACTCCAAATGCGTATCTCGAGTCTGTGTAAATGCTGATTTCTTTCCCCTTTGCTAATTCTAAAGCAAGGGTTAAGGCAATTATTTCAGCCTTTTGTGCAGAGGTATTTGTGGGCAATGGTCCAGACTCTATTACCTCTCTGCACGTGGTAACCACACACCCAGCATGTCTCTTTCTGCTGATGCCATAACTGCTTCCATCAGTGAAACAGGTCTCAGGGTCATTAAGAGGAGTGTCCTTCAGATCCAGGGGGCTGGAGTAGGTGGCTTTGATGGTTTCCAGGCAATCATGGATCACTGGTTCTCCTGTCTTCCCACTGAGGAAGGAAGCTGGGTTCACAAGGTTAGTGACTACAATATCATCTTGCTCTACCATTATAGCTTGGTACTTAAGGAATCTTTGTGGAGAAAGCCAGGATCTGCCTTTTGCTTCCAAGACTGCAGACACTGTGTGAAACACTAGCACAGTCATCTTCTTGCCTAGGGTGAATTTGCGTGCTTCTTGAATATTCAGCACCACAGCCACAGCTCTGAGACACCCTGGCCATCCTTTAGCTGCTGCATCCAGCTGGTTGGAAAAGTAAGCAACTGCCCTCCCATACGGGCCCAAGTCTTGTGCCAGTATCCCCAAGGCAATCCCCTGCTTCTCANTTTCAGAGCTCACTTTCTGGCATGCCTTGATATGCATTATGGCTACCTTCTCAAGTAAATGAACTGCTTCCAACAGTTTTATTATTTCCTGTGCATGTTTAATGCTTCTCCCTTGTGAATTCAGCAGTCCTCTTTCTCTCCTAATAGCTCCATGTGCATGCACCACTCCAAATGCGTATCTCGAGTCTGTGTAAATGCTGATTTCTTTCCCCTTTGCTAATTCTAAAGCAAGGGTTAAGGCAATTATTTCAGCCTTTTGTGCAGAGGTATTTGTGGGCAATGGTCCAGACTCTATTACCTCTCTGCACGTGGTAACCACACACCCAGCATGTCTCTTTCTGCTGATGCCATAACTGCTTCCATCAGTGAAACAGGTCTCAGGGTCATTAAGAGGAGTGTCCTTCAGATCCAGGGGGCTGGAGTAGGTGGCTTTGATGGTTTCCAGGCAATCATGGATCACTGGTTCTCCTGTCTTCCCACTGAGGAAGGAAGCTGGGTTCACAAGGTTAGTGACTACAATATCATCTTGCTCTACCATTATAGCTTGGTACTTAAGGAATCTTTGTGGAGAAAGCCAGGATCTGCCTTTTGCTTCCAAGACTGCAGACACTGTGTGAAACACTAGCACAGTCATCTTCTTGCCTAGGGTGAATTTGCGTGCTTCTTGAATATTCAGCACCACAGCCACAGCTCTGAGACACCCTGGCCATCCTTTAGCTGCTGCATCCAGCTGGTTGGAAAAGTAAGCAACTGCCCTCCCATACGGGCCCAAGTCTTGTGCCAGTATCCCCAAGGCAATCCCCTGCTTCTCATGAGAAAACAGAACAAATGGTTTACTCTCATGTGGAAGTCCTAAAGCTGGAGCTGACATGAAGGCCTTCTTTAACTTGTCAAACGCTCGTGTAGCTTCTTTTGTCCACTGAAGAGCCCTGTTTCCTTCCATAATCAGAGCATACAGAGGTTTAACCACTAGTCCATAATTATAAATCCACAGCCTGCACCACCCTGTCATTCCTAAAAAGGTTCTCAGTTCTTTAACTGTCTGTGGTTTTGGGGTCTGGCATATTGCTTCTTTGCGGTCTTGCCCCAAAGTCCTTTGTCCAGCACTNACGTGGTAACCACACACCCAGCATGTCTCTTTCTGCTGATGCCATAACTGCTTCCATCAGTGAAACAGGTCTCAGGGTCATTAAGAGGAGTGTCCTTCAGATCCAGGGGGCTGGAGTAGGTGGCTTTGATGGTTTCCAGGCAATCATGGATCACTGGTTCTCCTGTCTTCCCACTGAGGAAGGAAGCTGGGTTCACAAGGTTAGTGACTACAATATCATCTTGCTCTACCATTATAGCTTGGTACTTAAGGAATCTTTGTGGAGAAAGCCAGGATCTGCCTTTTGCTTCCAAGACTGCAGACACTGTGTGAAACACTAGCACAGTCATCTTCTTGCCTAGGGTGAATTTGCGTGCTTCTTGAATATTCAGCACCACAGCCACAGCTCTGAGACACCCTGGCCATCCTTTAGCTGCTGCATCCAGCTGGTTGGAAAAGTAAGCAACTGCCCTCCCATACGGGCCCAAGTCTTGTGCCAGTATCCCCAAGGCAATCCCCTGCTTCTCATGAGAAAACAGAACAAATGGTTTACTCTCATGTGGAAGTCCTAAAGCTGGAGCTGACATGAAGGCCTTCTTTAACTTGTCAAACGCTCGTGTAGCTTCTTTTGTCCACTGAAGAGCCCTGTTTCCTTCCATAATCAGAGCATACAGAGGTTTAACCACTAGTCCATAATTATAAATCCACAGCCTGCACCACCCTGTCATTCCTAAAAAGGTTCTCAGTTCTTTAACTGTCTGTGGTTTTGGGGTCTGGCATATTGCTTCTTTGCGGTCTTGCCCCAAAGTCCTTTGTCCAGCACTGACCTCATAACCCAGGTAGATAACTGTTTGCTTTACTATCTGGGCCTTCTTCTGAGATACTCTATACTATTGTAGACCTAAAAAGTTTAGGAGGCTAACTGTCCAGTCCACACATGCCTCTTGGGTTTGAGTAGCTATCAGGANACAATATCATCTTGCTCTACCATTATAGCTTGGTACTTAAGGAATCTTTGTGGAGAAAGCCAGGATCTGCCTTTTGCTTCCAAGACTGCAGACACTGTGTGAAACACTAGCACAGTCATCTTCTTGCCTAGGGTGAATTTGCGTGCTTCTTGAATATTCAGCACCACAGCCACAGCTCTGAGACACCCTGGCCATCCTTTAGCTGCTGCATCCAGCTGGTTGGAAAAGTAAGCAACTGCCCTCCCATACGGGCCCAAGTCTTGTGCCAGTATCCCCAAGGCAATCCCCTGCTTCTCATGAGAAAACAGAACAAATGGTTTACTCTCATGTGGAAGTCCTAAAGCTGGAGCTGACATGAAGGCCTTCTTTAACTTGTCAAACGCTCGTGTAGCTTCTTTTGTCCACTGAAGAGCCCTGTTTCCTTCCATAATCAGAGCATACAGAGGTTTAACCACTAGTCCATAATTATAAATCCACAGCCTGCACCACCCTGTCATTCCTAAAAAGGTTCTCAGTTCTTTAACTGTCTGTGGTTTTGGGGTCTGGCATATTGCTTCTTTGCGGTCTTGCCCCAAAGTCCTTTGTCCAGCACTGACCTCATAACCCAGGTAGATAACTGTTTGCTTTACTATCTGGGCCTTCTTCTGAGATACTCTATACTATTGTAGACCTAAAAAGTTTAGGAGGCTAACTGTCCAGTCCACACATGCCTCTTGGGTTTGAGTAGCTATCAGGAGGTTGTCTACATACTGCAATAGCTGTCCTTCTCCTGATGGGGGTTCCCAGGATTCCAAGTCTCTTGCAAGTTGCTCTCCGAATATCATGGGACTGTTTTTTTTTACCTTGTGGTAAAACCATCCATGTGGGCTGAGATTTGCGCTTACTCTTGGGGCTTTCCATTCAAATGCAAAAATTTTCTGGCTGGCTTCATGGAGAGGAAGGCAAAAAAAAGCATCCTTCAAATCTAAAACGGTAAACTGTCACTGTCAGGATGGTCACGACACACAAAGTGGCACAGTACAGTCTTAAGAAGGCTTCTGTTTATTCTTAACAGCATGTTGTCTTTTATACACTTAACAAAGTTTACACTCCATTCATTGGTCACAAAAAATCAACACAACATTCTTTGGTGCAAAAAGTCTCCACCACTGTTTTCAACCAACATTTACAAAACTTTCTCAGGAACCCTTCTTACAGCTGCAGGTTGTTTATCTTTCTCTCCTTCTCCTCTTCTCAGTTTCCATGCCAACAGCCTTGGAGAAATTCCTTTCAGGGGTGAACATGGCTCTTATAATTTTCTTCTTCAACTAACTTACACCTCAGGCTTACAGACCAGCTGCAGCCTCTTCCACAGTAAACCAAGTTAGTTCAGGTGTTAAACAGGTTAGCAAGGAATAGGGCTTTGCTACCACCAGGTGCAAGTCCTTGGTTATCTTGTTGCCAGCTCGCAAGTCCTGTACCACTCGGTATGACCCATCAGGCTTTTTGACAGGTAAAATGGGAGTATTAAAGTCTGATTGACACTCTTTTAATAGTCCTAACTAAAAAGTTCTCAATCACTGGGCTAATCCCTTCTCTATCTTCCTTTATCAGGGGATACTGCTTAATTCTTATTGGCTGTTTCCCTTCTTTAAGTTTGACCTGCACAGGAGGTGCATTCTTTGCTCTTCCTGGTATGTTGGAAGCCCACACCCCAGGAAACACCTGATCCATTAATTTCTTCTTAATTTCTTCTTCATTCTCAAATTTGGTCTCACTAATTGTTTACATTAAACTTAATATTTCCACATACTGTTGATCTTTTACCTCCAAAATAATTTCCCCATTCCTGAATATGATTTTTGCTTCCAGCTGCTCCAACTAATCCCTGCCCAAAAGTGCACTCGGGACATTGGGCATGTATAAAAACTAATGAATTCCCCATTGCTTCCCAAGTTTGTATTTTAATGGTTTGCAAAAATATGCTCTTTCATATTGGCCAGTTGCCCCCTTTACCATAACATAATAATCTGTTACAGGCATTTAAGCTTTATTTAACACTGAGTATGTTACCCCCGTGTCCACCAAAAATTCCATATCCTTTTCTTTGTTCCCTAGCTTAATTATAACCAGACGGTCCCCTAGGGTGAGACCCTCCAGTCCTCCTCAGTCTTCTTTGACATGAGCAACTACCCCTTCCTTTTTTCGGTCTCCTCTGATCATCATGTTTTCTTCTCTCTGGGCACTGGTTTTTCCCGTGACTAATTATCTTGCAAAATGCACATTGGTCTTTCCCTAGTCAGGGCAGACCTTGCTTTGGTAATCCTTGTCCACATCTCCCTCTTTCCTCTAACTACTGCTACTAATTTTCTCATCCCTTGTTTGTATCCTTCTTCCTGATTGCTGAAAACCCTTCATGCCGCATCTAATAAGATTTCCAGATTATGCCCCATTGGCCCCCGAATTTTCTGGAGTTTGCACCTAATGTCCCCCATAGACTGTCCCAAAAATAAATTTACCAACTGCTGTATCCCTTCTACAGATTCAGGATCTAAAGATGTATAGCGGTGCATTGGATCCCGCAAGTGATCTAAAAACACAGAAGGCGTCTCAGAAGGGCTTTGTTTAATTGTATAAAGGGCCGACCAGTTTAAGGTTTTAGGGATCGCCTTCTCTAATCCTTTTACTAGAAGCTCTTGATAGCTTGCTAATTTTTCCAAATCTCCTTCTTTATTGGGGTTCCACTGCAGATCCTGGAGAGGAAAACATTCTTTAACATCATCCTGTGTTACTCTACAAACATTTTCTGTGAAATCCCCCGCTGTTTTCAACATTAACTGCTTTTCTGTTTCAGTTAAAGCTTCCAGCAGTAACTGAATGTCTGCACAGTCTTGATTGTGTTGTTAAATCATATATCTTTACCGTTTGGCAGTTCCTATTGGGTCACTTCGATAGTTCTTAGCAACCCTTTCCCATGCCTCTTAATCAATCATAGAAAGGTATTTTAACTCGCACCATCTTTCTTTCGGGTCCTACTGCCTCCCGCAAAGGTGCTTGCAATATTTCTTTTTTTTATTTTCTGGTCTGGGATGCTATGAGACCATTTGGGGAGGGCTCCTCATCTTCACTATCAGTATTAGGAAATGGGGGATATAACGCTAATGGTTCATGTAATTCTGGAGTAAGTGGAGGAGCAGATGGCTCAGCTTGTTTCTTTTTTAGGGGAGCTGAAATAGGAGTTGGAGTTAACAATCCCTTTGAATGTACCTCTTCCCTTAGTCCTTCTTGCCTTTCAGGGGGTGGCCTGAACTATCACAGGAGGGGGAAAGACCCCATGGCCCCCAACCCGGTCAGGCTGGGTAGCACGTGGCTAGTAACGAGATGGGTACGATGGATAGCTCAAAGGTGTTCTTTATTCTTCAAAAGCTGCATCCAAATACCAGGGGGTGTGGTTAGCCAGAGTATTTATAGGGTTTTACTTGGGGACAAGTGTCCAAACTTGGTTACAAGGCAGGGGCTTGACCTTATAAGTCTAAGGTCTTGAACCAATGGGGCTTACTCTATTAGCATTTTCCAGAAGTCCCACCTCCCAGGGTCTCAGGTTTATTCTTCCATGTAGGGTGCTCAGGCTAAGCTTTGATCTGTCCCAGGTAATTCAGCTTCCACACTGAACAGGTCCACTAACTCTTGCTCTTGAGCCTCTGTTTGATAAACCTTATCAGGACGGGGTACACTGCTGGTTTATTGAACATGTACTACAGCATTGCTTAGGTTTCCCTCTATTAGCCTTACTGTCCTTTTCAAGGGCCAATACCAAAGGATCAGAGGGAGGTCTAATTCCACAATCTCTCTGCCACTCAGGATGATTCCGGAGAGAGAAAAACATGTCTGCATATGTCACTTCTTCCCATTTTTGTTCCCTTCTTAAAATAGCATCAGCTGCAATGTCTCATAGTCTAAAGTTCCAGCTGGTTGCCATCTGACACCTTCCTCTAGCCTATTAAGTGGCCACCATTGCATGTAAAACTTAACAAGGGCCCTTTTATTTTCTGTACCTCCATAACCGACCAGTTCCTTCCAGTGTGCCAGAATACATCCTAGGAAACTAGTTTTAGGGATCTCTTTGCTCTGGTTAGTTCCCATTGCTTCTTCTCCCAAGACCTCTTTACATTATCCCAACTCTTTGCCTTAATTTGAAAGTCTTGGGGGTATAAAAATAGGCTGAGCACACTCTGTCCTGATTATTTCTGCTGGCTTCCCTAAGATATTTGAAAGTCCCTTCTCCAATAATTCAAACAATCTGCTACTTCCTTCTTCTTCACGGCCGGTTGCCACTGAAGTTCTCATAGTTTTCTGAGTGGCCTTTGTTTCCTTAGAATAACACAAATGGCAAAGTGACTCTCTCAGTCTCCTCCACCTAAATACCTTCCTGTACCACAGCTCTTCGCACTGAATACAGCAAAAACAGACCCAAGGTTCGCAAGGGCAGCCTTTCGGACAAGAAACCTCTACCAAACTCGGTCTCCTCCTATATCTATTTCTACTCATAGAACACCTCAGCCACTTCTCTTTTACTAAACTGTCCTGCTTTTCCTTTCACTCATTCTGCAGGCAGCTTCTCCATCCCTTAACAAAAACTAGCACTCTACACAAATCCCTCCTATCTTACTTCCACCCAAACCGCACTTTGCAGAGTCTCACAGTACTTTTCCAGTTAACTCTCTTACATGGTGTCAGAGTCAGTTCGAGATCCTCATTTACCTCACAACTGTCTTCAAAGGGTCTCAGAGACTAAGACCCCAGACTCCAAGTTCTGGCCTGTCCGGGGGGGAGAAAAGCCTGCCAGGGCTTGCAGGTGCTTTCACTGGACCAGAGACTGGGAACAATGGACTATGTTGACTCTGGTTTGTTCTGTTCCTGTGTGTGGGGGCAGAGCGACCCCAAAGCACTGCACTGCCTGCACCATACCTTGGCTAGGTGCACCTGGTTTTGGAGCCACAAGTGAACAATGGCAGCTTCGTCCAGCCAAGCTACCCCCACCTTGGCCAAATGCCTTTTGCTTCGAGAAAACCTATAAAGACTGTGAATTTTGGGACCCTACTTCGTGCGCACCCCATGGAAGGAAGACACATCTATGGGCACATCGTCTCGAGGATTCCGGCTCTTTTCCGTGGTAGCTATTGATCCCTTTTCCCCTCTTTTCTCTCTCTTTTTCTCTCTTTTCCTTTTTTCTCTCCCACTATCGCTTAACTGTTGTTGGCACTAAATAAAATGCATTATTGATGATTGAAACTGGTTTTGTCCCTGTGCTGTGTCTTCTGCGCTCTGAGATCCCTAAAAGAACCTATCAGGACCCCGCAGACCCCTGCGGACCTTGACACATGGGTAAGCTATTAAATACCCAGAGTATGTATCTACAGCTACACAGATAAATCAACACCCACAGTCTTGAGGTAACAGTGTTATATAATTCATTTGCCATATCTGCCCAAGTAATTTGCTTGATTTGTCTAACTAGATGTGGAACTGGACACTTATGAGTATACTGACAAACTGGGCATCTAGCTAGAATAGTTTTTACCATATTGAGTGAAATAGCTATTCCGTGGTCTTGGGCCCACCTGTAAGCGGCTTTTTCTCCAAGATGTTCACATTTCTGGTGTACCCATTTGGCCAAACCCTCATGAGATTCTTCTTGAGGGAACACCAATCCTGCTTGGGATTTTGTTGCTTGATTGTCTGCAACAGAATTGTATAGTTGTTCTAATGTATCTGTATTACAATGTGCATCTACATGAAACACAGTGACTTGAGTTTATTAAACTAGCTTCCATATGCACATCCATAATTCTTTTCCCCAAACTTCTTTTTCATAAATTTTCCAATCCTTGGCTACCCAAGTGGGTAGCCAGGTAGCTAATCCTTGAGCTACTGACCAACAGTGTCACTGTCGAGGCGGTCGCGACACAACGCAGAGATCACAAGCAGTTTCAGATGGCAACTCTTTATTGTTGAACATGGCTGACCTTTTATACACTTTCTTATTGTTTATCCTTCTTCTACTCTAACTATTGGCCACAATAAATCAACATAACACCATTGGTGAAAAACTACCGTGACTTAACTAACTTTGCTAAAAATACCCCGTGCAGCTGTGAGCTTATCTTTCTTCGGTTTCTCAGTCTTCTCGGTCTCCTTGGTGACAGCCTTGGAGAGAGCTCCTTATCTTCTTTCTTCTCAGCTTCTTCTCGCTCCTTTAGCTAACAGGCCCGCTGTTAGCCCCTTCCACACAACAGTATATATGTGACATTTCCCAAAGGTATGCTGTTTAATGCCATACATACTGCATATAATTCAGCATATTGGCTGCTTTTCCCTTCTCCAGCTGTTTCTAAAAATTTCTTGGATACTGGATTGTATGCAGCCGCTTTCCAAAACCTTTTTCTGCCTATATACTTTGCTGATCCATCTATAAGCCTTATATAATGAAAGCACACTGATACAGTGTTGTAGTTTTTGAGCTCTGCAGGTGGTGGGTTTTTTTCTCTCCCCTTTTTTCTCATGTGAGTTCCCTTTTTTGTCTGTTACAGATAAACAACAGCCCTCTAATTGGACCCCAGAATCTCTGCTAATTTTGTAGCACAAAACATGCCTTGAGCATTAAAATCCTGTGGCTGTCTTCAGCCACAGTAAATCTCACACACATACAGTGGTTTTCCACTGAAGTGATTTCTCACAGCACCCTCAGCAAACACACAGATTAGCCGAGCCCTCAGGCTCAACTGCCTCTTGTTCTAATCCTGGTTAAGATGCCAGGCATTTGGTGCTATTCACACAGTTTACTACCTTTTCATGTAGAGTAGCTACTCCATTTGCCCCTACTTTAGCACGGTCTTGTATATACCATTTCCATTTTATGATGCTAGATTTTTGGGCATGTTCAAGTCAATGTGTTTTAGGAGAGCTCTTAACCCAATGCATAATTGGGATTTCTGAGTGTAAAAATACTTCACGCCCTATTGTCATTTGTTCTGTTTTGATTAATGCCCAATAACATGCTAACAACTCTTTTTCAGCTGGAGTATAATTTTTCCCGGCCTCTGGAAGTTTTTGGTTCCAGAATCCTAAAGGAACCTTCTTTTTTCCTTTTTTCTGCCATAAACTCCAATTAGCATATAGCTCATTTACTGATACATGCAGTTTTACTTCTCCCTCTTCCAAAGGCCACATATCTAGTGTCTTTTGGATTGCTTTTTTAGCTAACTCACATGCTTGTTGTTGTTTATTGCCGCACTCAAACTCATTTTTTCCTAGTAATCCGATACAAAGGAGCTAGAATTTGTCCTAAATTATGAATATGTTGTCTCCAAAATCCAAATAATCCAATAAATCTTTGTGCTTCATTCTTATTTTGGCATATGGCAAAATCTATAATCTTCTTTCAGGCCTTGGGAGGTATTTATCATTTGCCACAATACCAGTGAATTACTAAAAATTTGATAGTTTGTGTTGGTCCCTGTATTTTGTTAGGATTAATCTCCCATCCTTTATTTCTCATATGTTCTACAAGTTTCTCCAAATTATCTTGCACATCTTTCCCACTTTTCCTTTGAATTAAAATATCATCAATACAATTAATTAATTACATTCTTTCTGAAAGGATAAACTCATCCAGATGTTCAGCTACTGGTCTGTGACATAGTAGGGCTGTGTAGCCACCCCTGTGGTAGCCTTGTGGAAGCATACTGCCTGCCTTGCCAAGTAAATACACATTTATCCCAATGCTCTTCAACTATGGGGATAGTGAAAAAACCATTAGCTAAATCAATGCCAGCACACCAGGTCCCCTCATGTTTCTGAATTTTTCAATCAATATTATTGTATTGGACACAGCTTCAGTCAAAGGTGGCCTATGTTTATTTAGTTCTCTCTAACCCTGTTGTGGTTTGACACTAGCCAAATGCCAGGCACCCACAAAAGCTGCTCACTCACCCTCCCCTGGTGCAGCTGGGCAGAGGAGAGATAAAGGGTTCATGAGTTGAGATAAGGACTAGGAGAAAACACTCCAAGGGCAAAACAGGCTCAACTTAGAGAAACAGAGTTAATTTATTGCTAACAAAATCAGAGGAGGATAATGGGAAGTAAAATAAGCCCTTAAAAACACCTTTTTTCTCCCAACCCCTCCCTCCTTCCCACCGACAATGCAGGGAGATTGGGGGGGGG
>VWYE01018099.1:37563-54953 GCA_013398995.1 Alaudala cheleensis
CTCTCACAAGCAGCAGTCCTCCCAAAACTGCTGTGGTGTGGGTCACTCTTCCACAGGGTGCGGTCCTCCAAGGACAGGCTGCTCCAAGCCTGGAAGCAGGGGCTCCCTCTCTCCACTGGGTCTCCTGCTGAATCACAGTCTCCTCTAGGTATCCACCTGCTCTGGCATGGGTACCTCCCCCACAAGCTGCGAGTGGATCTCTGCATCCCCCATGTATCTCCATGGGCTGCAGGGAGACAGCCTGATTCACCATGGTCATCACCACAGCCTGCAGAGGAATATCAGCTCTGGTGCCTGGAGCACCTCCTCCCCCTCCTTCACTGACCTTGGTGTCTCCATGTTGTTTTCCTCACATGTTCTTACCTCCTCCTCCTTTCTATCTGGAAATAAAACTGCGCACTACTTTTGTTTTGATTTCTTCTTAAGCATGTTATCACAGAGGCATTACCATCATCTATAATTGTCCCAGCTTTGGCCAGAGGTATGTCCATCTTCATAGCCATCAGGGATTGGCTCTGCCAGACATGGTGGAAGCTCCTAGCAACTTCTCACAGAAGCAACCTCTGTGGCTCCCTGCTACCAAAAACCAGGCCATGCAAACCCACAGTCATTCACCACGACCCATAATTTTTCTTAACAGGCCATACAGGATTATTCCAAGATGTTGTGATGGGTTTAAACACACCTGCCTCAAGCAAATATTTAATTGTTAGCATTATTTCTTTCTGCCCTCCAGGAATGCAATACTGCTTCAAAGAGATTAATTTTGTGGCTGGGGAATTTCTACTGGAGGCATTTTTACCTTTCCTACCAGAATATGTCTCAAACTAATATATGGCTTAGTGCCAAATTGATACTGTCCATCTGGTAATTCTAGAATTAAGTCCTTTAAGATATCAGTTCCAGATAAAAACTCGGGGACTGGAACTGTCATCATTGAGTATTTTTGACATTGTAAATTTCCTATTTTCATTTCAATTTGTGTTTGTACAGCTTCAATTTGTTTACCTCCTAATTCAGTTTATAAAACCGTTTGGCTCTTAAATCTTTTTGGATTCCCATAAATTAGCGAGGCCTCTGCTCAAGTATCCACAAGGGTTTTAACTGTTTGAGTAGTGTTATAAATGAAACGTATGAAACGCCCAATTAATGAATCAAAACTAATTTATTACGGAATAGAATAACAAAATGCCAGGATGCCACAAACTAAAGGCAGAGCTGAGCCCGGGATCAGCGCTGGGTGGACCGTGTGTACAGCCTCTATCGCACTGCACAAACCCCAGTTCACGAAGCTTGCGTGGTGCAGACAGTTTTTATACAGTTTTTCTGCCTGGAGGCCATATTGCAACAGTCTATTCAGTGTCCAGTCTTCGTTGCATATTCATACTGTCATCTTTTCAGCGTTGCTGGTCTGCTGAATAGTTTTTCAGACCGAGATGGGTGCTTGATGAGATTTCCAAGGAGTTCCATTCACATGTTATCCTCGGCATCAGTGCTGATGGTCTTGGTAACTGCTCCCACCACCGGTCCGATATATCGATCTAACTTGCGAGTCCACCCATCTCTCTGTTGCAAATCCTAGTCTCTGGTCTTACTGGCAGCAGTGATACAATCTCGGGATGTGCATTCCAAGATCCTCAACCCCCGAATTTTACAGTAAGAGAAGCTTTGGTTTATGTGATCATATATTATAACATTTAATACAGCAAAGGAAACATGAATTATTTCGGAGCATATATCACAGTAGATCGGTATTTCCAAAAAGTTTGAAGGTTGACATGGGGACACCAATCCTTTCTTGCCCATCCCTGTACTGGAGCTTGGCTTATTTCCTCATCTTGGTCATGCTATGCTTCTATACCCTGCACTTCCTGTAAAGGGTACAGCAAGTCAGTGTACAGATACCAATCTTCCTTCCCCCTGGAACTTCTGACCCACCCATGGGGAACCTTCCACAGGCAGGTGGAATGTCCTGTCAAAGTTCCAAAGGCGGAGCCAATGGCTTAGTTGCATCTTTTGGGGCCTTAATTTTCAGTTGGGGGCTCTGTACTTTCTTATTTGGTTTATTCAGCCCACACTGTTTGCAAATCCTCCCCATTTCATTAGTGGGAATTATTAGTGGGATAATAAGCAGATAACAGAAATAAGCATAGAAAGGCAATGAATCAAATCCTTACTACAGATTACAGCTAGTGATTAAGAAAAGATACATCACCACTTACCCTAATATATAACCATCATCCTGGTCCGTATTTCAGCTGGGGAGCCCTGTTGCAGCAAAGAACCAAAGACACCCTCCTGCTAATTGGTAAATCCTACCTAGCCCATCTGCTCATGGGTGAGGCTTCTGATCCTGCTACAAAGTTGTTGGAGGCTAGGATTTTTAATTGGGTGTCTCGGGAAAAAAACCTGGGACCCCAAACCCCTCCCCCTTCCCTGAGGGTGCATCTCCCAGCTGTGTGCCCTAGCTGCTTGCAGACACCTGGCTGCCGCTGCCCAGGACCCTTGTTTTCTGCTGCTGCCTTGGGCTTTTTCTCTACATTTTAACCCAGCACCCGGTGCCTGCCAGGACACCCCATGGCTGCTGCTACAGCTGTGGAGTTTCTGCCACATTTTTTTTGCTACTGTGAAAAACAAGGTTCACTTTCCTGTAAATTTAAAAGGTTTAATAAACAGACAATAGGAGACAGAAATAAAGCAAAGGGATTACACGGCTGGCCAGGGTGCTTGGCATTCAGCCAAGAGCACACCTGTCAGCTCCGGAGGTGCACTTTAAATACTTTTCTTGTTGCATAGTCATTCTTTTACAAAAATAAGTTTTATGTATTCTTGGAATTTTTCTGCATGGCTACTCCTTGGGTGTTTCTTGGCTGTGGCTTTAATCTTGCTGCTTTATCATCTCCAGTGAGGGCTGTGGTCCATACTTTCTTCAGACAGCAGGTGCTGATAATTTGGCATATCAGTAGCAGGGTCCTCATCATACGTTCACTGGATATTATCTCAACCAAACAGGCAGTTCTATTACAAGCCTAACTATATGCCAGCAATCCCTCTACCATGACTAAGCAAAAACACAAAAACTATATCCTTACAGCAGAGTTATTTTAACATTATACATATAACATCCATCTTAATGTTTATGAAAAGCCAATTTTATAAGATGTATTTATAACACTACACTGGATGTGCCTGCCTCTGCCGTTCCAGCCACTGCTCCGAGGTTCCTGCTACAGCCCATTTTGCCATCTGGAGGGGCACTGAGACCGCCTGCCCCTGGGGGGTTGTAAAGGAAGCCCCTATTCTCTCTCTCCTGCCAGCTCACACACCATTACCCACGTGCAGAGAGGCGGCTGAGCTTGCACCACAGCACCCCCTGCAGCCACGGGAGAATCATCGCACCTGCCCTGCCTGGCCAGGAGCCAACAGTGCCCCTGCCAGCTGTGACCATAACTACACCTAAGGGGAAAGTGCTTGACAGCCAAGACAATGCTGTTATTGGGTTTCTGGGTTTTTTTGTTGTTGCTGCCATTGTGGGTGTTTGGTTGTCTTGTTATACATACTAGTAAATAACTGCTATTTCATTTTCCATATTGTTGTCTGAAAGCCCCTTAATTTCAAAGTTATAATAATTTGGAGGGAAGGGGGTCATATTTTCCATTTCAAATGAGATTCCCACCTTACTTGGCAGACACCTGTCTTTCAAACTGAGACAAAAGGGGTTTCACTTTTATATTGTTACTTGTAAAAAGGTACATGATCAGATGTTTATTTTGGAACTTTGTGGTCTGGCATACCCATCTGCCAGCCAAGCACCTGGGCATGTCAAGCATGAAGCTCGTTTTCCTAAAATTGCGTGTGTTGTTTTGGAAAGGTACATGTGTTTAAAGGTTCACACAGTGGTCAGCTTTGGTTCAGGCTCCACATAGGGCCTACCACATCACCCCCTGTGCATGGTGTGAGTTGGTATAGAATAACCCCAAGGTCCTGACCTTAACCCATCTGGCTGCTGCAAAAATTAACTTTTTCCTGGCCAGAACCAGAACACTCCTTCAAAGCAAAAGTGACCATGGTACTTTGGTTTCTTTGTTCCTCTTTAGTTTTTACTTTCTCAACTTCCATTTGACTGCCCTTTCTACTCCTTGATCCTGCAGTCTCAAGCCTGACAATTCCTGAAATTTTTACTAGAAAAATCATGAGGGAAGTTGAAAATTCTTTAATGAAAATTAATATGGAACATTGCAATGTATTTGTGGATTTTCATTGTAATTTTGTGTGTGTGCTTTATTTGATGCCCATTTTTGTACTTTGGATTCCTCCTCATTTTCTTCCAACAAAACTGAGACATGAAGATAAAAATACTCATTAGTTTGTCTAATAAGTATATTTCATACTTTTAATTTAATTGTTCAATTGTTAGGAATAATTTACATTTTGTGTTTTGCTTTCATGTTTGCCATGTTTTATAACAGGAACAGGCTTCCTGGGTGTGTCAGTGTGATGACAATATGGTTCAAAGACTAGAAACAGATTTCAAGATGACTCTTCAGCAGCAGAGCACTCTGGAGCAGTGGGCAGCCTGGCTCGATAATGTAATGATGCAAGCATTGAAACCATATGAAGGAAGACCCAGCTTTCCTAAAGCAGCACGACAATTTCTTTTAAAGTGGTCTTTCTACAGGTAGTCTTCTAAATTATTTTAGCTATTTTATCGTTTGCTGAATAGTATGCCATAATAATGTTGAAAAAAGTTATATCAGACAATAGTTCCCAAGAAATGTAGAGCTTTCCCCCCACCCCCCCAAAAGATCAGCGTTCTTAATATTAAACACAGTGCTATGTGCAACTCAGCAGCAGATGAAATAATCCTTGTATATTGTTTAAGGGCCTTGTGCAAGTGTAATAAGGTTAGAATTTTATCCTGATTTGGAAACATGCCATAAACTATTTTGGATTGAATAGCGATACAATTTTAAAGTCAATGTTTTAATATAAGTTATTAAAATACCATGGATTCTGTTTTTATTATGTACGGAAAAAATGATTTTTTATTGTGTAAAAAGAACAAGACAAATGTTCCACGTCATCTGCTACTGTATCAGTTATCATAGTAAAGCTATTTTTTTTTTCAAAATGGTACATGACAGCATCTGCTTTGTGAGAGCATCATATGGATGTTTTCATCCACAATCTGCATTTTTCTATTATATGGTATACATAAACTCATCTAAATTTTACAAGTTTAAAAATCATACCAATAAAACTTTTTAACTAGGAATGGAAGCACAACAGACACAATATTTAGAAAGACCACTTTGTTTAAAATTAAACAATTTAAATACAGTTTTGTTATTTACAATTTTAACTAAGAACTTCCTTTTGCTAAGTTCAGTTTTTACATGTGCTCATATATTGGTAATTGTGCATACACCAAAAAAACCCTTTCCTGCCTTTTTGAAAATTTAGCTCCTAGTTGTATAACATGGTCTCTAACCATGCTTTCAAAAAAGGGGAGAGGCAAATAATTGTCTTTCCCAGACATTTCTTTCTGAAGACACCATAAATCAGATGGTTTTGAATAGCATTACTTTATTATTCTTGAAGTGTATATTCCATATTAATAAATTACTAAAGAATTGTGATATTTATTTCATATTTTCCCCCCCATATTTAAATAGCTCAATGGTGATTCGAGATTTAACCTTACGCAGTGCTGCTAGCTTTGGCTCTTTTCATCTGATCCGCTTGCTTTATGATGAATACATGTTTTACTTAGTCGAACATCGTGTTGCTCAGGCAACAGGAGAAACACCCATTGCAGTTATGGGAGAGGTAAGATAATACACAAGAAAATGGATTGGTGAATTTAGCAATAAATTCAGATATGCATCTTCAGGTTTTTTTAACATTTACATGGACCTATGGAATAGTTTTAAATAATATTTATAATGTGTTGTAGATTGAGTTGCAAATACATTGGCATCTTCAAACTTGGGTTATATACCTTCATTCATGTTTCGCATAAATGAAATGAAAGTAGCACAGAAGTACTTGCAGGACTGGGACATGGCATAATTTCATGCCTATAATTCAATGTATTTTGTTTAAAATAAACAGAGCAAAGTATCAGTTCAGAACCACTCTGTCTTATATGTGTTTATGGTATTTGCAATCTGATTTTTTCCTCAGCATTTTTTTCAGTAGCTCCCCTAACCATTAATTTTGTGCAAGTTGCTTAAAAATTCACATTATCTTAGGAGTTATCATCAAGGAATTATACTTTTAAAGTTCTGGAAAATGGATGTGGACATAAAATAGATAGTTCACCAGACTGAAGCTTGATGTTGTTATACTTGATCATTATATCATGTTTATTCTGATAAGTTGTAAGTCACATTGCATGACATGATATATAATTTTTTTCTTCAGGATATATTAAAAAGTATAATAAATATTATAAAAATATGTACATTTTTACAGAGATTGGAAGTCTTGGCCTATTTTTTAGTTTGATTGATCTGACATGTAAAAAAGAAATTACTTTCTGATTAGATACTTGAACTCTGCCATTACATTTATAGCAAAGTATTGCAAAAGTATAATATTGCTACATTCTTGTTTTCTTGACATAGTATATGTCAAATGTAATGCTTGTGGTGTACTGTGAGACTTCCTAGAATGTTTTGGTAAACTTAAGACTTATATTATCTCAGAGAGAAAACATGCAATCTAAAGTTTTGAGAGATGAGAGGGGAACAGGGAGGTTGTACTCATTCATTAAATGCATGGCTTCTTGTGTTTCTCTGCATTTACTAACTAGTTGATATTAAACAGGCAAGACTAAGGCTGGTTTGACAAACACTTGAAGCCATAATGAACTGTCTTTGCATCTGAGAAAAGCACTGTTTCTTCCTCTCCCATCCCCTTAGATTTTTAGATTGATGTTGGCACAAGTACTCAGACAGTCCTGTGGTTAACTGGATCAGAGAATTAATCCTGTCCAAAATAATCCCTTGGGCTATTTTTATTAGGTTAGTTCTGTCATGCGGTTCTTTGCATGGCCATGTTGAAGACTTAAGGTGAAAGGATGGCTATGGGAAGGTGAGGAGGGAGTATATGTGAGGGAACCTGGAAGGATAGGGCTGCTGCAGCTTATGCTGGTTAAGTGCTCACCGAAGTTTTATCTTTCTGTATTTCTGAAAAGGACTGAATCAGGTATGGTTAGAAATATATATTTATTTAAATATTGTACTCCTTTTATTTGAGATTAACTCATCAACTAGTCAGCATAATATACTGTAATAACCATCAACCCTATTTTCAGTGGTGTCATTTATTTACCCTATGTATATATAACTGCCTTTAGTGACACACCATTTCAGGGAAACTTTTAAGCAAGCTTATGGTTAAAATATTGCAGTTTAGAAATGGACACTGGTCACATTTTCCAGCATTCTACATCAGAAATATCTCACTCAAAGCAACAAAGGTCTTGACATAATCTCCCTAAAAAATGCAAACACATATGCTTAAGTTTATATCCTATTGTTTTAATTGCTGACAATATTTTAATTTCCTTAATATGAACACAAATATAATGGAATGGAAAATGAACTGGTATACTATGAATGTGACTGTAGCCAAATGCATGCACTTTCAGACTAGTCACCAGCCATTAGAGTGTACTACTGGCTTTACCATAGGTAATCTAAGGTCATGTTTGTGTAGGACTGTGTCCACACTTTTTATTGTTTATTTTGCAGTTTGGTGATTTAAATGCTGTATCCCCTGGAAACATGGATAAAGGTAAGCACTCCCAAATGTATAATTTTAGATAGAACTAATGTGTCTCTTGGAGCAAAACAAGTAAACAAGTTAGTTTGATTTTTTTTGTTTGTTTTTGGGTTTTTTTTTTTTTTGAAAATATAGTTTAGCAGAATCTAAAGCTACATCATAATTTAAATTATGTGAATATTACTATTATATGGGTACAATATGCTATACATTATATATAGTATATAATAATGACTAGAATACTATAGGGCTTTAATAGTTAAAAAATTTTAATGCCTATTATTTACACAAGTGTCTGGGTTTGGAAAGACAGGTATCTGCCAGGTAAAAGGCAGAGCCTCCTTTGCAATGGAGAATGTAAACCCCCTCCTTCCGAATTATTATAAATTTTAAATTAAGGGGCTTTCAGGCAAAAGATATGGGAATACGAATAACAGTTCTTTACTAGGCATATTTTTTTAATGTAGTAGTACAAAAAACAAATTAAAAAAAAAAAGAAAACACTGACAGACTACAACCTGACACCCTGTTGGTCAGGGTGTTGGTAGGAGTCCAATTAAGTCCTCCTGGAGTGACAGATGTGGTTCTGTTGGAGCAGAGATGATCCTGTAGAAGGGTGTAGTTTCTTTCCAAGGATCCAGTGGTGATGAGATAGGTCCAGTCTTCCTGTGGGAAATCCAATGGAAAACAGGCTTCCTCGTGTTTTGAGTCTCAGGTTTTTACCCAGGTGGGAATGCTTGGCTCCTCCAGCTGGGTGGAGCATCTCACAATGAAAGTATGTAATTTTATCAGTAACGAGTGAGCATTAATGGCCCATTAACAGCATATATTCCCCTGGAGGGAGGATGGGTTGTGGAAGAGATAAAGAACACTGCCCCATCTGGTTTTAACAGCTGGCCCATTAACACCCCACCCCCTCCCTCCCAGAGTTAGAAGAGATAAAATAAAAACACCTCCCCAACCAGTTTCAACAGATGGCAAACAGAATACATACTTTTTGGTTACATCTTGCATTGCAAGCCAAGACAAAAAGAAATTTTCAAAATTTAATTGTATATTCTGGTGAGAGAGCTGAAGGGGATGGACAGTTGGAAAAAGGAAGATATGATTGGTTGCTACACTTTCCTATGCTTTCATATTTCATGTTATTTGCAAAATAAAGGCCTTTGTATTCAGATTTCTTTTTTTTTTTTTTTTTGTATTTGCAGATGAGAGCAGTGAAGTTGAAAGTGAAATAGAAGAGATGGATGAAAATGCAGAGCCACAAGCCAAGAGGGAGAAAACAGATGTAAACCAAACATTTCAGGTAGGCTGCTTGCAGCAGCCAGTGCTTGAGAGTGGAATAGAGCAGAGCCTCCTGAACCCAATTCATAATGAGCACATTGTTACAAATACTCAGACTATCAGACAGTGCGGTGCTACTGGAAATACATATACTGCAGTCTAATACTGAAGTGCCCCCCAACTGCATTAGCCTTGTTGATGCTGGACTTAATGAGGGAGGTAGGAGAATAGGTGTAAAAGTTGTCTTGTCAAATTTTAGCCGTGCTGAAAATTACCTTTTATTGGAGTTATGAAATAAAATGGGTGTATGCATTTTGCCAGATGTTTAAAAAAATTTGTAAGCAAAATAATTTTACATTGGTTATTCAATATTGAGTTTTTGTAGTTTCAAGTGTCAATGAAGATTTTTGTCAAGCTTTTAATGTTAATGCTTATGTTGTTTTCAATTTAAAATAGCTTATTTTTTAATAGTTTAAATATATTTTAATGTTAGGTATTTGCCATAATGATTTCATGTGCATAGATTTTTAATTAGATGCAAAATATTGAAAGAAATTCTTTGGCATACTGGAGGCATACTCATTTGACAGTAGATGCATCAAATGCGATATAAAATATGCTTTTCATTGAACAACATAAGAAGACACTATTTTCATGAAATTGTGAGCATTCAGGGGGTATTTTTATCATAATTTTGGAGGGTTGGGAAGATCTACTGTTTTCTTTCTGTAAGGAAGAAGTGTTTTCACTGCATTTACAAATGCAGAATAAGTGAAAGAATTGTAACAATGTGGTAATGTGTACACTGTAAGCACACCTAATTGTCTGATCACATGTTAACAATACAAGCTTCCTTTAAAATCAACAGCTCTGGATTATATCTGCATGCCTATTCCTCTGGTTTTGGAGACTACTGATTCTATTTTGAGACCACTGCACAGATACATCTGGTTGTCAAATGGTACTGTAGTTAATAGAAACTAAACCACAAAAGAAGTAAATTGATTTTTTTAAAGTGTACATGCTACTTATGTTGAACTGGACGTACAGGAAAACATTCCTTTTTGATGGCTTTCTTCTGTTCCAGTCCTTTTCCTACTAGTTTAATTTTCTGCTTTCATAAATGATAATTTATAGAATGTAAGAAACGTAGCAACCTGCCTCATTTTCAAAATGTATTTCCTAATTAATAAAGTTAATTTTTTACAAAAAATTATTAAGATAGTGTAGCTGGCACACCTCCCTTGTACTTTTCCCAATTGCATTAAATTTGCATAGGTGGCTAGATGGATCGTTGCTATTTATGAATGTACATCAGGGATCGTTGTACCTCGGCTATTATATGGTGCCTTAAACAGAACTGAAGCTAAGATTTAGTATTTTTTCTTATTTTTAATAACTCTTAAAATTTATTCAACAAGGTGTGCCTGTCACTTTCAAATTTCCTAAGTATTAGGGGCAGGTTACATAGTCTTCAAAGAAATAAAGAGGGTTTTATTATTAAGTGATATTTATATCCCTCCAAAAATTGATACTAAAAATATTTTTTCTTGTTTCTAACTGAATTTCACTTTATTAGATATAAAATTTGCTTGGGAACTTGTAAAGCAAAACTAGCTTTAATACCAACTTAAAATGTTAAAGTAAATGGACCATAGTCATAAGCATGGTTATATATTTCAAACTCCTGTCACATTTTAGTTTTAAAAAGTCAGACTAAATAAATAAGCAGGTACATAATGCAGCACATATTTTCAATTTGTGTATGTGGTAGGGTGTCAGTCTGATGCTAGGTTTTAATGATTATATTTTATTGTCATAGTTTATACAGTCCATATTAATTGACATTAAACATCTCTGGTTTTTTATTATTATTTTG
This sequence comes from Alaudala cheleensis, assembly GCA_013398995.1. Taxonomy (NCBI): domain Eukaryota; kingdom Metazoa; phylum Chordata; class Aves; order Passeriformes; family Alaudidae; genus Alaudala; species Alaudala cheleensis. The sequence goes on from VWYE01018099.1 coordinate 48,518, forward strand.
GCATTTTCATTGTTGTTAAAGCAGACATAAATTTGCTAGGCTAAAATATTGAAAATAAATAAACAAAAGCAAAAAAGTGAAGGAAAAAATAACAAAAGCAATTTTATAGAAAGGACTGCATTAAAAATGGAGTCTCTTGTTTTACCTAGTGTGACTGTGGACTGATATTTTTTTAAGTCATATATACCAAATGGGTGAACAGCATGTGACATGAACAGTCTATTTTTAGCAAAGAAATTTGTTTCTAGCGCTTTTAGATGCTGCAAGAATCGTTATAGATCAACTAAGATGGCTTAATACTTTTTGGGGTATAGAATTATTTGTAAATTTCTTAGCAGAATTTGGAGGCCAACCCATACTGCTCCATTCTATGTAAATGCAATTCTTACTTATGTCTGTATATGTTTTTGTCTCAGCAAAAAGTGCAAATGAGGTTTGTATTAATTTCTCTCCATATTCACCTGTGCACTGAATCCTCATAGGTTGTGTTCTCCCAAATATCACTGCATGCTGGGTTTTTCCCTTAGATATCAGCACTCTTCACCAAAAATCCTAAAAACTAACCTATGATAAATATTTATTCCTTTTTATTTTGCATTATAATATTAAAAAAAAATATAGTTGAATACTCAGCATTTTTCATTCTTAACACAGGGTGCCCTATGCTGTACTGATGGTCAGTATTGCCTGGTTTCAAATTTTGTGCTGACAAACTTTAAATATTTTTTATTGGTAGAATGTTGGATTTGTTGTTGCTGAAAGAAAACTATGATTGCAACATGTAACTCTAGATTGCTAAGAAGAGGTGGGACCTGAACATCTTTTGAACAGTTAATCAATTTTCATGTAGTGCAAAAAGAAAACAAAATATATGCATAAAAAGATAGAATGCATATAATGGATTGTAATAGCAGTTATGAAAACAAATTTGAATTATTCCTGATTCAGATAACTGAATGAAGTTTGTTTTTCTATACTTATCAACTGATTCTCTCAAATTTTTAAGTAATATTTTTACCACTTTAACAATTATTTGAAAGAATTTAGTTGCTGTAAGCTGCTGTGCTTTGCTTTAAATTTACTGCAATTTAGATCAATCATACACACATTAAACAATTTAAATACTTTTTATATTTGTTAATAGATGGGTATTGTTAATGATTTGAGCACAGAAATATGGATACCTCCATCCAAACTATGTAGCATGTGTGTAGCATGTGGCTGAATTGCCCTGCTAAAGCCTGCTTAACTCTTTTAGAGCTCTAAAAGCTGTAGCAAGCATCTACTGACTAGACACTACAAGATAAGGGCTCATATCATTTGTGGATTTTACCCAATCTTGATGTGAAATTTAAAAAATTATTTTAGAGTTGCTTCCCCCATCGGCACAAATGACTTAGTAAACACTGTGGCAGAATGGGTATTGTTGAATTACTTTTTCAAGACATGGGGTCCAATTTTCACAAGTTTTATATTTATGAAAAGTTTTTGTTATATTTTCATATTTCTCATTGTAAATCAGTTTTTTAAAAAGCCCCTTCTTTTCAGTTATCTGCTTCTGTGTTTTATTATTATAGTTCAGCATGCTTTGTGCATCACTTTTTTTTTATGTTCTGTTAAAAAAATTGGATAATATTCTTTAAATTGGTTACTTGCAAAATTATGATGTACAGCATTTCTGCCTTTAGTTCACAAATGTGTAAAATATCGTGGTGGTGTACTGTCAATGAGGAATGTATAGCTTTATAAAACATTTCAATTTAAACTGAAGCATTTTTAAATGTCTGAAATACTGCTTCTGTTCAAAATATTTTCCACGAGGGAAGGCCTGACCTAATACATTTCTGGTTCTCACCAAATGATATCAGCATTGTTTGGAAAACATTTATATTAATTAGCACTACATTGCAATATAGCTTACTTTATAGAGTAGTTTTACAAAATAAAATAACCTTTTATAGTCATGAAAAAAAATGGTAGAAAAGTAACTTTTAAAATAATGTAAGTATTTTTGGTAATTTGTGACAGTTATTTCAGAGTTTAAAGCATTCATTTGACAGATCAGTATAGATTTCTGAAAATTGCATCCTTGTCTGTAGAAAAGGAAAACTATCATGTCTGTGGTTTAAAAATAGTTCAATGAATGGTATTCTAGTATCTGCTGCTGTGGTGAAAAAAAAAACAGCAATAGAAAAATAAATGCAAAGTACTTTGTTTTAGCCTTAGACAATTAATTTAATGTAATGCCTTGCATTAACCCTTTGAGCATTGTGAGGATACACTTTTTAGGTGCATGCTCGACTGAAATGATTTTGTTTCAAAAGGCTTAATAGATTTAGGTGAAATTATTCACTGCCACCAATATGTGCAGTATGGTGCAAAACTATTTCTGCTATTTTCTTTTCATAATTGCATAAATATCAGAAGAAATAAAATATTTGACTCTACAGTCATAGGTTGTTTAAGATGCCTTTACAATATGGAGGTTTGAAAAAAAAATATTTTTACTCTTTTGAAAGTATATTTTGGGTAATAAAACAATACTTTAATCCTGTAAATTAAAATCTTCCCAAATAAAACCAAACTTGCTTAGTTAACAAGAGAATGAATTTTACAGAATCCTTGGTATGTTTGCAATCAAATTTTCTGCAGTCTATCTGAGAAACAGACAAAAAAGACATTGTATTCATATTACTTTTAACATTCAGTCACTGTGATATGAACTAATGAAAAGACAGTGGTACTAGATTCAGCTTCCTCTACAGGAATGCAGTTTGGATTACTCTTATTGAATGTCAGAATTTAGAAAGAAATAGAAACCAAACCCTAGAAATGGCACCTGCCTTCTGATGTGTTAAAAAGTCTTTTGTTCTTACAAGTAGTACTCAGCAGAACAAGGGAACAAGTTCAGAAGTGAGAGTTGTTATAAATTATAGATAGAAATACCACCTTACTTAGCTTCTCTACGGGTTGATTGCAGAAGCAATCAACAGTAGGTGCAAATGTATTTTATTCAAATCTAGCTGAGTGAAAAAAAAAGTTTCATTACATTTAGTGGAATTACATCACTAATACAGTGCAAGTAAGTTGTAAAGATTTCTAGTAAGTTAATGCAAATTCATGCATAATTAGAATGCAATACTCAAAGGGGTTTAAACAGTATTTTATTCATAATTTATTGTAAATGCTCCCCAGTTTGCCTGCCTTGAACATTGCTGCTTGTGATTTTAAATGTGAGCAGACCTAAATTTAATTTGCCCATTTTACTTGAAAAATAGTAAAAGCCACTTACAAAGTGACTGCCTAGTTTTTGTTTGAGGAAAATATGCCTCGGTTGGATTATTTAAACTTTTTTGGTTTATTCTGATTTTTTTACTTTTAAAAAAGAAACTCAGCAATTAAAATGTTGCGACTGGAAGCCCTGAGTAATTAAAGTTTTGTAAAAATTCTTCTTGTAAATTGATCTGTAAGCCTGAAATTCACTATAGAGAAAAAAGTCCATAGCAAGACTATGAGCATCAAAATGACCCTCACTTAAATCAGAATCAGGGAAATGCTCTTATGTTCTTAAATTCTTCCTTGATCATGGTGCAAATGTCTTCAAGAATTTTCAGAACTGGGTGAACTTTAAAATAATAAATATTTCAAAAGAATTAAGGCTGTAGAGGGACAACCTCCGTTGATTTGGGTTCACCAGGGATATAATCCATTATCTTTTGACTCGCTGATAACAAGAGGGTCTTTTTCTTTTAGTTTTATTTTTACTCAAAGAACACTAAAGGGTTCCCAAATACATTGTTAAAGTGATTGTTTTGTATTTAAACATTAAATATCATATTGAAGTAACCCAATAAAGCAATTTAAATGTAAACAAATATAATGATGTACCAAAGCAAGTTTCTTGTCCTCGCTGAAAATTTGGATTTACAGTAATAATCAACGAGGCTACTGAATAAACTTTGAGTGCCTTTCAAACACTTGGGAAATTTTGCCTCAGGTGGTGAACTGTAATTAGGTTAATTCTAGAACTTGCCAATCAATAATTCTGTTGCCACTAAGGGTTTTCTTAGCTTCTAGAAAACTTACCTGGTTCCATTTATTTTCTACTGCATTTTAAAGGTGCCATCATTTAAATTTCATTTAGTAAGTGGCAGTTTACATTATTCAGTACCACAGGCAAGGAAATGTAATAACACTAGGAAATTGAACTTTTGTTTTCCTATCTACTGCATACATTATGTAAATTAAGAAAGCAACTTTTTTGTAGAATGTGCATGTGACATAGTGTTGCAGTTTTTTAATTTGTTAAACACACTTTTAAATTATTTAAGGAAAGCCTCATTACAAAATAATTTGATAGGGTTTTTGGTATAATGTGCTTGATTTTGTAAATATGTATTTCCTGATGTGTTTTTTTTGTGAGAAATGCTAAATCTTTTAGTATATCATGTCCTCTCAAAATTGGAAGGAGCTAAATAGTAGTTTGTGGGCAATTTGTATTGTGTACTGTACAATACTAGGAAACTTTTATAATTATAAACATATATATTAACTTTTAGTGTGTTGTTTTTAAAAATAATGACTGGAACATGCTAAAGACAGTAGGATTTTTCTGAATATTTCAGACATAAACTCAGGCTAGTTTTCTTGTGTTTTTCAAAAAAAAATTGTGTATTGTCTTCTGAAATAAATAAATTTGTTTTCCTGTCACAAACATTTGACATTTGAATTGTTCTGGGGTTTCTATAATTAAATACTTTAGATTGCAATACTAATGAATTTGGAAGAAAAATTATTTTAACTTTATTTAAATCATAAATTGAAGTTTAGTTCAACCCCCCCCCTGCAGCGCTATAATATAGTTCTGTCCTAGGGTGACTGTATGATGCTTGTATCCCCAAATCGTCTTTTCTGTCTGTGTTAGATATTGTGTTCTGTAGCTTTAAGACTGGTTCCTAGAGCGAAGGGGGAGAAAAAGAGAAGCGTGGAGTTTGTTTTTAGAGAAGTAGCTCCTCCTCCANTTGCCATAGCATACAATATGGCAGAAATGGTGGAAATTCAGGGATGCAAGTTATTGTAAGAAGACAACAGAATATGATGGGTTGCACCCATAAAAATATCATTTTTATTACTTCTGCAAGGTGATTTTTCTGCACAATGTTGATATTACCAAGTAAGTCACATTCTATTTCAAGTTATTTTAAATGTATTTAATTTGCCTCACCTCAGGCAATCACTTCCAATGTGTAAAAACACATATGGTCCACAACAATCTAAACTGTGCCAGAAGCCATCAAAAATATAAAGCTAATTATTATTTCACAAAAGAACTAAGACAGTCAAACCTTTATCTCTTTCTGGCACTGTTAATGTTATGTCAAATAGAGTTGGTGTGTTGACTTGATGTTGTTATTCCTAATCTTGTTCCAGATTTCACTAAATACCATTGTATGTATTCGTCCCCAATAACTGGATTAGCCTAATTATATTTAAAAAGAAAGCAAACAAAAAGAAATCTTGACTACAATGTGCTGCTCTTGACAGTTTGTTCTCAACAATTTTATAAATAGAACTGTTTTCCTAAGGAAATAAAATGCACCCAGAATCTGAAGCTGTCTTCACTACTAGAGTTTAAGGCATAGTCAGACATACTTTCACAGATTTAGCTAGAGTGGTGTTTGTTGCCCCAAACTGTTCTCTCTTTCCAGCTGGAAGTTGCTGTTCCCCATGGTGAGTGTGATGTGAGTACAGATGATCTGCGTAATATTTTTGTTCCATAGCTTGGGAATTCCTTAAAGCTTCCTAAGGTGGTGTAGTAGTTCAGTTAGAGGAACAAGAAAACAAGTGGATGATGATGGGCATTTATTGAATTATTGAATTATATAGGTTGAAAGAGACATTTGGAGGACTCTAGTCACAGAATCACAGAATCACTAGGTTGGAAGAGACCTATAAGATCATCAAGTTCAACCCATGTCCTAACACTTCAAATAAATCATGGCACTGAGTGCCACATCTAATCTTTTTTTAAACACATCCAGAGATGGAGACTCCACCACCTCCGCAGGAAGACGATACCAGTACTTTATCGCCCTTTCTGTAAAAAACTTTTTCCTAATATCCAACCTAAATTTCCCTTGGCACATCTTAAAACTGTGTCTTCTCGTTCTGTCAGTTGCTGCTTGGAAAAAGAGACCAACCCCCACCTGACTACAACCACCTTTCAGGTAGTCCAATCCACCCCACTTCCTGAGCATGGCCTCTATTTGTGTTTGACATCTTTATGGGGAAAAAACTCCCTAATATCTAAGTGGAATTTCCCATGTTTCAGCTTGGGCTCATTGCCTCTTGTCCTTCCTTCTCTTTTGAAGGCTAATAATCCCAGCTTTCAGCCTCTTCTCTTATGCCATATGCTCCAGCCCCCCCCCCCCCCCCC
>VWYE01018100.1:0-68557 GCA_013398995.1 Alaudala cheleensis
AAAGACTCTCTCTCAATTTTACCGAGTTTTATGATCTCATATTATTAATTTCTAAGTTTGTAAGCACTTTCTTTTTGTTAAATAAATAGTTTTTTCCACTCATCTCTAAAGAAGTTCTTTCCTGAACTAGTAGGGGGGAGGGGCAGTTCCAAGTTACTTTCCAGAGAGACCCCCCATTCGGAAGTTTCCTCCCAGATTTGCCCTAAACCAGGACAGAAGTGTTCACCTGTCTTGCATGCCTCACCCTCTCCTTCACTTAATACATCTGGCACATGCAAGGAACTGTAAATGGGTTTAGAATTACAGTGGAACAAGCCTACAGATCATGAAGATCTGGTGAAAAGAGTTGTTTGAATTGCAAGAGTGCTTTGTGAACTGTGATTACCACCCAGATTTTGGCCCCCCCGGACTGGATTGTGTCATTATGTCATTCATTCCTGTTAACACAACAGTCAGTATTCTCTTAACAATAATAACTGTTCAACACCACCCCCCCCCCCCCCCCCCCAAAACCAAAACAACAATCCTTAAATAAATCCCCAAAAATTTTACAACAAAAAAAGGAAGAAAGATATTTTATTTTGCCTTTGAACATGCAGTTGCAGCTCTGTAATATACTCTGTCCTTACATTTGTTTATCAACATCTGAGGATTAAAGTAATGCTTTGTTTTGATTTTTCTGGTGGCTTTATGCATGAATGATGACCAGACTACTTGTGAGCTGAGTGATGATGGCTCAAATGTTTAGTAGAGAGGTTTATGGGAAGCTTTTACATATAACAAAATCAGGGGAAATCTGCATATTTAGATATTTTTTATAATATATAAACATATACACCAGTACATGTACAAGCATTTAGGGAAAACATTCAGGTTGCAAATCTGCAAAACATGATACCTATTGAGACATTAATTTCATAGGCAGTATGCAGATTGCTTTTATTAGACAAAAACAGTGAGATTTTTGTGAGTCAAAAAGTAGTATCAACAAATCTAGGTAACAAGATAGTACATTTTCTCAAAAAAATCTACTCCCTAAAACTGGTAAGTGAAGCAATAAATCTATGTTTTGATGATCAAAAGCAAGCCATTTCAGAGACTGGCCATTCCCTGCCTATGTGACCACAGGAGTTTGTTAGGCTACTAGGTTTTTCCTTTTCATCTTGCAGAACATACTTCAGGACATCGCTTCTTTTCTCAAGGCGTGAGAATCTACCATTGCAGTATCAAAATGATCAAAACACACAAAGCACTTCTTTAAAAACTTTTCAAGGGCTCCAAGTACCAGGATTTCCTTATCTATAAGTCTTTCATATCTATCTAGAAGGCTTCACACACCAAGACCTCGTTATTTAACAGTCTCTATCTTCTCTCCAAGTCTGTCCATTTTGCCAGCAGCTAGTCAGTCAGTTCTCCTTGTCTCTTCTTTCTCAGTATCAGCTCGCTCCATCCTGTCCCTGGTACAAAGTCTTACCTTATCAGTCCCTTGCACCACCTCCTGTCCCTGGGTCTTCATAGCACAGCAGCAGACTACAACTCCAAATAAGCTGCAACCAGAGCACCCGACCCCCCCACCAGCTCACTCTTTTATCACACCCATAGCTGGGAGAGCAAGGCTGTTGCCACTCTAGGATAATCAACACAGCTGCAATACATCAGCCACAAGATTACTTTTAGTACTCAGTCTATTTGTTTCCCCACACTATCACCTCATACTGTGGCACTTTCTTGAATTCAGAAGAACTATCTGAAGAATCAACTGAAGAAATACATGAAGCATTACGGACATTGGGAAAGGGAGGTGCAGAAAGAGAAGTAGAAAATATTTTTAAACCATGACTGATTTGAAGTTATTATATAAATACTAATTCCTAACATTATTAACTTGGTAATTTGAGCTTATACACATTAGCATTTAGAATAATCTAAACAATGATCTGTTTTCTCTTGTCCTTTGTATTCTGTAAAAATGCATATTCCTTTCTCCCTTAATATCATCTGTCTGGGCACTCTCCCTGTCTGCAATCACCCCTGACTGAAGAAACAAACAACGTCTAAGGGACAGAAATATATGTATATTTATGTTTTAAAGGGACAATGTTTCTCCCTCATCTCACAGTACATTAATTTCCAACTTTATCCTTTATCCTATCTACTGTTCCCTATATAGCCTAAATATTTATGGACCAGTATCAACCTGCTTCTTGCCCGGTCAGAGGAAATTTAGATAGGCATTTAGATGTCATCCTTCAGCCTCTATTTTGTGTCTTTGACCTACATCCAGCTTCATGAAGTTTACTCTTAGAGCCACCATCTGTCTGTCAAATTGTCTGAAAATGGCATTCAGTTTCAGATGCTTTCAGTGAGGCTGATGATTAGCCAGAAGACTTGAAAACAATTTATTATAATATTGGGAAAACAAAAACATTTATGCATTACAGACATAAAGCAGCCCAGTATTTATTACACTGTATTAATTTTTTAAAAACTTATAGAGATATAAATGCAACATTGTATCACTGGATAATAGCAATCCTTCAAAGAGAATTGAGATGTTTCTTGAAAGAACCATTTGAACACTTGAAAGGCACTATGCTTTTAAATTAAAAAAAATTTATTTCAAAAGTCAGAAACCTTACTATGTCCAACAACGAAAGCTAACAAATCCTCACAATTAAATCTAAGGAAGAAAACTAATATTGCTAGAAAGGCTATCTTTTCAAAATGAACATCTGTCTTTCTTATGGCCTAAGTTATACTTAATTTTTTATCATACAGATGATGAGGAACCAGTGAGAGACTCTGTGTCAGAAATACAATTTAATAGGAAAACTATAAAATAAATGTAATAGTAAAAGGAACAAACAAAAAGACCCTTGGCAGAGTNCTGATACAGGAATCATGGTAAGAAATTAACTTTCAAAATTACTCTTGCCAATATTTCTATATGAATCACCTACTTGTGTGTATCTTGAAAATGCAAATGGAATTTTTGGAAGCACAACAGATACGTGTGTATATTTTGAACAATTGGATTCAGTGGTAACTTTTAAGTCTTTAGCATTGGAATAGTAACTAAAGTGTGAGTGGGAATCATTCCCAGATTCAACAGCAAGAGGAAATACAGGAAAACAAATTAATGAAGACTAAAATGCATGAACTGCCAGCTGTCTATTCAGTTTCAATAAAGGTGCTTCTCTAAGTGATCTAAAATGTTGAAGTTTTTCATCTGATCTAGAAATCTCAAAATGTAAGATTTATGAGATTTTCAGGAATAAATACCTTATATTGTGATAAAACTGAGAAGATAAAAGGAAGATGAGGTTGGAGACCAAGGAAAAATCAGTACTTAAATTTTGCTATTGATTTTGTAAAAATGGGGAACTGAGCAGTAAAGGAGAGCCACAAGACTATTTTGAAACACTGATGTTTTATAGCCTTGCTGCTATGTGCATCGTGATGTTGTATTTGAGATTCAGCCAAACTTCTGCTAAAAAAAAATCATCTGAAGCATGCCTCTTTTAGGTTTCTTAACAAACTTAACTGTGTTTGTTAAAAGGGTTGTTAGGGTTTACGAACGTTTTAAATTAACTTGGGTACATTCAGCTAAAAATCACATGAAATTTGTTATTTTAAAAGTTTTGTTTGCAAAGTAAAAAAAACCACAAAAACCCTTTAGTTTCTAGGTTGACTTTGTTCTGACTTTTTATTCATTGGCCATCAGTCTCCAGGGGGGCAGGGATATAGGTTCAAACCCCGGCTATTGTTCGGAAATATTTGTGGAGTGAGAGAGCTTTGGTACCAGTTTTCCTGGTTTTCTGTCTCTGGTGCTGTATAGAACACATCTGGGTCTCTGCACGTAGGCCCATCTGTGAAGAACTGGACAGGATAATTACCTGCCTGCCTGCTTTTAGTGTTCAGGAATCCACGAGGAGGGCATATTGCAAGTAAAAGCTTAAGAAAAATTATTTTTATTTGTTAATTATTCCCAGCTGATTTATATACTGAAAAGGAAAAGAAAGATCAAGAATTCATGGTAAGTAGACTGAGCAGTGTGCAACTTGACTTTGGAAGATTTGTCCAGAGCCATAACTCATTACAATGAGAAAAAACCTCCTTGGTTTCAGAATTCTTTGCTTTCCAGAGTTACTCAAGAAACACGATACGTTATCCCAGTGATAGTGGGGCTTGTTAACATGTCAGCATGTTTGGTCTTGAGGATTATAAGACTGGATGCTAATGCTACATCTTATTTTCTTTCATCATCTATCATTTCCCTAAGTTCAGAGGCTCTCCCAGCTTCTTGCACAGAGCAATTAGCAGCTGTTGCCAACCTCAGTTCCTCCTCTTCCATGTCTTTATCTCTTGTCAAAAGAGGAAGAAGTAATATTAATATATTCATTTTTAGCTGAATTATTGGAAGCATTCTTTGAGGAAAAGCTGACCTTTATTACTCCTTACTACCTTCACTTTTTCTTCTTTATATACTCAGTCTACAGTAACTTGTGGCTTTTTCTCAGTATCTTACTGAAGTAATTTCCATTCTTTCTCCCTACTGCAACCAAAAAGTGTAAGCTTATGCTTCCTGATTTGTCTCCCTTTCCCCAGTAGCTTTATTTATATCTATTTCTTTCACCAAACATACAAACGTTTTCCACTAGTTCTCAGTCTTAATTTTCTCCTCCTTCCAGGAGTCAAATTTTCTGCTCTCAAGGTGCCCTGTTCCTCAAGGTTTGCAACAGGAAGATGTGAAAAACAGAACAAAACCTCTCATAATTTGGACCTACGTGTCGTTCAGGGAATGTTTCTTTAACTTTCTTCAAGGAAAATTTAATCTTCTCTGAATTTTCAGTGGAAGCTTTGCCTGTGTATTATTTCAAGTCTCTCAGATTCTATTGAACATCTTTACCACTACACTCCATTTAAAAGTTGAACTGATCTACTTATTCTAGAGTTGGACTATTTATCACAGATGATAAATGATTGAACCAAATACAAAATCACCCTATTCATGACTGTCCATATGGCTTACTAATTGTTGGTATCTTTGCTTGCAATATGGGCCTCATGGTTTTCTTTATGCAGTCTTCATTTATCTTCTTTATCCAAAGCTGAATTTATCCTCACTTGGAATTGCATTTGCTTATATCATGAAGAAATTAACTTTGCTGAATGGAGAAATTGTGCCCTGATGTTTGTAGTATGAAGAATGCTGTAATAAGTTAGGATGAACTCTGAGCATTTTCAGGATCCACCTAGTAGGGGAAATGGATGAGGAAAAATACATCTGTCATTTTACCTTGTAGAAGAACTGTAAGCAAAGTGATACTGTTTGTGGGGAAAAAAAGCCTCAATGACTGCATGATCAGAACATTCTCTTAAAAATAAAGTGGATATCTAAGATGGTATTGCATGAAATTTTAATTAGTTGCATTGATTTAGAATCTTAGCTGGATTATTCAGTGCTGGGATAAAATGGTTGGAAAAAAATCAGATATTTCTGGAGAGTGAAAAATTTTAGTAGATTTGGCACTGCTGAAAGGACAGAAGGTGATGATACTGCCACTATGAAGCAGAGGTATTTGCAGGCACTGAAGGTGTCGGAGTTATCTCTTCTGAGATTAACCCTGGCAGTGTAAAATCTTTCTTCTCACCTGCCCATGCTTGAAAGAAGGAATCAGAGAACGTCTGGGTTGCGGACTTCAGATGTTTATTTTATAAATCTTATCTCTCAGTTCTTTCTGTCCAGCATGAAGTTCACAAGCAGCTGGAAAAATGAATTCTCCCCCCGCCCAACAGTGTTTGGGCTTTAATAATCTATATTGCGTTAATATTGTTTTTCTCTAAACACCAATAACTAACGCCCATGTCATGCAGTGAAATTTTACCTTTACCAATCCTAAAAACCCACAGCCCTTTGCAAAAAATGAAGAGGAAGAGAAGGACAGGAAAATGTGCTCTTATCACACTGATCTGCCTCCATCTTTGCCATATTAATCCATATTAAGTATACAGAGAAATCTAAAATTAATATCTACACACCCAGTGATATAATAAAATCACACAAATCAAACCCTTGTGACCTCCAAATCCTCAGACAACCCTGACAGTGCTTTTTCCATGAGCTGAGACCAAAAACCATCACTGTTTCAGGCACAGGCCAGGGAGGACCTACCCCCCTGTCCAGGCTCCTGCCCATCAGGAGAACCAGAGAGATACTCTGGTCTGCCACATGAAGGGATTTAACATAGATCCAGCAGGACTTAGCTGAAGTGCAGCTGCCACAAGTTGCACCCAGAGAACCTGTTCAGTGACTGTGCTTTCTGGCAAACTGCTCCTACTAGCACACTGGTCACTGAAGCACCAGATTTAACCTAACAAGCTCTCACAAAGAGCAGAGCATGGTGCAGATATTCTGAGTGGCTGTGCTTACATAAAACCAGCACCTGATGTGCTACAAAATACTATTCAGACACACATTGTGAAGAGCTGATGCTCAGGTGGAGCAGGAGGGATGAAAAACATCTCTCTCTTCTGCACTCCTCAAAGGCATGTAGTCCCATGCTCCTCATCCAAAGTTCCAGACCCATCAGCCTGTGGCTGCTCATCTTAGACTCTGCTGCACATGAAATATTTGTACCACCACCCAAACTGAGGGTTGCCCTGCAGCCAGACGTTCCTCTTCACACTGTACTAACTGGGACCCACACTGCCTCCAGACCCACAGTGTCGCCCTGAATTTCTGAGCCTTCTAATAAGCTGTAGTTTGGAGTCAGTTTTCCCATAGACCTTTTATGTAAACAACAGGATAGTTCCCTAAACATCTCGGATGTTTTCATTCCTTCTAGTGGGACGGGTTTCTTTGACAAGCATATATAGTAGCCAATGTGTGTGTAGAAATACTTTTTCTCTTATCCTATAAAAACCTCCTAGTAGAAGTATAAGTAGTTGAGATGCAAATAAACGACCCCTTTTTTCCTTTTCCTTTCATCCCTCCGTGTCAGTGTAGTTTTGATCCTTTTGCTATCAGTGCGACACCCACAGTGCATGAAATATTTGGCTGTGCACTGACAGACATTTCAGGTTATAAGGATGTTTCATTTAGAAGTGGGCCTTTTCACTGTGTGTGTGCTGCATGTTTTTCAGCTGAAGTCTTCCACAGCAGCTCTCTGCCTCAAATTACCTTCTTCTGACAGTGGGACAAGAAGAATTTAGCTCAATTTTTTCTTAAATTGAGATTGGACTAAAGCAAGCCTTGTTTTGCCATGTGGAAAGGGATAATAGTTCTGAGAATTTCCAGTGCTTAAGCTCATTAGAGTAGGAGTAGGAACTTGTATTTAGGCAAAAAATTCGTATCATCCTTGTGTAGTTGTTAAAAATCTGACAGAAGGGCAGTGTTATGCCTCTGTGCAGTGCAGGTGTTCCATCCTCCCCTGGTGCTTCTGTGTAGTAAGATAGGTAAAGACTGTGGGGAAACAAAGAGCTGGTACTAAAGGTAGTCTTGCCTCTGATGTGTTGCAGCTGTGTTAATTATCCTAGAGTGGGAACAGCCTTTCCCTCCCAGCTATGGGTGTGATAAAGAGTGAGCTGGCTGGGAGGGCTTTGGTTGTAGCTCAGTTGAGTCTGCTACTGTGCTGTGAAGACCCAGGGACAGGAGGTAATCTAAGGGACAGATAAGGTAAGAGCTTGTACCAGGAACTGACAAGGACAGGGGCTGGGCCAGGGCCAGGCTGGAGTGAGCTGGTGCTGTGAGAAGGAAGAGAGAAGAAGGAGAACTGACTGGCTGCTGGCATAAATGGACAGACCCTGAGAGCTGCTTGGAGCTGCCTTTGGGAAATAAGCTAGAGACTGTTAAATAACAAGGTATTGGTGCTTGAAGCCTTCTGATTGATATGAAAGATTTATAGATAATGAAGTCCTGATACTTGGAGCCCCTAGAAGTTTTTAAGGAAGTGGTTTGTGTGTTTTGACCATCTCCACTACCAGAGTGACCCACTGGGACGTAGTGGGGGAGGCGGCGTTGGTGTAGCTGAGAGTGGCCGGTGAAAGCCACAGGGAGGTCTGAAACTGATTTTCTCCTATCAAGACACCTGGAATTAGGTGAGCCATCAACTAGCAATAATGGGAGACTGCTTGTAGTCTCTACCTTGTCTCGTGACTGCCTTGACAATGACACTTCTGCACCAATCATAGAGCAAATCTTCTCTTTAAGGCAACAACTTATCTGCAGCTGGCCTGAGTTTTGGGGCCTGGGTAGTACTTTCCTTGTGAATCCTTTTTCCACTTGTTGGGTACCTCCTGACATGGTGGAACTGCTTCTCCATGCTGTCAGGATTAGTCATGGGACAGAGATATGGATGATCAGAGGAGGCTAGAGGATCCCAGGAAGACATGGGAGAGTTTAAAATTGGAGGAAAAAAAAAAAAAGAACACAGAAGAGGAACAACAGAGGTGAAAGTGTTGAGGATGGAGAAGCTAATAAGATCACAGGGCAAGGGCCTCTGGTGAAACAGAGTCTAACTGGAAACTAATGAGTAATTAGAAGAAAAGATAGAATAATATGAGAGAGGGTGGAGATTTTTGGAGTCATCACAGTATTAGTATGTGGAAATGAAGTAAAGAACTGCATGTCCTAATAATTTTTTTGCTGTTTTTGTGGTGAGATCTCACAGCAAATTAAATGCTTGGTCCAACACATGTGTCATCCACCCCCCTTTACAGATAGATTGCTGAGAGAAAGCTGAAATTTTAAGACAGTTTAGGCCACTCTGAATGCCTCACAGTACTCCTATTTTTAGAGGAGTGCATTTACATAACTGTCAGGTATGAGAGCTCAGAGCTCCAGAAGATCAGAAATGACAAATAGGGAATCTAAAGGATAGAGTTATCAATCAGTGATCCAGCTTGGAGGGGCATTGTGAAAGTGGCTAGCTTAGTGGTTGCTGGAAACGGTGGACAGTATTTCTAAACAGCTTTTAAAATGAGACTATTCTGACTCCTATCACCCATCTCCCTGCTTTTAGAAGTCCTATTTATCAAACACATCACCAGTTAGCAGAAACAGATATTGTCATTTTCTAATAGCCCAGATATCTCGGGGCAAGAAACAGTGTTAAGGAAACTGAATATATCAGCTTTTCACTTGAATTTACAATACCTTGTTAGTCAATTGTCATTGAATATAATACTAAATATTTATCTAATCGCAGTAATGTGTTTTTGTGTATTTATGCACAGAAGTATGAATGAAGTCTGACCCTTTTACAGGTGTCTGTGTCAAAGCCTCCTTGCCATTTTAGGGGCTAGGTACTAAATTTCCATCTAAGAAATTTTGCTCATTGCTTTTAGTATTTAGTGTTACTGTTTCTTTTGTGGGTCATTGAAGTAAAATAGGAGGATGTATGTGTAACTAGGCTTTTATATTTCTAGAATTTATGGTGTTTGAGAGGAACTGTTCCACACACAATATTTTCTCCTGTGTGCTAACAAACTGCTAGTCATTACACATGGCTGAAATGATGTAGAGTAAAATGCTTTTGGGGAACAGAAATAGCTTCCCCTCATAGGTAAGACTTACTTTCATGGCACTGTTTGTTTGGAACAAAGAAGTGTGCTGTGTCACTATAGGCATAGGTATTTTATAAACATACAAACACACATACGCAAATGTATGTATTTATAGATTCCCTCTCTCAATTTGCAAAATCTCCTGTGTATAGCTCTGTTTGAACTATAGCAGCTTCTTCTTGGATATGTAATATCATAAAAAAAGTTTGAAGATGTCATTTCCCTTATATATTTATATTATTTAGCAGTTGGGAAATTTAATAATGAGTATTTGTATGTGGTCCTCTGATCCGGAAGCCCTTAAAAATTTACATTATTTTGGTCAGAGAAGAAGCTGCCTGAAGGATGAGAAAGTTAATCTACAAGTGTCTCATCATTATTAGGTTCATCATCCTTTGACAAGATATGGAAATTCCTGATTATTGAATAAATGATATCATATGAACTTTTGTTTTGGAAAATTTATTTGAATACTGTTAACATTTCTTGAGCTCATTGAGGAATATAAATTATCTAGTAGTGGTTTGAGATATAACAAATCTCATTCTGTCTACTAAGCTCTAAGTGGGCAGCAATCTATTCACTGGTGAATATATTCTTCTAAAAATAACTTAATTAGGAAAGGAATTAAGCATTTGTACTTAGCATTGAAGATATTTTTAAAATATTGTACTTGGTTTTTTGAAATAATGATGTCTCTAAACCAAGAAAAAGTTTGATTAGTAACCAGTTAAGGATTTATAAGGTTTTCCCCTTTCAGTCATAGTCTGGGTTTTTCTCCATTTTTCCCATCACTGTAACAAATACATTCATGGATATTGTGATGAAACATCTTTCCATTTCTTTATTTAAAATCCATTGTAGTACAGCCCAGACTTCTCGCTGTTCCAACAAAACTTTTAGTCTGAAGTACACTTCCCTCTGTCCTGCTCATTGGAGACCAACCAAAATAAACTGACAACACGTCATGGCCCTTAGGAGGTGCTATAAGTGAACAGATTTATTATATTTTTTTATATTATATTTTTCCTTTTGAAAATAAAGGTTTTAAAAGCATTTACAGGAACTGAATGGGATGTGGGACAGTTGCATGAAAAGTTGTGAAGCAGAATAAGGTTACTCTGTGCTTAGAAAGAATACAGCAGATTGTAGATATTTCAAAAATCACCAAAAATAATTGTCTTTGGTATGTATATTTGTGATGTTACCTTGTAAGGATGTAGACATCTACCTCTCCTCTCTTTCTCTCTTTTTTTCCTTTACTTCCACCTAATTATTAAAACTGCTACCTTTTAAAGCAATAGTTCTTGGAAGCAGGTGTGGATCTGCCACTATTCAGATCAGAGTTAGAGGGTGCTGGTATTTGAAAGAGGACAATTAAAAGAGACACTATTGACTATCAAATGAGTTTTCAGTTTCAGAGCTTTCATATGCTCTCATCTTCAGAAGAATGATCTCTTTATGCTCTGTTTCCTTTCTAAAGATGACAATATCTGTTACACATTTGGTAAGGATGATTTATTTCCTTAGGGTGACAAGTATATATTACATGGTCTTACCCTTTTTTCTTTGGGAAGGACTTTTCTTTCTTGCAGAAGGTTTTGAATCCCAGACTTTGAATGGTTTGAATGCCAGACTGCTTAGTTTAGACTTTGAAAGCTGTGACAGATGCTTCCTCTGCCCTTTGTTATGTGTTAGAAAGACCATGACAGATATGTAGGCTACTTGGTCCTTTTACACAGTGACTCCTTTCCTTTGGAATGGGATTACCAAAAAGGCAGTGGATTAATACCCACAGATTTCAAGAGCAGACCTATTTGTTGGACTGCTGCTGGTGAGTGTTGGCGTTCACACTGCAGAGAGAAGATGCTGAGACAAATTCATGTCCTTGTTATTCAAACAGTTATCAAATGGAGCAGCTGCCTGCTTTGTTGAGGAAAATGCAAAAGCACAAACATAATTCAAATATATACTTACAAAATATGTGCATATTGTTTCAAACACATGCAGTGATTGTGTAATGGTAAAACAGATTTGCCCCAGAAAGGCTAAATTCAGAACAGTCTTGCGTCTTAGAACACTAGATTGCCTCTAGGTCAGACCAAGCAACAGTAAGAATGGAGGTGAAACTACAAATGTGTCATTGGATTTAAAGCCTGTGTTGTTCTGGGTTACATTTGAGTGAACTTTACTGATTTAAGAATATGTATATAATACCCCCTCAGAAACAAAAAAAAAAATCAGTGTTCTTGCCATGACACGTTTCAACTATGAATTCTAACTATTTTTACAAGTGTTTGGATAGCTGTCCTAAACAATAAAACTGGTGCATATTTCAGAAACAGATGCTGACCTGGGATATGCTGTAAAATGAATAAACAGTTTTATCATTCTCCTAAGTCTCTGAATGACCTTCCTGAGCAGAAAGACAAAACTGGGTATCAAATACAAATCTTATCAGACTGCTGGCATGCTGAATGCATTAAACTGACTCATAATGCTGGCTTAACTCTCTTAACTATGCTGATTTATGTCCACAAAAAATACAGAATAAAAGAATATCAATGCAGAAAAAAAGGCATACATGAAGTAATTGAAAGAGTAAATTTAAAAAATGAAGGTGTAGAAAAGGAGAACCGCATTTCATCAAGCAGGCATTAAATCAGAATGGAATCTAGTTCATCCTATCTACAAGAGGTAGTGTATCATGAAGATGGTGTCTGGAATTTACTCTGAAAACATAGTCCTAGAAGCAAATTCTGCTTCTTTTGGAAGTTTATTCTTTCAGTTCAACAGAATTAACATTTGACACATAACAGAAAGCCTCTAGACTTCTTTAACAGCTTACTGTGCTCATTAAGTCTTTCAATTAATGAAAAGACTAATTTATTTTTGTAGATGGTTTTGGATGTGGCTATGAATTATAGTCAGGTTTAAATTAATTTCCCTTTCCTTTTATAGATTTATGCTGAAAGTCTTTGTTTTTTCTCTCAAGGATGGTTTTTATTCTCATGACTAGCCTACCAAATAATGTCAGTGGCAGAGTACATGGAAATTATACTAGAAGTGTTACTCGTAATGGATTTCTTTAAAGTTCTTTCCTCTCACCAATTTCCAATCCTTTAATGCTGGGGAGTGAAGTGTACACTTTTACTGCCTGGAATAAGAGCCCAAGACTTCAGGATGGATTTTCTGTATCTTTCTGACAAGCACTGACAGATGAAAGCTACTTAGCTGTCTCACAGCTTTTACTGTTTTGCTGTCTTCTTTCAGCAAAAAAGGACCAACTCATACTTTTTCACAATTCTCAACACTTTTGCCTGCAGAACTGCTTGTACAATGCTTAATCGTTGGAATAACCTGTTGTCTGTCATAGAGACACCATCATCACCAAGTGAATGACAGTATTGACTTGGCATCAAACTACATTCACTGCAAAACATTTGAAATCACTCTGTGTCACAAAATAAAATCATCTCCTCAGCCTGATGAATGACTGCAGCTACTGCCTCCTCTCTGTAAATGCTTTGCTGTCATTGCAGTGAGAAGGTATGTTGCTGTATGCTTTGTTACCTTTGCTGTGGCTTCTGTGTGCCAGAATCAGTAGGAATCACTGAAGAAAGAGGGGGACCCCAGCATAATGACAAGCAAGTGTGGCATTGATCCCTAACGTTATATTTTACTGTGCTTTGCCCAAAAGATCACAGTACCATCTCTTTTGAAGGGTTATTGGTATTTCTAGTCTGAGAAACTGGAATTTGCTATGAGTCTTGATGGGATTCATTTTGGGCAGAGGCAAGTAGCTGAAAATAAAGCCTTTGGCTGACCTGCTGATGTTTCACTCTTGGCTAAATGCTTTCAAATATGCAGTAATTTATGTTTATTCTTCTAGTAGAATTCAGGAGCAATGTGTAGGTTGGTATAAATTACACCTTTTTCCTTGTGGCTGGGTCTTCTTAAATCCTCATTTTTTCAACATATATGGAAGAGATTACTTTGGTGTAATCCACAAATGCTGGGTAGGAGTGCTACGGAAAGAAGAGTTGTGTACACTAACAAGGAAGGGCTTTTTCAAATGTGGCCTGGCATTTCCTGAGGAGCACTAGCCAAAGTATTACCTATGTTTGTTTGGGTCAATGTTGAGCAGGAGTGGAAATGAAGACTGTAACACATGTTTCTCATTTAACTGAAAACATCTTCCAAAATGATGCTGCTTCTTACAGCCTGAAGGAGTTGAACGTGAATAAGAATGATAACTTAGAATACCTGGGTAAATAAAGAGGTTGAAGAGTATTAACTGCACCATGTAATATTCATCTGGTGCTCCTTTCTGGAAAGCATTGCCACTTGTCTTGATGTTATTGAAATCTGGATTTGTAAATCCAGTGTAAATATCTTAACCAGGTGTGGTGTCAGAAGAAGCTCTATTTATTATGTCTTTTTCTTTTCGTTTCCCTTGTGAATTAGCATTCTCAAACATCTGAGAGATAAGAGTGCAGAATATTACAGTATTAGGAAATATAAAAAATATGACAACTCCATAAAATATTGCAAACCTTTTTCTTCCAGCACAAGCTGCTAGAAGGTGGAAAGAATGCAAACTTTTAAATTGTTTGAATTATGAAGAGATTGGGGAGAATGGGAAAACATGACGTAGGAAGAGATAAAGAACAGATGAGTGTCAGGAAAGGCAGAGGCAGCAGGTGGAATTCCCCTTGTGATCACTGCACAATGGGGGTACGCTTTGGATCACCAACCAGGTGAGCAAGAGAGGAAATACAGATGGTGATGTTTGCAGTTTGTCCTGAGGCCTTTCTCTGCTCAAACACCCTGTGAAGCCTTGATTTGAAGGCTGAGATTAAGGAGCACTGACCTTTTTGGAAATCACATGAACTTTCAATGCATCTGGCCTGTATTAGGAACAATGGATAAATTGAAGGAAGCATGATAACTTTACCTGACAAATGCAATATTGGAGCTCTGTGGGGAAATTAAGCTCTTCTGATTTTAGATTTGTGACTAAACACACGCTATTAGTTATAGTGTAGATGTAGAAAGAAATAATTGGCTGGGGGAAAAATACTTCCCCTTAATTGCTGAGATAGGTGTGTCAGAGGCATGCATTCTTTGACACTTACAGAGACATTTATAAGCCTGCAAACAGAGGGCATAGACTTGTCTTGCTATGGTATGACATCAGGCCGAAAGAAATTCTATTTCTCCATAGGTCTGCTGCATGGGGAAGGATCCAGGGGAGGAGCATTGAGCAAAAGTTCCTCCTATGGAATAGCTTAAAAGACAAAGAAAAATAACAGGGTGAAATTAATGAACTTGGAGATCACTGTGACTAAGAAGGAGTCCAGATGACCCCTGCTGCAACCAGAAACTTGCTCGCACAAGTTTCAGAGAAGTTTACTGGCCACCAGCTGAACTGTGACATTTCAAAGCAGTTACTGGGGGGTACACTTCAATATATTCATGAAGAGAGACACTGGGAGAGATTGACTTAGACAGAACGACTAAAAAACGAACTCTCATTTTTAGGAGAATTTGTGATTGTCTTCCCTGAATTAGTTTCTGGCAGCTGAATATGAAAACTTGACAGTAAATTCTGTCATATTGTCCTCCTGCAGATAGGATTTCTGACAATTTCCCTGATCATGCTAGAACTAAGCAGTGGAGATAGCAAAAAATCGATTTAAAGTAAAAATCAGATAAAATCGTTTTACTAACTATACAGTCTGTGTAGTATTAAGCAAGACTTTAAAAATGACTAGTGTTGTATGCTGGATTTCAGTTTGCTTAATAATTAATTATGTGATTTTTTCCCAAGATGGTAAAATCAGATTGAGGTCAGAACTTACCCAAGAGTAACATATGGAAATGTAATACCACCTAAAAAACATGTTGTTTAACTACTCTTCAGCTTATGTTTTCTGGCCTGTACACATACCCTATTCCATAGAGTCACAGAATAGCAAGTTGGAAGGAAATTTCAAGGATCATCTGGTCTAACTTGTAAAAAGCATGGTCTAGGTAAGATGGACTATTTTGTCCAGCTTAATCTTAAAAGATTCCTGTGTTGAAGAATCCACCATTTCCAGTGGGGTATTGATTACTCCAATGGCTGATTTTCTCTTTGTGAAAAATCATACCCTTTGTTATTTTTGCTGCTTTGAAGTTTTCGTGATGAGTGTGTTTTTTCCAATTATTATTTCAGGTTGATTTTCATAACCTTTTTGGAAGTCAAAGGAATGTGATGATTTTTTCTAACAGATTTGCCAAATATATGCAATGAGCTTGCTCTGAATGCAGAGAGCACTAAAGACTTCAGAGTTCAACTGATAATTTATTCTCATTACTTTGCTCCTTCTCATGTGTTAGCTCTCATGAAAGTTACCTAGAGTCAACAGTTGCAAAATACTCTAGCAATATTTACTCCTTTGTTTAAATGAACTTACATTGTTTTTATAATTTTTACATCTTCTGTTTATTTAAGAGCTTAGGTTTTGTTGACATGTCTGTTCTTGGGAATGAATTCCTATGCACCAGCCTACACTGGCTCAACAGGCTCAACTCTGCAACAGCAATTTCTCTTGTCATGTATGCTTATTCTTTCTGTTATGGTAATGTCAGCAAAGTACCCACCTTACACTGAACAGTTAAATAGATGGAGGTCAAAAACAAGTTCATCACTTCCAACAAATCAGTGAATGGACAGCTCAGGTATTGCTAGACTTCTGTGGTGGTCCGGGATGCCACCACAAGAGAGATTGCGCTCCCATGGAGAGCAGAAAGTGTTTAATTAATTTACTTTATATGTTTTGATAGTTTTAATAATGGCTGTTAGGAAAACAAAATGGCTGTCCCGATTGACAGTTAGCCAAGATGGTTCCCCGAGGACTTTTCTAGAAGTTTTGACAGTTAGAGCCGTTAGAGGTTACATAACCCCCGCTAATGTATTCTGTTTCCCCAGTTGCTATTGATTCCCCTCTTACTTCCTTACCTGTTTTGTCCCCCTGATTGGTTACTTTTTGATCCTCTCCCCTATTGGTCAGTGTTTCAATCCTTACCCTCATTGGTCTGTTTGAATGCTCCACCCCTTTTGTTAGGGTATAAAAGTAGCTGCTTTACCCTGTAAGATGCTTTTTGCCTAGAGGACGTTGTGGAATAAAGATCTCATCTGCAAAGAGCCTGCCTCCCTTCGTCTCCTTAGGAAGCACCTCCCTGATAGCTGCCAGAGCTGAAATCACTGCTGTCCTTTTCAGGACAGCTGAGCTGATCTCACAACCCGTCCTTTTAAGGACGCTTGTCGGGCATTTACCAACTGTGAGCCTGTGCCACCCCTAACAAAGTAGGCCAGCTCAAGGCTGCTGGCTCTTGCGTGGGGAAGTGTCACGGCCTGCAAAGACCACCAGCTAGCCGAGCATCCAGTGGGCGGTGGCAGGCTTCAGTATTTATTTTTTGCATAAAACATAGTTAAACATAGTGACAATAGAGGGCAGTGGGTAAGGAACAGTGCAGTAAAACATTATTTTTCTAGTATGTTCTCACAATATGTGATAATGACTAGTAACATCAGTGAAGATGACTTAATAAAAAACCTTTTTTTTATTTCTTTCACAAGCTTTGTTCTTTATTTGGTATTTGATGTGACTCCAAAGCACCTCTGAAATGACAGTTCAGACAATCTCTGATAGCAAGAAAGTGGCATCATGAAAAAACACCTCTGAGTGAACTTATTTCTTTGTGTTGCTTTCTTCTTGGAGGGGAAGAGGGATAAAGAAATGTGGCTTGCTGTACAGACTAAACAAAAAATTAGTATTTGCATGATTCAGAGATAGACTTTGGAAAAGACATTCCAAACACGTAATGCCAGAGGTGAAGAGTTAGCTTTCTGCTTCTGAGAAACCTGTAAGTATTTCTGGAGAGGGCCAAGTGCAAGAAGGTGGCATCTGACACTGATACTTTTACAAGAAGGAGTAGTTGAAGAATAGTAATAATAAATTACCTACATATTCAGATTCACAATTTGTTAGATGGGGACCCTTCCTATGGGCAAGTTGATATACAGAGATACCTAGAGAAAAGCCAAAGTCTCCCTGATGTTCACCTTACTGAGTGCTGAAGGCTGGGATCTGAAATCAAGGAGCAGACCATTTTGACACTGATTTCTTTCATGGGCTTTTTGTCTGTTTTGAATGTGCATGTGAGAGTTAGACCTGAGAAACAATGCTGTCTTGTTTCTTTGTGACTGTGGTGGCTGGGAGAGAGAGTTGGTATAAGACTTAGTGGTCCATGAGAAAACAGTTTTCTTACCAGGCCTTCTGAGGGCAAGGGTTGTGGTCCTGCCCCAGACAGGAATGATGCCTGTCCAACTTGGATTTGAAAATATTCTGGTAGCTACTGCACACTATAGCACAAAAAAAGTGCTTGTGTTAAGACTAAAGAGATGAAGAAGCTGTCTAAAGTGAAAAAGTAAGCCTTTCAGCCACTGTTAAGTAACACATTTTTCCCCTTTGGAAAGTGTTTGGAGGGAAAAAGAGCTGCAAAATTCAATATGTGTATTTTGCTGCTGTATAAAAGGAAGGTAATGAGAAAGGATTTTTCACAGTAAAGAAAAAAATTTTCACTCTAAAATGCTGTGCTTCATAAAAACAAAACTGATATAATTGAAGAGGAAGTCAGAGAAAAGTATTTATTGATGAATTAATAAATGAGCATAAACAAGATTCTGCAATTTTCTCTGTACAATACTTGGAAATGCATTTAAAATTGAAAAGCACTTTAGCAAATTAGGTTGATCATTGGAGCATCATCTGAGTGAATTTTAATCTTGAACCAGTTTAATGAAACCCTTTAGACTGCCATGAAATGAAATGATAAGAGGAACTATCCAACAATAATGTCAAAGACTTTCTTTCTTGATTATTTGGCAGAGCTTTATGAGACGAACAATTTTTTTTCCCCTGTTAAATAAAATATGGGAAGAGTACTTGATTCCTCGTTTCTGAAAATACACAGAATTTAGAAATATACATATATAATGAGAAAATCATATATATATATGTGGGCAAGAAAGCACAATCAGGAATATAAGAAGAGATTGCTCCTCCTTTTGATGTAGTAAGATGAGCTGATTGAAGATTTCAGAATACCTCTGTTTCACTTGCTTGCCAGAAAGCCAAACTGGTTGAGCATAAAAGGAATTCACTTAGCACTAAGTGGTGAGTAGATTGAACTGTAAATGTTCCTGTTCCTAACCTCTTTTAAATAAGTAGCATCAGGGGAGAACACTTGGCTGAAACACTACAGTAATCTTCAGTAATCCAGCAGGATGCATGTTAGTGCCCTTTCAAGACTGCCTGCCAGCCCTGATGTGAGAGATTATCTTTTCCTGAACAAGTCCTATCTTGTGCAGCTCAGCTTGGCCTGGAATGTATGTTCAGCTGGTTTTTGCTTAATGGCCAGTTAAATACTTCTAAACTGTTGTATTTGTTTGCCATAGTTGATCAATAGTCAAGACAAACACTTTCCAGGCATGTTTAAGTCACTCCAGCTGTTCCATATTATGTTGATTGATCATCTCACTCACAGCACTACTTCTGCTCTTTGATAGCATGACAAAAACATTTAAATCAGAAAAAAACCCTCTAGTATGTAACTAAAAATGGTCACTTATTTATTCACACAACCATTGTTTTGCCAAATATTTAGCATTTAATCACATTTGTGTAATAAAAAACCCCATAAAAATTCCTGATCTTCCATTTCATTTGTAAGGATGTAAATTCAACGCAGTTTTCTTTGCTTCTAGAGGAAATCAGTACAATAATCAATTTGGCTTTGCTTCTTTTGGGATTGAAAGGTGTGTTTTAGTTTTGCTGGAAACAGAATTAAACATGAGATTGCTCAACTTTTTGATTTTTTTTTAAGCAAAGCAATGAAATAGCTAAGAAAATTTTAAAGATAAGCTTAAAGTGGACTCTCTTTTACCTTAGGTTGCTGTAAATTATGAGCAAATCAACTTTCTATGGTATCTGTTTTCTGCTAAATAATTTCCTTGATGCTGATGCTAGAATATTTATTTCTTCATGCTCAATGGAATTGGCATTCAATGTCACACTTAAAAACATTTTCCTTCAGTAAGATATTGAATTGATATCCAACATAATGGATCAAAGTCATCATTTGTGAAATTTCTAATTAGTTCACTATGAATTTGGAATACAAATTGACCCTACCACTATTTACAGATTAGGAGTTTAATGAATAAAAGGGAACAACAGTAAATTGCTTGATTTTTATACTACCTGAATTTTTACTTATTTTCATTTTAACAGTGAGGAAGATAACTTATTTTACTTTGTTCTTCATGGAAGTATTTGTGCTTTCAAAGACAACCCATTTATAAGGGAATAGGAAACATGGAGACAGATGCTTTGAGGAAACTAAGAAGAAGGTAGTGGAAAGAGAACGTGAAATTACTCCTAGGACAAAAGAAATTAACATTTTAGTTGCAAAGATGAATAGCTCCTTCCTCTGGAAATGTTTGCCTGCAGAGGACAGACTTTTGTTTAATAAAAATGTCTCTTATTAATGTTGAGTTATGGCAATCCTGAAGCTCAAGTAGCAGGATGTGTGCAGACCTGTGTTTTCTAGCAAGGCTGGACAGCTGTTTATCTCTACAGTTGATATTAATGAAATGCTATGAAAAAGTGACTGGGAGCAGATTGTTCCTTATCTCTCAGCAAGATGAAGCAGGATTTAAATCCCATCACTAGAGGTAAATGCGGCTGGATTTTGCATGGTATGCTGAGTTGACCTAAGGCACAATGACCAATCTTCCACCCAGTTTTAGGTGTGCAAAGAAGGTAAGAACTGAAAATAGCAACAGCTGGACAAGTGGAAAGATGTGGCCAATGTTCAGATGTGGTGAGGGAGCTGAAGCAGCAGTACCATCTCTATGAATTACCTTTCTATAGATATTAAATTAATAACTTGTATCACCTCCTGACATTTCTAAAATGACATTTCTATTGAAACTGCCTACGTGTTATTATAGTTTAATTACAATGGAGAAGAAACTAAACCTAGTGGCCTTCTATGATAGAGTGACTACATCAGTGGGCAAAGGAAAGGCTCTGGATGATATTTATCTGGACTTATGTAAAGTCTTTGACACAGTTTTCTACAATACCTTTCTCTCTAAATTGGAGAGAAACTGATTTGATGAGCAAACTGTTAGATGGATATGAAAGTGGTTGTATGATCACATCCAGAGGGTGGTGATCAATGGCTCAGAGTTCCAATGCACATCAGTGACAAGTGGCGTCCCTCTGCAATCCAAATTAGGACCAGTGTTATCTAGTATCTTCATTAATGGTATAGACTAAGGAACTGAGTGTATCTTCAGCAAGTTTCAAGATGTCACCAAGCTGAGTGGTGCGGTTTCCAGACCTGAAGGATGTGATGCCATCCTGAGGGACCTGGGCAAGTTTGAGAAGTGGGCCTATGAGAATCTTGGGAGGCTTTGTAAGACCAAAGTTTTGTGGATTGTGGCAACCCCTGCTGTAAGTACACGCTGGGGGACAAGCAGGCTGCTCTTGCAGCCCTGCCAAGAAGCATTTGGTGTTGCTGGTAGATGAAAAATTGAATATGAGCCAGTAATATGTGCTCACAGCCCAGGAAGCAAATCACATCATGGGCTGTATCAAAAGCAGTGTGGCAGCAGCACAAGAGAGGTGATTCACCTGCTTTCCTCTGATGAGATCCCACTTGCAGCACTGCATCCAGCTCTGCATCCCCAGGACCAGCTATCCAGTACCTGAAGGGAGTCTACAAGAAAAGGTATAGAGGGACTTTTTTGAAGAGCATGTAGTGGCAGGACAAGGGGGAATGGCTCAAAACTCACAGAGAGTAGGTTTAGATTAGATATTAGGCAGAAATTCTTTGCTAAGAAGGTGGTGAGGCTCTGCAAACAGGTTGCCCAGAGAAACTGTGTATGTGCCCTTGGTGGTCAAGGCTGGGCTGGATGAAGCTCTGAGCAACCTGGTTTACTGAAAGTTGTCCCTGTAATTGGCAAGACAATTGCAACTAGATCATCTTTAAGGTAACTTCCAACCCTGACCATTCAATGATCCTATGATTTTATGTATAACTAGATAAAGAAAACAGTGAAATCTTCCATTTTTTCCAAAAGTCTGGAATATTTTTGTTATATTACAGGAAAACAGTATTTATTTTTAAGAAGCATCTGCAGTGTATGTCTTTTAATGGTACTTAAGTTCAAACAAAACAACCAGTCTGGAATTTTTCTACAGTAAACATGAAGATCCTGAGGCAGATTTCCCAGCTTCTTTAATTATTACAGGATACTGCGTTATTAATTTCATGCTGAAAGTAGGATAGGTGAAGGTGTGCAGTGTGAGACATTGGCCGTGACAGAGGTCTTAAAGGAAGAGGTCCATTACATACACAAAAAAGACTTAAAACCAAAAAGCCCTATTTTTCCACTGTGAGAGAAGACTTTCATTACCACCAACTTTTAAACTCAGTTTTGAATGTCTGATCTCTGTCAGAACACAGCAGTTCCTGATGTACATAGACAGCAGTGGGATTGCAATCAGTGCCTGGCAGAAGAACACTTCAGTGTTAACTTCCCTGATAACTCTTTTTATTCTCTAAGTCTCATCTGCAAAGGAAATAATTTTTGTGTTTTCCTTCCTGAAAATTGCAACAGCCTCTGCTTCTCTTCAGCCCACCACCACCAGGTTACATTGCCAGATAATGAGTGACTATCAGATCTGTCACTAAGCCATGATCTATCTCTGGGAAATCTCATGGTACTTCTAGCAGTAAAAGACATCAACAGAAACAATGCTACTATTCAGGAACCCTTACTCTTTTGTTTTGTTTGATCTCTGACTGTGGGAAGCCATTTACTTTGCACATGGCTTTCATCACAAGGGAATTGCTTTTTGGGCTGTCTTGGTACAGTTCCCACAGTAATCTGACTTCTCAGTATGCCACATAGACCAGATGTGTGATGCCTGACATTTTCATCTGTGCTTAATGATATTTAGCACCTTCTAAATTAAGAAATGAAAACAAATACAGTGAGGTGAGTGAAAAATAATTTTCATGGAGAATAGCTAGGAGACAGTTAATTGGGGGTTGCCATTAATTTTGTAGGGCAAATAAGGGTCATTTTGGATGGGTAGGTTCTAAAAGAGAATAGAAATACTGCAAAACTCCTGATTTTGCAGCGTCTTTGGATGAAGTCTTTTACTGGTTTTTGCTTTGTCATTGCACACTACTCTTAAAATACACATACATGTATACACATACGTGTATACACATATTATGCAGGTCACAGGAGACTGAGACCTAGAGGATGAAATATTGACCTAAGCATTCTTTATTCAAAGCTCCAGTAATACTGAAAACAAATAACTAATTGAAAATACCAGAAAACTTGGAAAGAATGATGACGAATTTATATTAGCTTAGTTCCACTGGTTTCAGACATTCTTGACATTTTGTGGATAAAGTTGGTAGCATTCATTCTGAGTTATCTACTCCCATTAAACCACACATATCTTGCAGGAGAGAAAATGTGTCATCTATTAAATTTCTTGCTGCTCAGAATCATTACAATAACACTGTGTCACTGATGTTCACTAGAGGGGTAAAGGCTTATACTGGGTAAATTCACCTATCAGGGAAAGTGATAATCCCCACCAAAAAGGCGAAGGTAACTTTAATCTTTAAAACCTGTCAGTCTTGGCTCAAGAAATCCAGAACATGAAGAGTTTAGCCAATGACACTTTCAACGACTATTCTTTCACTGAGTAATAGGCTGTCATAAACTGTGGCAACCACTTGGTGTCTACATGCCTGAAAATCTCCCACTCTGCTTTGTGTAGGTGCCAGATGATTGAAAATCTGAATTTTTAGTAGTGTGAGAAAAGGTAATTGTAGCCATTACGGATTTTCCTTGTCTTGGAGAAGTGGGAAGGAAAAGAGAATGCCAGCTGTTGGTTTGGAATAAAAATTTAGCTCCTATGTGGTCTCAAGCTTTGCAGGCAAGTGTTTTTTCACTGAAATGTGAAGCATTGATTTCCAGATGAATATTTATGGATGGTTTGTCATTGTAGAAGGTCACTTCTCTTCCTGTATTTTCTATAGATTTTTACAGGGATTATTCTGATCTGGAATCACATGTATCTTGTGAGGTACAGGAACCACACATAATTCTTTCCGCAACAGAGGGACAGGGGTTTAGCATTTGCCTCCTTGTGGCTCAAAACAGCTTGTGGTGTACAACACTGGACTAAAGGATAAAGTCCTCAGGTTATGCATTTTGCTTTTTGGAGACTGTGACCACAGAGAAAAGGATGCAGGTTCAAAAATAAAGCAGCTTTGTTTTGTTATTTCTTGTTCTATTGTTTTCTGCCTCACTCTGTACTTACCAGTGTGGCTGTTTAGCATGTCAGTACGTTAAACAAACACAGGA
Organism: Alaudala cheleensis; assembly: GCA_013398995.1. NCBI lineage: Eukaryota > Metazoa > Chordata > Aves > Passeriformes > Alaudidae > Alaudala > Alaudala cheleensis. The sequence goes on from VWYE01018100.1 coordinate 24,086, forward strand.
ATTTACATGGACACTCTTTTGTTCTCAAAATCGAAGTGTATAAACAGGACACTTTAAATGTAGTTTCTGTCAATGCAGATAGTGAGTATGTTTAAATTGGTCACTAATGATGGCCTGTGGAGGGCAAACACTTTGAGAGCAATCTATTGGGCTGTGCTCTGATATTTTGCATTTAGTATAACCTTTAGTAGCTGGGATGTCAAGAGTCATTAAGAAAGAAGCAAGCAGTCAGAGTTTGGCTGTATTCCTTAAAGCATTAGAGATATTTGCATTTAAGATGCTAAATAAAAGGACTTACAAGAAGCAGAAATATGAAAAAAGTAGTTTGGTAAATAGCTTCCTTATATGAAAGTGCTTTAATAAGTGTAATTTGCTTGATTTATGAACACATTTGATTATAAAAATAATTAGGTCTATTAATAGATGTCGTATTAGGAAACACAAGAGCTAAATTTATAGCTGTTTCCTGGTTGACCTTGACATGTAGTGCAACAATTTCAGAGACCTTTTTTCTTGCCATTAAGATGAGGAAATTTTTCAAAAGTCATGGAGAAGGAAAGAGGGACAGAGAAATGGATTTTTTGTCTAGATAAATCTTTTACCTTTCATTTGTGTACTGTCAGGTGTTTATTGTTCTGTCATGATGGGGCAGGAAAGGGATAATGTGTTAGAATTGTGTTAGATTATGATAAACACCAATTAAGTTTGAAGAAGAAACAAAGTCAAAGTAACCAGGAAAGCAGATGATCCAGAATGAAGGTTTGGATTAGAACCTGAAGATAAATGAGGAGGGAATAAAGGCAAAAACAGAAGGGGTTGTGTGTCGTGGTGTGTTTTTATGTTAAATAGTTTCTTCTGCTGTCCCCTACAACGCCCTCCTTCCCCACTCCTTCTTCCGGACTGTTCCCTATCAATCCTCTTAATCTTCGATGCCTTATTAGTTGTTTAGGTTGCTCCCCTCCCCCTGTGTTCCCTTATTGGTTTCAGTATTGTAATCCCTGCCTTGTCCCCCTCTCTCTATAGGATCCCTACCCTGAACCGCCACCCCCCAAGTGGTCCCTTAAAACCTGCGGCCCTGCCCCAAGAGGAATACTTTTCTCTTTGATTTTTCTTAAGACATTCTTAGGTCCTAGCCTCTGCTCTGTCTTTGAGTTAGGCTGTGTTTTATGTTGTGCTTTTATAACAAATGGTTCTCTGAGCTGCAAGCTAGGCCCATCTTGCATTATTTACACTGATCCACCAGCAACTGCCTGGGGCACACAGAGCACCAGGGGAAGGTGTTGTGTCCCCTGTAAATCACAGTAATATTGAAGAGCACTGCAACAGTTGTGAAGAAAAGGAGAGAGAGAAAAAGAGAAAACATAGGAAACTCTCAGGAATCTTTTGCTCATACTATGGATTTAAATACACAGAACAGGACAATCAGCACCTTAGGCTCAGCCCCAAAGAAAGCATGGATATCAGTTTTAATGGAGCATAGACTCTAGTAAGAGAGAATCAAAGACTCTGAAATTCAGAAGTGGTAAGGAAATATCAAAGAGAGATGAAGGGAGAGCAAGAGGGGTCTCTCATATTTGGTTGTTAGAGTGCGCCCCTATCACATAAGCATCCTAAGTGTTTGAAATGCTGCATGGCATAGCCATGAAAATACTGGGTGTATGCTGGAGGCTAGTGGGTTTTGCAACAAGAAAGAAAACACATTCAGAGTTGACAAGCAGTTGGAGTTCTTACAGCTTGGTCTGCAGCAAGGATCCCTCCTTATCCTTGAAAACGTGTAATGAGAAAAACCTGACCTCTGTGAATTGTGTACAAGGAATAGCTGTTCTAAGGACATGCTGTTGAGTAGATAGCCTGCTTATGCTATGAAGTTCTTAGGGCTGTCTGCAATATTCCTCTCTCCATTCGTGAATCTTGAAATCTCAGCATATCAGATTGCATCTAAAAAATTATTCTTGCTTTGACTTTGTTGCAGGGGTCATAAATGAAAACTCACTGAAGTACGAAGGAACACTTATTTAGTAACTGCATAATGTAAATCAAGAGTATAGTAATCAAAACACCTCTGTATTGTTCTTGTAGCATATGAGCAGTAAGGAAGATAGTGACAGTTAAATCTCTGAAATGTGGTTCATAACTTAAAACAAGAAAACCTCATGAACAGAGTTTGCAATTGGAATTAAATCAAGTTTCAGTATTTTCCATAAACCTCGATTAGAAAGACTTGGTCAATGTTTATTTCTTTCAGAGCAAAGGGAGTTGCTCTTTTCACCCAAGGACAGATTTCCTAAATCAGCCTCAGAAATGAGAGAACAAATGGAGGATGAGAATGCAGCTCCCTCTTCAGCAAAACCCTATCCAACTCAAACATACTACTATTTCCTCTTTGCATTGGCTTTGTGTCCTGCCTATGTACAAGTCCTCCTGCTGTAACAGGATCAGTAGGAGCAGTGGTTTATATCCCCAGCTGCTGCCTGCTGAGAACATTTTTCCCTTGCATACTCTTTATTTTATTTTTCTCAACCGTGCAACATGACTCTCCTGCTTCCCAAGGTAACTTGAACGCATAGAAGAACATAAAAATGAGTCCATCTTTCCAGGTCCCACCCACTAGCTGCATGACTTGTGAGAGAAATACAGAATTCATCACCAGGGCTGGGGAGACACTTATTCAATCATGCCACTTCACTGCTAATTGCATGTTTTTTGAATAATACCTCATGCAACATATAATTTTTAAGGAAGAAACCTCTGAAATTTTGATTCTCTTGATAGAGGAGGTAGGCTTCCATTATTACGGGCTCTGCTTGGCAACACGTGATATTCTGCATGCATGCTTGTTTTAACAGTACACAAAATGATGTGCAAGTGCATATTAAATGATCAAATCAAACACCACAGCTTTAATTCTGGAGCAAGATTTTTTTTTTTTTACTAAAAAAGCTTATGGTAATTTAATTTCATTTTATTGTTTTGTAATAAACTCAATGCTGTAAAAAAAAAATTAAAAACTTGGTAGATCTGTTAGGAAAAAAAAGAAGTGGCAAAAAGTCAGTTTAGGGAGGAATGATTCAAGTCCCCATTATTTTCAAATTTGAAAACAATTAAACTTTTCTTTACAATTCTCCAAGTCACCCACTCTTACAAAGTCAGAAATGTGATCTAAATACAACTGTGAACCAGGGAGGTATGTTTTGTTGATTTACTCAGGAATGCCACCATCCATTTCAGCACAGGAACATTATTTAGGGAGACAAATTATAATAATAATAATAAGCAAAGTAAAAAGCACAATCTAAGTTAGTGATTTCAGGTTTATACAAGGAAGAATGGCAGGTGAAGAAACTCCATGAATGAAGCCTGAGGGAACCTCATCCCCATCTTCAGCACTGGAAGGCTTTTGCAGCTAAAATGTCAATAGCAATAAGTCATGATTGCTCAGGGGGCTAATTTTCTGCCTCATAAGGCCAAAGCTGAGGGGGCACAAAGCTTTTAATTCAATTCAGTTTCACAAAACCATGTTGACTTCTTTGAGGTCTCAGTCCTCCTCCATTATAGGTCCTGCTGCTCTCCTCCTCCTCAATCCCTTCATATATTTTCTTTCTCTGCTCAGGCACAAGTGATTTCTGTAACACCACCCTGCCCTTTCAGCAGTGGTACAGAGACCAAATTCCAAGGAGATGAGCAGAACAGATATGGCCACACTCCTCTGCCCCTGGGAGTTGTTAAGCATTTGGGCAGTGGTCTCCCAGATTCTTCTTTTGTCTCAGACTGAGCATGTACACCGTGCCAAATGGCTACTGGAGGCAATGAAAGGAGTTTCTGTTCTCCTCTGGATGTTCTTCTTCTGGAAGCTTCAGCTAATAGAATAAATCATATTTCTTTTAGTGCATAATATTTTAAATGAATATTTAAATAGCTTTCAATATTTGTCTGAGTTCCTGAGTAAGGAATGATTAGGTCTAAATACTTGTCAGAAAGAGAAGTGCTTAGATTCGGTGTCAGAGCCCAGGACATTCCTCTGGATGCCCTGGGTGGTCCGAGACCCTTGCAAGAGGTTCAAGAACTCTGGCACAGAGTCAAAAATACCAGTGCCTTTGATTTTAGCCCATGGGAGCATCTGCGAACTTTGAAGGAGTAACTGCAAGCCACAGGAGTGTAATTAAAATGATAAGCAACATATCCCAGGGTGAAAAGTAGAATTTCAGGGTTTTTTTAGAATAGAGGTCAGGAGGGCAGAATGGAGGAATTTGGGCATGTCCTTGTCCTTCTCCTTGTTCTTCTTGTCCTCCGTCTTCTGCTGTGATGGTGGCACTTTTGGATTGGATTATAATAGAGATGCACTGTCTAACATGGGTCATAGGTATTGGTAATTAAAAGTAAACATTATCTACGTAGTGATTAGTATAAAGAATTAACCTGCCCTTGGGGGGTGGGCAGATCTGGCTTGCTGAACTCCTGCATGGACTGTGCTGGGCAGAAACAAATGTAATAGATAAGAGAAGAATAAACAACCTTCAAAGACAGAGACATCGACTCTGGCTCTCCTTTCTAGCATGGGGGCTGGGAAAAAGGGACTTTTTCTTACTCTCAGGGTTCAAAAGACCCAGAAACCTGAGAATTCGGGACCTTCTCCATGTTTAATCTGCAGTATGCTCTCAACGTCTCTTAAATTTGACGTGGTGTAGAAAAGATGATCAAAGACATTTAGTAGTTTCAGTACAAATACTCTGAGCTAGAGAATTTAGCTAAATCATCCATTTAACATCTGCTCTTGGCTTCAGTCTTGCTCTTGGTGGAGCATAAGATGGTGTTTAAAGGTAATTGTGCTAGGAGGGCTGTGTGCCAGGGCAGAGAACTGTTTTGAGCGGCTGAATAGCTTATGCTATGGGTGCTTTAGAGGATGTTATTGCCACCTCTGGGGCACTGGTTGACTCAGGAACAGAATCTTTGAAGGTGTATGTACTGTCCTGTTGCTTGTATCTCTGTATTCAAAGATTTGGTTCTGGCTGCCTTGCTTGTGCAAGGCATGTGAAATGAACCAAGGATGTCTACATGCATCCAGTGTATGGAAGCTATAAAAATGTAAAAAGCATGTGTCCATTTGTCCACAAAATAAAATAAATAAATTTTTTTGCTTGTTGTTGTTTGTTGTTTTTCTCAGAGCGTTCTATGTTCAAAAGGAAAATTATATATGCATTAGCTAAAAGCTAGATATTTTGTGATAAAAAAAAGATTTTTTCTAGTCAAATCACCATCATTCATGTTCATGGGTAAATTCCCTAGAAAAATGTTTTACTACAAGATAAAATACATGAAAACACTGCAGCATTTTTCAGTTATAATTACACTTTGATACATTTATTAAAATTTCTAATTATTTCATTGTACACTTTGTAACATCTTTCCATTTCTAATGTGTAGGAATATTTTAAGAAGTAGAAAGGAGGGCTATATCAGAAAGTAAAAAGGAAACAATGAATTTTTGCTTGTCAGCAAGCTTTTAATTTCTATATAAAATTCAGGAAGGTAATCATTCCTAGGAATTCGTATGGTGTTCCTACAGAAACTGATCTAATATTCTCCAGCTATAAACCAGGTTATGACAAGAGTGGGAACAAGACAGTTTAACTTCCAGTGCCTGTGTGGAAAATAATGATCCATTTTTATCTCTGATCTCTTCTCTTATATGCCAGATGTAGGTGTTATTAAAAATTAACCATTCTAAATATGGAAAGCTTATAAAATTCAGTTTTGTCTCTCTATCCCCAGTGTCTACAACTCAGTCAAGGATGGACAAATTTCAGTAGTTACTGAAAGTAGGAGAAAACACAGGAGTTAGACCCCAGAAAAAGTGGCATGGGTCTTGGACCAAAGTGCTTTGTTGTCTATGTGCAGGGAATATACTGTTGTCTTGCAGGAGAAGAAAATAAAATAATAATTCTCAAGGATGCTATGTGTCCTAGGGGGACTGTATGATGCTTCTATCCCCAAATCGTCTGTTCTGTCTGTGTTAGATATTGTGTTCTGTAGCTTTAAGACTGGTTCCTAGAGCAAAGGGGGAGAAAAACAGAAGCGCGGAGTTTGTTTTTAGAGAAGCAGCTCCTCCTCCACGTTCCAGGCTCCTGGACATTTTTGTCTGAAGTGGCGGGTCAGAGATCTCTTCTTTGCTTTTAGTTAGTTCTAGCTAGCTAGGGCAGAGAAGTTCCCTGCACTGTTTTTTCTTCCTTTTTCTTGGGACTGTTTAAACCTCCTCTTGGACTGAAAGATCTATGAGAGCGAGAGCACCGGGAGAGCACCGGTGGGCCACCGGGTTCAGGCCGGCATCTTCCAGCGCCGGAAAGAACTGATAAAGGCTGAGCAAGCCGGGCTCCCATGGCAAGGACTCTCTCAGTTTTGCCAGGTTTTATTATTTCATATTATTAATTTCTAGGTTTGCAAACACTTTCTTTTTTGTTAAACAAATAGTTTTTTCCACTCATCTCTAAGGAGGTTTTTTTCCTGAACCAGTAGGGGGAGGGGCAGTTCCAGCTTGCTTCCCGGAGAGACCCCCATTTGGGAGGTTTCCTCCCAGATTTGCCCTAAACCGGGACACTATGCAACTGAAATCACCATAAGATTATGAAACTTTGTATCTCCCATCTCACATCAGACTGTGTGCTTGAGAATACATAGCCACAGCTACAAGGTAGACTTGGGCTTTTACCTACAATAGTATAAACCTATAATCTCTGGCAATTTTCCGTTGCCAAAAAAACTTAGTGCTTAATATAGCCCAACCTTGCCTTCTGTGAGTTCTGTGCTGTTTGCATCTTCTACCAGGTAAAAGTAGAAGTCAGTTGTGCCACAGAATGTCTAATGCCCACCCTCATTTTGTTGTTCAGATGGTCAATAACCATAAGACAGAGGCCAGGTATCTCATTGTTTCAATCACATGGATCTAGTGATCCCCATTCTCTATAATATGGGGGAAAGCATTATAAATTTAATTGCTACAGTTTTAGGATATTCTATATCAGTGATTCTAAACAAAGCCTACTCTCAGTCTACTTCAGTATGAACTTCAAGGCTCCCTAACTTCCCAGATTTTTTCCCCTTTTATTCCTGTGTCAGAACTGTGCATACTGATCCATTTTTATCTCTAACATCTACTGCAATTGACCTTTGCAGATATCCTCCTAGGTCATGTGCAGGATGTAACTGTCATAAAAAGAAACCATTCTAAACACAGAAGGTTTATAAATGGTGCACTGGTAACAATTTCTTTTCAACTTATTTATGGATTATTTTCTTGAGCTATTGTAGAAAGTTTCAGCAATAGCAAAAAATCCAAGTTATTAACCCTTTGGTGCAGAAGTGAAATTTGAAGCTGCCTGTACAGTAACCTTGCTTTAACTCATGTCATTCTCTGCTGGAGACAAAGCTCTTAAGTCACAATTAGCCCCTTTGTTTACACTACTTTAAAGGGTAAATATGTAAACATTTCTTCATGATGTATTTCTTGTGGCAAAGAGAGGTTCTGTTTTGTCTGTCTGGAGATATTCTTGTCTGGAAAGGAAAGGAAGGAAGGATGTTTTCTGGTCATGTTGGCGAGCCTGTAGGGAATGTGATTCATCTTGTCTGTCCTCTTGCCTGGGCAAAAAAGGAGCTGCAGGAGAGCAAGTTAAGTAACTTTCTAACTAACCTCTAACTTGAGGTAGTTTCAAAACATAGGTATCTCTCTTACCAACGAAGCCATGTGTCAGCTGCTACTTAGGATAAACTGAACTCCCAACAAGGATCCCAGCTTGTTTTGTTAAGTTACCTTTACATTTCCAGAATCAGAGCTTAATCTATAAAGAACTGTTGAGTCAGATATTCTTAGCCAAAATAAAAGGGGAAATGTTGTGGTAAATAAATGTCAAATCACAAAAATATAATTAGCCTTGTCAGGCCTAACGTAAGCTGTTTTATTGGTAAATAAAAAACATAACATTATGCATAATTCCCCTCTAGGGCATCTGCAAAAAGGGCCTGCTCTCTCAAAGCATGGTTGACCCTGAGACAGACAGCTATGTTGTGTCACACAGCATGACTTTTTGTAGAGACTAAGGTCTTAAACATTTCCTTTTCCGCTATTGTTGCCTTCACTGCTAGTGGTACTAAACAAAAATAAAACTTTTATGCCAAAAATTTCTATTGTCCCAGCAGTTACTGGATTCTAACCATTAGACTTTGTTACACAATCAAACAATTTCATTAATTAGCTCTTGTCATGTATCTTTTTGCAAAACAGAGATTCTTGGTAACAAACCCCCCACTTGATTAAAGGAAAATATTGCACAAAATGGTTCATAGAGTTGCTATCTGACCAAAAATGTTTAAACCAACAGACTTTCAAGAAGCCTGCAGTACCAATTTAACTTTGTCATTGGAACCAATCTTTAGCCTAAACACTTTGCTTTTCTTTTAGCTTTAGTACATGAAGACTCATTATGCAAATCCACCAAAGAGAAATCAAATTATTTTTAATATTCATGTAATCATAGAATATTCTGAGTTGGAAGAGACCCATAAGGATCATTAAGTCCAACTCCTAGCCCTGCACAGGACACCGCAAGAATCACATTAAGTCAATCACAGCACTGTTGTCCAAACACTTCTTGAACTCTGTCGGGTTTGGTGCTGTGACCACTTCTCTGGAGTACCTGTTCCGGTGCTCAGCCACCCTCTAGGTGAAAACTTTCTCCTGATATCCCACCTAAATATCCCGTGGCACAGCTTCACACCATTCCCTTGGGTCCTGTCACAGGTCACCACAGAGAAGAGAGCAGTGTCTGCCCCTCCTCTTCCCCTCACAAGGAAGTTGAGTATCTGATGGGGTCTCCCCTCAGTCTCCTCTTCCCCAGGCTGAAGAGCCCAAGTGACCTCAGCTGCTCCTCACATGGCTTCCCCTCAATGTCCTTCACCATCTTCACAGGCCTCCTTTGGACACTCTTTAACAGCTTTATATCTTTCTTACATTGTGGTGCCTGAAACTGCCCCAGCACTCGAGGTGAGTGCAGAACAGAGTGGAACAATCCCCTCCCTTTGCCTGGCTGGTGATGCTGTGCCTGATGCACCCTAGGACATTAATGGCTGTCCTGGATGTCAGGGCACTGCTGACTCAAATTCAACTTTCTGTCAACCAGGACTGCCAGGTCCCTTCTGGAGGCTCTCTCCAGCCTCTTGTTCCCCAGTCCATACACATATCTAGTGTCGCCCCATTCCAGGTGCAGAATCCAGAACTTCCCCACATTGAACTTCATAGATCTGGTGGTTGCCCATCTCTTCAATTTGTTGAGGTCTCTCTGCAGGGCTTCCTTGCCCTTGAGGGAGCTGACAACTCCTCCCAACCTAGTGTCATTGGCAAACTTACTTAGTAATTTTAATTACTTTTAATTACTTTAGTTGTTTACTTTAATTTAATTACTAATTTAGTAGTCAAGCAAAATATGCAGACACTCAGAACTTAAAATAAAGCAATTCTAACAATATCTACAATGCCTAATATTTTTTTCCTGAAGCTGTAGAATGCTGCAGTAATATCTTTACCTATTCAATCCAGTACAATAAAGGTTAAATAAATACTAAATAAGTACTCCACCATTGTACCAAAAGGCATGTATTGTGTACAAAGGTCTCCGAAAGGTCTCGAGTCTTTGGTTATCCCTATTGCGAGCTTTCTGTTTGCAGCAGAAAGTGGTGGCCAGGAGGTCTGAATCAATTAAATACCACTGAACAAAATGGTAAAATTATTTCTTCCAGCTAATAACTCAGATTTTTGTACTGCCTTTTTATCTGCTTTAGAAAATTAATTTTTTTTCAGACATTTCAAACTGTGGTGAGTAGATGTCTTAATAAATGGAAATTCCAGCTAGAAATATATTCCACTCACAAGAAGATCATAGATCTGGGCACTTAAACTTCTGCATCACCTCCTTTGCGAGGATTGCCTGAGGTTTTCAACCTAAAAGTTTTTGGAACTACATTCCATTAGAGACTAAACCATTAGATATAAGAACAGACAATGAAACACTACCTCAGAGATGTTTCATGAAAGGTCATTTATTTCTGAGACATCAAAATAGGTTACCAAAGAGCATTTAAGCATCCATTAAGTAACAATTTCTTATTAAACTATATTACAGAATGAATAATGTCCTCAATATTCCTAAATGGCCGCAATCATTTTATAAAGGTTATCTGTAATACGCCACTGGAAATTCTAAAAAAATAAGCCTCTTTCTTTATTCACATGGCAGAAATTTTCAGATAAAATTAATGAGCAAACTAAAATTTGGCAGAACTAATTAGTTTGGAATGGGATTTCAAAATGTCAAGAAGTCTAACAAATATTAAGTCTAACATTTACAAATGAAGTAAAGGACAAATTTGGCTACAACTCATGTTTTTAATCCAAGATAAAATATTGCTAATCAGGATGTAGGTCCAAGGTGTTTATGACATTCAGATTACTATGCATCAGAATATCCTTGCTGCTTGTGTAGAAGCTCCACCTCACACACAGCCCCCATGACACTTCAGGTTCGCTGCCTAGGCTTTTGCTGATAAGCAGAAATGCACTAGTCTGCAACTTCTCTTTATTTTTCAATGGAGTAAAGATATTGAGGAATTACAATAATTAAATTAATTTAATGAGTCCACCATGTAGAAGTGCACTCTTGCAGCAACAGAGGCCAAGAGTGTCCTGGGCTGAGATAAGATGGGAGCTGCCTGCAGGTCAAAGGAGGTCATCCTCTTCCTCAGCTCTGCACTGGTGAGGCCGCGTGTAGAGTGCTGTGTCCAGTTCTGAGGTCCCCAGAAAAAGGGATACAGACATACTGGAGAGAATCCAGTGAAGGGTCACAAAGATGATGAAGGGACTGCAGCATCTCCTCTTCTTGAAGAAGAGTTTTTTAAAAAGGCAAGTATTAACAATGTTAAAACTTCCTACTTGTAATAGAGGCTATAGATCAGAACAAGGTGATCCATGAGACACTCAGCTTGTTATGTCTTTGGTGAACCATGCTACTTCCTGTCGTGTTGTGCATACCTGTCTGGAGAGGGATGCAGCAGGCTGTTAGAAAAATGTATGCTGTCCCCTTTTCTGGCAGTGTTCGAGGAATGAGAGATACAGGTTTAAAAAAGACATGAAAAAGTGTGTATAGAGTACTCGGGTACCCTACCTGAAATACTGAGTATCTGCCACACCCTGTAAGATCTTGTTCAGCCTGGAACTGCAGCTGTGACAATCATCAAGACCCTGACTGATGAGAAGAGATGGAAATAGTAGCTGGTTTAGTCTAAGGAAGTAAAAAAGGTGGAGGAGAGCTGAAAGACTATGACTGCGAACAAATTCAGGTGTTTCTCAGTTGCCAGCTAGCAAATTGTAGTAGTGTGACATTTTAAAACATAGGTTGATAAGGGCACACAATATAAATACCAAGTGGTTATTTGTCATTGTGGAAAAACAGATAGTGTGATTTCAATTACTGTTTTCAGACCTGTCAGGACATAAGGACAGAAACAAATAGCTTATCAACATGTTTCTTTCAATATTTGAAAACAGTATTATTGTATTTCAGTTCTAGTTTTGGCTAAGCTAAAAATGTCTAGCTATTTTTATTCAGCAAAACTGTAATATTCAAACCACCAAATGTGAGTAGACAGCATAAATAGGCTCTTTATTCTAGTGCCTTATTTACTCACTCTGGAGTCAGTTCTGGGCTGTTCAGTCTAGTCTGGTACTTTGTACTTTCAGTTATGTGGACATGTTGGAACCACAGATGTAACAGTGAAGCAGATTTCATGTATTACTTCAGCAATCTCAACATGAAAAGTTGATTTCAAGTTGTGGTGAGTGAGTTGGTACTTTGTGATTCAATGCAAGGACAGACAGGGAAAGGGAATACAATTTATTTTCCTAATATATTCCTCAATCACAAATTTTATTGTTTTGTTTGGTCTGATTTATTTTTTTTTAAGAAGAGAAACACATACAAAACCATAGAAGCCTCCACATGTTTCACCATTGTAGTTCAAGCAGAGATTGAATCTTAATTCAGTTTTAGTCTGTTGGACTAGATTGTGGAAATTCAAATGTCCCACATAACAATAAAACAAATCAGTCAACAATATGTCAGACCTGTCTGTGATCAGATCCATTTATTTCATTCTAGTTAATGAGACTATAATGTTTTGGCTGGATTCAGTATTGACTTTAGTTTCTAATGGGCCTTTTGGGATGAACATATGTATTTCAGCACAAAAAGTAAGGTACATTTTAAAAATAGAGGATTTAAAAAATGTGTTTTCTTAGGACTAGCAGGGAGTTCATGCAGCCAAGAGAATTATGTTAGACTGACATTTTTGGGTTACTAGGACCAACCAAATATAGATCTCTAATTATTTCTAAACCCTTCACTTTTTAAAACTTCTGGTAGCTTGTGATAAACCAGCAAATTTTCTCAGTTGGGTTTCTGGCAAGAATGGATATGCTCCTTAAAACAATTTCATTTTTTATTTTCTATTTTGTTTTTATTTAATATTTATTTTATTTTCTCTTTATATATTTATTTTTATATAAATATATATCTTATATATGATAGATAATAGATATATATTTAATTTTTAAAAAAAATTATTTTATTATTTGATTTTATTTAGTGTTTTAGCTTTGGGATAAATGGGTATGGGGGGGGAAAAAAAAAAAGCCCAAACCAGACTTGCAGTATCTAGTACAAAGCTGATTTACAAGACAGTGACACTCCAGTAAGGTTTGTTTATTGGGTTCTTAGAATTTGAAAGGTGAAAGCAAAGACTTGGTCCTTCCTCCCTGTAATCACACACTGTATGATTCTGCATTTATGAACAGAAAATTAATTCTGGTCTGTTGTTTTATTTATCCTAATAAACTTCAATACTTTTGAGCTTTAGGAGTGACATCTTAGAAGGCTCATATTTTGTACAGTCCTTTCAGAAGGAATTCTACAGTATTTTAAAACCCCCAAAACTAAAACCAACATATAGATTTACCAATATTACAATATTTGTACCTGGAAAACCACATAATTTTTAAGGAAGTCTATGCCTAAAAGCATTGTAGCCTAGCACAAGTTAGTGGAGCGGGAAGGAAGCCACAAACGGAAGCATTTCAAAAGGCTTTATAATTTCTAAATTATACATGTATAATTTAATACCTCTCATACAGTGAAGCTCTGTTATTCCACAAAATAAAATAATTAGCTCTGTTATTCCACAAAATAAAATAATCATCCCACAACTCAATTTACTGCAACACAGGGAAGAATAATAAAACCTTTCTGAATAATGAGACACTAATTTTAGTTTCTGCATTATTTCCATTAGCGACAATTGTCTGCTATATGGAGATTTAAGTGGAAAGACTGTAAAGCTACCACAGTGGAAAAGGAGCCAACACTTTGAAATAAAAAAGACTCAAATAAAAAAATGACGTGACAAGTGTTCACATACTATCTTGATCCAAATCAGGTAATTAATATAAATTCAGATTTAAAATTCAAGTATTTAAGAATTTAGTCACAGGGTGATTGGTAGGAATTAAAAAGTTTCAGGATTCTATCTGAGTAAATAATACCTCAGTGGAAGCATATTTCCTCATCATTCTTATTCTTTGTAGTTCAGCACATTTGCATGCCTTTTATTTAAGCTCAATTAGACTGGATAGTTGCTAGCAGGTTGACTATGGGCAGAAGAACTCGCAAGACCCCCAGGACGGGTTATCATGAATTCCAGGCTTAAAATTTGGATGTGTTCAAGTGCAGAAAAGCATAAAGTCCAGTGGAAGCAGCTGCCTATAATTCTCAAGTTTGTGAGTTGGCAATGCTCCCTCATACATTAAGGTCACAGGTGCTGTTTTCATGTCAGCTGAGGACATATTCTCCGGGTGGAAATCCCCAACCAAGCCTTCTGGTTGGACACTGAAAGGCACCAGAACATCAGAAAAGTGTGGTGGTACTGAGCTGAATTTAAATAAGAAATTAACAACTCTTGCATGAAACACTTGGTTGTTTGTTGGGGCTTTGGGGGTGTTTTTAGTTTAGTTTGTTTGGGATCTCTGTGTGTGTGTGTGTGTGTGTGTTTGGGGTGTTTTTTGTTTGGCACTTTTTTTTTTTGGTAGCTTTATTTGGTTGATTAAGGATTTGTTTGTTGCCTTTTATAACTTTTCTTGAATTTTTTTTTCATATAATCTCTGTTCTAGTGAGATAGTCAGTTACCTATCTTTGGTGGCACTAGGCAATATTTTTGGAGTGAGAGATTCCTCCTCTGATATTGGCATATGGGTGTGCCTGATGAAGAGGTCCTCAATGAGTCTGGCACATTGAGAAGAGCAGAACAATGTACAGATAATTGAAAAATATGGAAATACTTTTTCCACGGTTTGTAGGAGACAGTGAAATGTGTGGTGGAAAACTTATTGTCTCTGGTGTTAAAATGAGAGGGGCTTAGAGGATGGAACTTGGTCTGCATCTTCTATTTCTTTCTTTTATTTTTCAAAGTAAACAGTGTATGCTAGTTGATGGTCAGATGCAGTCAGCTGTCAGAGCTTAAAACATTGGCTTTTGTGCCTTGAAGAAGGTAGATTCATGACTACCTGGACTGGCCCATCTCCCTGGCCAGTGGCTGTGGGGATGGAAGGCTGCTCTGAAGAATGCTTCTAAGGATTTATAAATCTTCCTTCTGTGAAACCTGTAAGGGCCTGACAAAGAATCTCCACAAGGAAACACTTGGATAAGTGGCAAGCAAGGGTGATAAGAGGAAAGCTGGCTAAAAACCCCAGATTCTTCTGGGAGAGAGTACTGGGAGCTGTGAGGTTGCAGAAGTCAGAGAAAGTGCATGAAGTTCACTGTTAGTTACAGAGCTAAAAGTGACTCTGTACTACTTGATAACAAATTGAGTTAAATGATAAAATGAAATTGAGAGGAATGATTTATTGCTCTTCATTGAGAAGTTGCCAGCATATTTGCTCTGGAAGATAACATGTTGTGCTGAAAAGTGACATACTTGTGAGATGGATGTTAACATAACACTAAGCTGTTGAAACATTTCTTTGTTCAGCATTTACTATTTTTGATGTAGCATCTTAGGCTTTGTGTTGTACTTATATGCAGAGGAATATTCTTCTGTGTTAGGCGAGTCAGTTTTTATAAAGACTTCTTGACTGTGTATATATGCTTACAACAAATAGAGCTATTTAAATCTCACCCAATCTATTGAAACCACTACTCAGTTATTTTAAAATCCTCTTTTAGAAAACCATGTGCAAAGAAAATTTAGGAATATCTATTCGTTCACACTGATTTAAGCTTCAAGGAACAGAGTTCTAAGCAACTTCATAACATAAAAAGCCATGATGAAATAAGAAATTATGAGGCCAGAATGTTGCTTTGACTGATAGCACTAAGTTTTGTATTCATGGAGACTACCATCTAAGCTCAGTGGGACCATGAATTACCAAAGCAACAGTGTTCTGTGCAGACGATCATGTTCAAATTTGGTTCTGAACTCTTCAATTTTTAACCCTAAAACTTGCATTTACATAACTGTATATCTTGAATACATTTAAATACAAATCTTATCTTTTGTAATGGTAAATGTCACCCTGAATTTTTAAGCCTTCTGATAATTCTCGTAGTCGTAATGGAGTTTCTCATGGTTTTTAGGTAAACAACGGGGTTGTTTGTGTAACAGGTCTTCAATGTTTACATTGTTTCTTACTAGGAAGAGAAAGCTTGACAAGCATTTCTGTTAGCCAGTGTGATTGGAAAGGTGGGGACTTCATTCTCCAATCATTGGCCGTGATTAATTTGTGTATATATATAAATATGTATATATATATATATATATATACACAGTTCCAGGCAAAAATAAACTCTCTTTTCTTTCCTGAGTGTGAACGTGTGTGTCATACTGTTATTTCGTGTATCAGTGCAACAGGTAAATACCACATTAATTGAAATTGCAACCCACTCCTGTATTTTTCACTTTGAATCTCTTATCAGGTGAGCAAGGGACAGTGCTAGGGCCATTGAGAGGTGATTTAAATGGCTCCAGGGAGCAGGAGGAGCAGGGGTGTGGCATGGCAGTGCAGGAAGGGCTCAGCCACCCTGCTGGCTCCTGGCAGTGGGCTGAGTGTTAGGCGTGTGTGGTGTTTTGGTCTGTTTTTTCCTCAGCTTCACTAGATCCAGCAATGATTTACAAATGGTCAAAAAGCCATTGTTGCTAATGCCAGCAAGAGTGTTCTAACCCAGACAGAATGCTCCAGAAGGACCTAGCTGACCAGACCACTGGCAGCAGGGAGTGTCTGAGCTTGCTGCTAGTAGTGGAGGACAGTGCAAAAGACACCTGTATTTGGTGTGAGCATGTGAATGATCCACTATGGAGGCACAACTTAAGGAAGAAATGGAAAGGCTCATGAGTATTAGGAAGAAAGAAAGAGAAATAGACTGGTGGAGTTACATCCTTCCAACCTTTAGAGAAGCTCAGCAGGAGTCAGAAGTGTCCTGCCCCATGCCTTCTGAGCTAGTAGACAGGAATAAGGAACAAAATAGATCCCCAGTAATCCAGAAGTAAGCAGTTAGTGACCTGCTGAACCACTCAGATGCTCACAAGTCTGTGAGACCAGACGGGATCCATCCTAGGGTATTGAGGGAGATGGTGAAAGAGCTCTCCAAGCTGCTCTCCATCATTTATTGTCAGTCGCGGCTAACCAAGGAGGTCCCAGATGATTGGGCCAACATGATACCCATTCTTAAGAAGGGCCGTAAGCAGGGCCAGGAAACTACAGGCCAGTCAGCCTGCCCTCAGTGCCCAACAACATTATGGAACAGATTATGCTGAGTGCTATCATACAGCACCTACAGGATGGCCAGAGAATCAGAACCAGCCATGGGTTTAGAAGGGGCAGGTCCTTCCTGACCAACCTGGTCTCCTTTTATAACCAGGTGACCCANTATTAATAATTATTGTAAAAAACTTTTATTGTGCAAAAGATCTCTTACCTTCATTTTTGTTTAAAGGAATAAAAAAAAATCCCACCAGATAACCCCCCAGCAAACAAATACACCATCATAGAAAACACTAACAAAATAAAAAAAAGTNCGTTGTTTCCCATAGAATAATCCTGGCAAAGCTGGCAGCCAACAGCTTGGACAGGTGCATCCTTCATGGGGTTAAGAACTGGCTGAATGGCCAGGCCTAGAGAGTGGTGGTGAATGATGCTGCATACAGTCAGTGGCCAGCGGCTAGGGGGGTTCCCCAGGGGGCTGGGGTGGGCCCAGTCCNGCCAGCGGCTAGTGGGGTTCCCCAGGGGTCTGGGTTGGGCCCAGTCCTGTTTAATGATCTGAATGAGGGGATTGTGTCCACCATTAATGAATTTGCAAATGACACCAAGTTGGGTGCAAGTGTCAATCTGCTGGAGGGTAGTAGTTCCCTTCAGATGGACCTGGATATGGTGGATCAATGGGCCAAATCCAATAATATGAGATTAAACAAGACCAAGTGATGGGTCCTGCTCTTTGCCCACAACAATCCCTGCAGCACTACACGCTGGGGACAGTGTGGCTGGACAGTGCCCAGGCAGAAAGGGATGGGCAGCAGACTGAACATGAGCCAGCAGTGTGCCCAAGTGACCAAAAAGCCAATGGCATCCTGGGCTGTATCAGGAATAATGTAGCCAGCAGGAACAGGGAAGTGATTCTTTCCCCACACTCAGCCCTGCTGAGGCCATACCTTGAGTACTGTGTCCAGTTCTGGGCCCCTCAGTTTAGGAAGGATGTTGAGATGCTGGAGCATGTCTGGAGAAGGGAAGCAAGGCTGGTGAAGAATCTGGAGCACAAGTCCTATGAGGAGTGGCTGAATGAACTGGGAGTGTTTAACCTGGAGAAAGGAAGGCTCAGGGGAGAGACCATATCACTCTCTACAACTACCAGAAAGGAGGGTGTAGCCAGGTGGGGGCTGGTCTCTTCTCCCAGGTAGCCAGTGACAGGACAAGAGGACACAGGCTTGAACTGCACCAGGGAGGTTTAGGCTGGACATTAGGAAGAAGTTCTTCACAGAAAGAATTATTGCGTATTGGAATGGGCTGCCTGGGGAGGTGGTGGGGTCATCATGCCTGGAGATGTTAAAGAAAAGACTGGACATGGCACTGAGTGCCATGTTCTAGTTGACAAGGTGGTGTTAGGTCATAGCTTGGACTCAGTGATCCCAGAGGTCTTTCCCCACCTAGTTCTGTGATCCTATGAATGTTGCTGATGGGGTTTTGTATCTTTTATATCTGTAAGCTTTTTGTTTTGCTCTTTTATAAAAATTATTTTTCTTTTTGTCAATATTCTCCTCAAATNACAGTCAGTGGCCAGCGGCTAGTGGGGTTCCCCAGGGGTCTGGGTTGGGCCCAGTCCTGTTTAATGATCTGAATGAGGGGATTGTGTCCACCATTAATGAATTTGCAAATGACACCAAGTTGGGTGCAAGTGTCAATCTGCTGGAGGGTAGTAGTTCCCTTCAGATGGACCTGGATATGGTGGATCAATGGGCCAAATCCAATAATATGAGATTAAACAAGACCAAGTGATGGGTCCTGCTCTTTGCCCACAACAATCCCTGCAGCACTACACGCTGGGGACAGTGTGGCTGGACAGTGCCCAGGCAGAAAGGGATGGGCAGCAGACTGAACATGAGCCAGCAGTGTGCCCAAGTGACCAAAAAGCCAATGGCATCCTGGGCTGTATCAGGAATAATGTAGCCAGCAGGAACAGGGAAGTGATTCTTTCCCCACACTCAGCCCTGCTGAGGCCATACCTTGAGTACNAGCATGGGAGCGTGGACCCCTGTGTATTCCAGTGTGGAAAAGTCTATGGTACAAGAGAGACTTCTCTCTCCTTGCTGAAGTGAAGATTAGTTTTTGAGTTGTGTAAAGCAAGTGGAATAGAAGGAAATGAACTAAGTGTATAAGTTTTGAGTGTGGAAAGTTTGGCAACCGGGGAAGAAGAGAAGAAATGTTCTATAAGGTTTTCATTTCTGTTGATCTGTAGTTTAATAAAATTGTGTTTTGTCTTCAAGATTTGGGCCTGCTCTGCTCTGTTCTCATTCACATCCCACAATAGTTGTTGAGAAATATACATTCATAAGTGCACTGGCATGGTGCCAGGGCAAACCTATGACACTCAGCAAAAAACCAATTCTTAACTAATGTTTCTGGGTGGCAGCACTTTTTACATCTATATACTTCTAAATGTGACACATATTTATGGCCAAAGCAAATTGAACAAGTAAGGCAATTGCCATAGTGCATTTGGATATAAAAATATTTTGAGTTTTAAAGGAAGAGTAACATCAGTTGTGGATAGTACTTATATTTCTCTTGTTCAGTTTAACACATTTCTTCTCCTAAAGGTGCTATTCTGCAAGCTGTAAGTCAGCTTCATGGCAAATTTATGAGGAAATGAACTGCCCTGTTTATACACCATTGCACAGTACAGGGTGGATCTTATCTTCATGCGAAAGACAAGTGTCTGCCAAGAAAGGTGGGAATCTCCATTGGAATGAAAAGCATGATCCCTTCCATCTGAATTATTATAACTTTGAAATTAAGGTGCTTTCAGGCAAAGATATGAGAAAAGGAATAACAGTTCTTTACTAGAATATATGTATATAATAAGGCAGATAAACAACAACGGCAGCAATAACAAACAGAACCAGACACCCTTGTCTCAGCTGCAGGCCCTTTCCTCTTTGGTGTAGTTCCTGTCACAGCCAGCAGGAGCGCTGGTGGCTCCTGGCTGGGCAGGGCAGGTGCAGTGATTTCTCCATGGCAACAGGGGGCGCTGTGGCACAAGCCCAGTTGCCTCTCCAGTAGTTAATGGCAGTGCCGCTAGGGGAAGAGATAGAAAGGGGCTTCTTTTACAAATTCACAGGGATAGGTGGTCCTAGTGCCCCTCCAGATGGCAAAATGGGCTGTAGCAGGAACCTCAGTGGCTGGAACGGCCGAGGTGAGCAGACTCCGGAGTGGCAAACAAAATGTAGTAGAAACTCTGCAGCCATAGCAGGAGCTGTGGGGTGTCCCAGCAGGAAGAGGGTGAGGGATTACAGTATAGTGAAAAACCCTGGAGCAGTGGCAGAGAAACACTGGGCTGGGAGGTGGCCCCGAGCTCCCAAACACAGCTGGGAGAAGCTCCCTTGGAGAAAGGATGGGCTCAGGGTCCCAGGGTTTCCCCTGGGGCACTTGAGTAGAGGGCGGTGGTCTTTTCAAGTGAGGTAGAGTGTTAACAGGGTCCCAGTCCAATGCCTGCTCTTATGAGTAGCATTTTACTCATGGTAGAAGAAGACAGCAGGAGATGGAACTCCACAGTAGTGAAGTCTTCCCACAGTGACCACAGCCTGGCTCCCCTCTGATGTCAAGAGCAAGAGAGACCAAGGAGCTGAGCTCAGCCCCTTAGTCCCCAGCCAAAATCTTGCAGCATCTCCGTCCTTCGAAAGAGAAAGGCCCTCAGCTATGGGAGTGCAGCCCCCTGTCCTTGGCTACATCTTTTGTCTCTCTTAAGTACCAGTTGTCATTGTCTCTTAGCAACAAAGGGGACAAAATTCTATGAGAGAAACGAACAAAAAAGGGAAAAATCTGGACTTCCAACAGGTCTCTAAAAATCAGTACCTGTAGATGATTAATGGCCTTGGGAACTGAACTTCTCCTGCTGGCACAGAAAAATGACTATTTGATATATCACATGTTATAAATACATATTATAAAATCTGGCTTTTCACAAATATTAAGATAAATGCTGTATGTATAATGTTAAAATGACTTTGCTGTAAAGATACTATTTTTATTTCTGCTGTTGACAAAACTTAGACATGGTAGTGGGATAGTTGATAAATAGTTATGTTTGCAACTGAACTGCCTGCTTGGTTGGGATAACATCCAGTGAACATATGATGACGACCTTGCTATTGATATGTTAACGATCAGCACTTGCCGTCTAAATCACAGAATCACAGAATGTCTGGGTTGGGATAGACCTTCAAGATCATCGAGTCCAACCTGTGTAGCAACACCTTAACTAGATGATGGCACCAAGTGCCGCATCCAGTCACCAACACATCAAGGGTTGGTGACTGCACCACCTCCACAGGCAGATCATTCCAGTACTTTATCATTCTTTCCATGAAAAACTTTTTCCTAATATCCAACCTGTATTTCCCTTGCTGCAGCTTAAGACTGTGTCCTCTTGTTCTGTCAGTTGCTGCCTGGAGAAAGAGACCAGCCCCCACTTGACTACAACCACCTTTCAAGGAGTTCTAGAGCGTGATAAGATCACCTCTGAGCCTTCTCCAGGCTAAACAACCCCAGCTCCCTCAGTCATTCCTCATAGGGCTTGTGTTCCAAGCCCCTCACCAGGCTTTGTTGCCTCTGGATGCACTCAAGCATCTCAAGGCCCTTCCTAAACTGAAGGGCCCAGAACTGGACACAGCAGTCAGGGTTTGGCCTCACCAGCAATGAGTACAGGGGAAGAATGACCTCCCAGCTCCTGCTGGCCACACTATTCCTGATATAGGCCAGGATGCCCTTGGCCTTCTTAGCCACCAGGGCACAGTGATGGCTCATGTTCAGTCGGCTGTCGCCAGTCCCCCAGGTCCCTTTCTGCCTGGGCACTGCCCAGCTACACCGTCCCCAGCCTGTAACACTGCAGGGGGTCATTGTGGAGTTGGCACTTGGACTTATTAAACTTCATCTTGTTAGTCTCTGCCCATCCACCCAACCATTCCAGACCTCTCTGCAGAGTCCTCCTACCTTCCAACAGATGGACACACGCTCCCAGCTTAGTGTCGTCTGCAAATTAAAAAAAAAAGTGTGGACCCCAGCCCAAACTGGAGGTGATAAGAAGAAGGGACATAAACCACAGCCAAGAAACACACATGCTCTAAAAAGGCAGATGCAAGGAGGGGCCATGCTAAACAGCTCCTAGATTATGTAAACTAGTTTGTGGGAAAATGCATAATGGTCTATGAATATGCTGATGTAATGAAAAAGGTATTTAAGGAATGTATCCAAAGATAGTAGGTGTGTTCTTGGCTGAATGCCAAGCACCCAGCCATTTAACCCTTTGCTTTATCACTGTCTCCTATTGGCTTTTTATTAAACTTTTAAAATTTTACCAAGGAAGTGAACCTCGTTTTTCACATCACGGGTTGGGTTAACTATTGCAAAGGATAAAGAAACATGATTTTCCAGTGTTTGTTCCATTTCACATTAAGAACTTCTGCAAAACACTAACATCTTTATTTGTGGGGAGATCATGGTTACATAATTAATTTTTTTTTTAAATGAAATAAAAAACAGTTATAATACTCTTCCAGGGTGAGAGAATAGAACTGCTGCCTTTTATGGATGCTGTTATCATTTGCATACAAAATAGGATGACAAAGTTAATTCCTTTGAGAAGAAACTTTACAGCAGAGTGTGAAGGCAGAGGTCAAATAGCCTTCCCATCAAAGCTTGTGCCACGAGCAACAAATGTGACTGCAATGCATCAAAGCACTGTATATAAGCACAAGAAATCCTTCACAAATATTTAGGCTGGATGAAAGCAATTAAAGTCAGATTGTTTGGTTCTGTATAATCCTATGAAACATTCTTTACTTTCATGACACAGATGGCTGATTATTGGGTGAACTAAAACAAGCAGCTATTAAGACATATTGCCAGAGTTGACACTTGCAGTCACCCACCTGTTACGTGAATCTTCTGTTGTTTATTGCAACTTTTCTAACCTGGGACTGAGAAAAATACACTTTTATATATCTGGTTGCCAGAAAGTAGCAGAATTCCATTCACTTTGCATTGTGCAAGACTAGTCCACTGTAATTAAAAACATTGTTTATGTTTAAGGAGGGAGGAAACATAAAAAAAAGAAAGAGAGGTTATAGAGAAGGGTGCTGTTTTATCAGGTTTTATTTTTATGTGGAAATGCTGTTACTGCTATCTCTTTGTCTATTACCTGCAAAATTCTCTTCAATAACTTATTTGATTTCTATTTTGCTCAGAGTCCCATGGATATTTGTGAGACTAGAGTCTCTGTAGTGAGCAAGCCCTATATATTGCAGTTAAAATATGCAGACAAATCAGCACAAGGTATGCTGAACAATGCAAATGTGCATTAATTCCCTATCTTATTCTGCTGATGATCATCTATCAGGAAGCAAACTACACAGCTGAAAGACCTGATACCTGGCTTGGTGTTGCTCATCTGACATACTCCTTCAGAAATATTCAGTCTGGGCAGAACGATTTAGCTATTGGGTAATGCAATTAAGAAAAATCTCTCTGACATTAGGTCTTCATAACAGCAGTCTATCATCCCTGCAAGTATCCATTTGTATACTTATGAAATCTGTTTAGTATCACCTTTTACAGGTAATAGGTCTCCAAAATTAGGCCTTTAGATCTCTGAATATCTTGGGTCATTAATGTTTCTCTATAGTTTTTGAAGGAGTCAAGGGAATTTGCTGTGCAAAATATAATCTGATTTGAAAAGATATACTAGATTAAGGAAGCTGTCTTTGCCACTATGTATTACAGAGTCTATCTAACTGTTCCTAGATATCTGGATGTAAAAATAGCTACTCATTCCTTTCATAGAGGTAAATATCCACATCCTCACTGTTTTTCCAGAATTAAGATGTCATAAAGCTAGTTTGCACTTGCCTGCTTCCATCTAGCTAGTTCTTTGTGGTATATTTACTTTCTTGTGAAATTTGCTTAAAGCCTCAAAAATGAAAAAAAAAAGATAATTTCTTTAGTTGATCCCCTCTCCCTTCTTTCCCATATACATGTAAATAACATATTGCAGTAATAAATTAGAATTTGAGGAGCAGGAAGGAAAAAAAATCTTTAAAATAAATCAGTTAGCTCTACATAGATTGAAGTTTCTAAAAAAGATTTTAAAATTAAGACTCTGCTGCCTTTGTAGAAGTCGCCTTTTTCATCTTACTTGTGTGCTGTAAGGAATGCCATAGTTGCTGACGTCAAGACTAGAGCAGGGGGATGGGTTTCAGATTACATTCCTGTGGTATCTGAAGCATGGAAGAGGTTACCTTTTTCTCTTTGAATATGGAAAAGTGTCCTCCTATTTGCAATCTCCAAAAAAAGAAGTGAATTCTTCTCTTTTTAATGTTTCACAGTTTTATAGCTCTCTTATAGGTCTTAATAAAAGGGAACAAGTGTGTTTGACCAACTGCTGCAGGCCAGCAGAGTTTGCCTTCTAGTATTTAGAATGCTTTAGAAGAAGCACTTCTCATAATGCTTTTGTAACATTAACAAAAAGGTATATGTACTTTAGTCTAGAGTAAAACTGAATTATTCAACTTTCTAAACAAGATTTCCATGTCTCTGTAGAAGCTGACAACATGCCTGCAACATACAACTTTCAGTAAACATAGAATTGTTGTTTGCATATTTAAGTGACTGTTTTCCTCCTCTAGAGCAATTATAAACATAAAATAGAATGAAAAAGTGGTTTGGGTTGGAAGGGGCCTTAAAGACCCCTAGTTTCAATGGTCTCCCACTTCTAGTGCTGTTGGCAGACACACAACACTAGACCGGGTTGTTCAGCACACAGTCTTATCTGGTCTTAAACAATAACAGGGATGGGACATCTCTGGACAATGTGTGCAGTGCCTCACCACCCTCACTGTAAAGAATTTCTTCCTAAGATCTACTCTAAATCTACCCTCTCCCACTTAAAAGCCATTTCTCCTTGTCCTGTCACTACACTTCCTGATAAAGAGTCCTTTTCTATTTTTCTTGTAGGCCCCCTTTAGGTACTGAAAAGTTTTACAAGATCTCCCTGGAGTGATTTCTTCTCCAGGCTGAACGGCCTATCTTCATAGGAGAGATGCTCCAGCCTTTCTCTGGAGCTGCTGAAACAGATCCATGTCTTTCCTGTGCTGGGGTCCTCAGAGTTGGATGCAGCACTCTTGGTGGGGGTCTCCACTCAAAGCAGAGGAGCTGAATCATCTCCCTTGACTCGCTGGTTCACACTGCTTTTAATGCACCCCAGAATGCAGTTGGATTTTTGGGCTGTAACTGCACATTGCTGGCTAATATTCAGTTTCTCATTTACCTGTTCCCCCAAGTACTTCTTCACAGGGCCACTCTCAATGCCAGCCTGGGATTGCCCTGACACAGATGCAGGACCTTACACTTGACCTTGTTGAACTTCATGAGGTTTCACAGGCCCACCTCTCAAGCCTCTCAAGGTCCTTCTGGATGGTATCCCTTCCCTCTGGAGTATCAACCAGACTCCTCAGCTTAGCGTCACCAACAAACTTGCTGAGGGTGCACTCAATCCCACTGTCCATATCCCTGACAAAGATGTTAAAAAATACTGGTCCAATATGGACCCCGAGGGAAAATGCTCATTACTGCTTTCCACCCAGACGTTGAGTCATTGACAGGAATTATTTGAGTGTGAGGATCTAGACAACTCCTTATCCACTGAGTGCTCTACAGGTCAGATCCTTGTTTCTCCATTTTAGAGCCAAGGATGTTGTATGCAACAGTATTAAATGCTTTGCACAAGTCCAGGTAAATTATATCAGTCATTCCCCCTTATCCACCAATACTGTAATCGCATTGTAGGTGGTCACAAAATTTACCAGCCATGGTCATGGTTTGCCCTTATTGAAGGCATGTTGGCTATCACCAATCCCTGTTTTCCACGTGCCTTAGAGTAATTTCCAGGAGGATCTGCTCTATGGTCTTGCCTTACACTGACTGACCAGCTAATAGTTCTCTGGGTGGGTTTGTGTTATAATTTTTCTTTTCAAGTCAGTGGAAAATTTTCCAGCCTGCCACAACTTTCATCTGATGTATGCGTGGTGTCTATGACCTAACAGACATCTGTCTTTCTGAAAAGGCACAGAAAAATTCTTAGTGAAGAGATTGCCAGTTTTACTGATTATAGTATCTAATATAGTGCTTGGGTCAAAATACTGTTAGCGGAAAGCATTCACATCAGCATGCCTATTAGCTCCATTATGTAAATAATTACATTACCCCTATTTTACAGAGAACACTGCAGGAAGAATGTCAGACTCTGCTAGATGTATTGGCCAGCTATGAGGCAAAGTTAATGTCAGGAAAGCTACAACTCTTTATTGTATTTAGTTCAGTCCCACCATCCTGAAAAAAACAGGCATACTTTTGGAATTAACTTTTCTTTGTCAGACCTCTCTTTTATACTAGAATTATATTTAAGGATGATGATCTTCTTTTTATCCATGTAGATTTTGCTTTTGTTCCACTACTTTTGCTTTTTCTCCTTGCAAGACAGGAAAATAAAGTTTCAATCCATGTGGCAATGAAAATTTTCTACACAAAAGAGATGGATTATGAAGAATCTCAGAAAATGTTGTTTCTTCCTTGAAATCATTATGCAAAACAACATGCGCTGTGTATTCCACAATCACACAAATTTGAGTTTTGATTCCGAGTTTCTACCAATGAGAATTGTATCTATATCAATTAAACCTGGTAATTAACACTCAGAGTCATTACCTCTGTTGGCTGTCAGTGTACAATTAATTATACATGTATACATGTGAATAATGTATATAATAAATGTATTAAATTATTTCTAAGTGTAATTGGTATTTCTGCGTATGATATTTTGTCTGTAAATAACAATAGATAATAATCTGTGGCAATTTAATCTTGTTTTAAGAATTAACTGAATTATGAGTACTCTATTAAAAAATAAACAGCAAAAAATTTACACAATTATTTTTAGCATAAAAGCTCCTGATGAAGTTCCTGCTTTTTCTCTGAGCTTGTTTTTGCCATTGGGAAATGATTTCAAATGGCATGGGAATAATTAACCATTACAAACACGCCAAGAACAAGTCTGAAAAAGGTAAACAGGAAGACAAAAATGCTATACTGAAAAGATTACACAGATGTTTTGGACAATGGTTAAAACAAGAGCAAGGCAAAGCTGGAAGGAAACTGGTGTTGCTAGTCTGGCATAGCTAAAGATGTGAGACCAGACTCTACAAACAGCAAGCTACTGAAACAAAGCATGAAACCAGCCTGAAATGTGTGGTCTCCTTAACCACCGAATGGACAAGGGATTAATTGTCACTGGAGAAAGCTCGAGTTAGGAATGACTGCAATAGTTTACCTGGGTCTTCCCAGCAGTCTGATGTTTAAACTGCTCATGATCTCATCCTTACTTACTAACATTCTAGCTTACGTGAATCTCTCACTAAAAATGAGGGACCACAACAGGGTCCCTCAAGTAAGGCACTTGTTTGAGGCCTGCAGGAAGTATTTAATCCATAAATATTATACGTTTCTATTCCATTGCCCAACATCAATCACCCTAGTAGCAGTTTGGGTAGATATGGTACCTACAGTTGTCACCAGGGATGAAACATGAGCCAGATGAGGGATGTGAGAAACCTGGAACAAAGTATCTACAGCTTACATTTACATCTTACATATAAATTTAAATAAATATAAACAAAGAAACAAACAAACAAACAAATATATATATATAGATGTACTGGTTTGAAAGCAAAAACAGTGAGAGACTCTGTCAGAAATACAATTTAATAGGAAAACTATAAAATAAATATAATAGTAAAAGGAACAAACAAAAAGACCCTTGGCAGAGTCAGAATACAACTTGACACCCTGTTTGTTAGGGTAGTGGTAGCAGTCCAAATAAAGTGGTCTTGTTGAAGCAATGATCCTGTAGAAAAATCTGGCAGCTCCTGTTCTCTGGGAGTCCAGTCGGTGACTGTGCTGTCCCAAACTCCAGATTATATCGAGGTGGGAATGCTTGGCTCCTCCCCCCTGGGCAGAGGATCTCACAATGGGCTGATATCATTCTATGAGTCATACAATGGGTCCTTGATTGCCCATTAAGCAGAGATAGCTCTTGAAGGGGGTTACATGTGAGTCATTGGCCAGTGCATTGATGGGCCATTAACAGCAGATAGTCCAGAGGGAGGGGGCAGGGAAAACACTGCCCCACCTGGTTCCAACAACCCATGAAGATGGTAATAGAATACATACTTTGGGCACATTTGACATTGCAACCTAGGACAATAGTGCAACAGTTTGTAGGCTTGTAGGTTGCCCTTAATAAACTAAGCTAGGTATCAGGAACAAAATAGCTGCATTTACACACCTTCTGTTCTCCCTGAGCTGGTGTGTTCAGAGGTAGGCCAGGTTTCTCTGTACCATATGGCAATATGCTATGAAAACATATGTTTTAAGGTAAATAAAATTATGGTATACTTTTTTTCATCAATGAAGAAACAAGGGGGAAAGGCAAAGATAAAATAAAAAATATACAAGGAGAATAAATGACAAGAGGAATACAATGGTTTGTCATCGGACAAATGATAACATGTACTATGAGTGAAGGAAAAAAAAGCAGAGTGCCAAAGAGTGGGTAAATGACAAAAGAGTTCTGGGGAACACCCACAGAGTGAAGATAAAAGAATGAAAATTACCACCACAGAACAGTTTGAAAAGTGAGTCAAACCATAAAACGTTAACCACTGGAGTAATGGGTGTAAGGTACACTAACAGTTTGGTTTAAATCAGTGGTAAAGAGGTATCTGCAGGGTGGAAAGCAGCTGAATAATCAGAGAACAGTAAGAGGATTAATCAGGGCCTTCACAGGTCACCTGAGGTAAGTTGTTAATAATGAGAAAACCCAAAAAGGGAAGTCACGCTGGAAAAGGTCTGTGCAATGTGATAGGCATGGATAGGATACTATGCAAAATTACAGATTCCCCATGTCAAGACTTTGAGAAATGTGGAGAGAGGGAAAGATAACAGTAATTTAGCAGAACAAAGGTTGAAATAGTGGAACTTTCTAACATAGGAATTGTGTTTCTTTTTTGACCTCAGGAAATACATAAATAATGAGATGTGAGAAGCAATAGTAGAAAGGAGGAAAAGAGAAACTTGATGCAAAACCCCCCTAACCAAGAAGCACACAGTAGATAAATGAAATAAGGGAGTAAATAAGAGTGGAAGGGAGGCAGATGTCTTTGTTATTGCACTCAGAGAAGGAAAGAACAAGGATATACGTATTTCACACTTTCCTGCTGAATTCACTTCTACTGTTTGAGGAATAAGAATACTTAGTTTGAATACTCATGACAGAAATTGGGCCTCAGTCAGACAAGAGAAAAACCTGTGGTTGTTACCAGTGTGCAAAGAGCAAGATGCACTATTTTCTTAGTTGTGAATGCCACAGATGTCTGTAACCTTGGGAGCTCTTTAGTAGTGAATCCTTATTCACAATGAAGTCCAGTTTGAACAGAATCAGAGACTGAGAAATCCCAGCTGAGATAGAAGCTGCATTTCTTAGGCAAACCCAAGCTGTTGCTACCTGCTTTCCAACTGAGAGAGGAGCTCACTGCTGGTTCTCTGCCCATGATGCAGCTGGGAAACTGTGGGCTTTAGTTGAAGAAAGGAAGGGATTCTGTTCATTAATGCCTTCTAGAAACAGGCTAGAAAGAGAACATATGTGCGACAAGGCTCACATTTTTCTGAAGTGTGGGAGATGAGGCTCCAATTACAGCTTTGAACACCTGATACCTGCACTGCTGGGCTCAGTCCAGCCCTGCAGGAGGCAGAGGCAGCCCCTCCAGTCTCAGTTGGCCAGTGGCACTACTAGCTTGAGTATTTTGTCAGTGATTACAGCTGTCACAGGTGCCAAAGCTCAGACCTCAAACTAAGGTGCTCTGTAGAGTTTAAGGTTATGTATACACTGCAGTGCAAGGCCTGGAGAGGTACTGGACACCAAGTAAGCATAATAGTGGCCATCTTGTCCTTGCTGTAGTGAATAGATAATTGGGAATTTGGTCCTCAGTGAGTTCTAAGTTCTTTCATCTCTCGTCTTTTGCTCTATGCTGAGATGTTCAGATCACCTATGATCTTCATAGTGCCTAAATGAGATAGACTTCTCTATGTGTTACACTTACCCAAATAGGTACATCTTCTATCCATGCAGTTTCTTTAGGCTACACAGGGTTTCTAAACTGACTTTTATGTTATTTCCTGTTTATAGGTCAATGCAAAGGCATTTTGCATTATTTCTTAGTCCATGACAAAAAATAGATCACCACCTGTGAATCTGAGTTGTTTTTTATGACTATGTACATAATGATAGAAGTGCTGATAGGACACTTTGCATATATTTTTCATCTGCATATCAGAGTTTGATTTATCAGTCCTTTGAAGCATTGGTGAGTCTTTTGTAGGTTTTATAGTTCATGTAACAAATCACATATTGTTGTTAGTTGAAGTTAGTTTTTCAGTAATGTATTACAAGCCACACAGGAACTTCTTTATCCCTTTACTAGCAAATTTTTTCTTTTAAGGCGTATATATTTGTTCTACTTGTGTTGCCATTCGATCAAGAGATGTGTTCTATTTGTATTTATTCTTAAAAACATGTTAGTATCATCTGTAGTGTCATATTCCTTGCAGTTCTATTCCATCTTTTGTAAGGTCTTTTTTCTCACGTTGCTTACAGCACTGTTAAGCATCTGATTCTACACTTGAAGGATGTTAATTGCTGGCATAGTTGGGTTCCTCATTTGTGTTTTTATTCATAAAAACGAATGGTACTAGATTATTTTTCCAGTTCTCTAAACAATGCTTATTTTATTTTAACTGTTAATAAAATAGTTTTAGTTCAATTATACTGTCCTAATGAATAGTGGTATGGAGTTGGGAGGGAGGCAATTTTGGCTTAGATTACACCCTAGGGCCACAAAAAGTTTTTATCAGACAAAATTTAGCTCTTAATAGCCACAGTATTTACAAGTTCTCACCTATAAAATACATTTCATCCAAAACGCTTAACATCTGACTCTTTGCACTGTGTATATGTTGGGATTTTGGTCTAGGCCNTGGTCCTGAGTGGCTTGGGAATCTCAGAGAACCCAGCTTGCTAATTAAGCTGTCGTTGGTTTCTTCCCGCGGCTGCTGGCCGGGCTCTGCCTAATCCTTAGGGATTTGAAACCCGACATGTATACATTTAGTTTGTCTTACACAATTCCTAGCATCTATCTGCTATTTTAGTTAAATACCTGAAAAGATGCAGATTTATTTTTAGAGAGAGTGGAGGTTTATTTTCAGATGGAGTGAAGGCATTGCAAATAACTTCACTTTTTAGATCTCTCCTTAACACACAAAAGAAAAAAAATCCACATGCTCAGGGGAACTGTAAGCTGTCAGTCTTTGTCCATAAGCTTTCTTGGACCACAGTGATAACAGTATTTAAATTATTATTCTGCTGTATTAGAGATTGGTCAAATTTTGTTTAGCTCAGCTGGGCCCAGTGAGCTTGTAGGAAAGCAAGATCTGGGCAGTTTCCAGCCAGGGACTGACATGAAAATGACAGCAAAGATGCCTAGGTGGAACAGCTTATGTTCTTATTCCTTCTTCTCTTTAAATTAATAAAGACAGACTGAATTACTGATTTAATTACTGAAAGATGCAGATAGGTATCTGATAAATTTTAGATAAATGATAGAGTCATTTACATGAGATAGACACCTAGCCCAATTAGCTGTTTTCAAAGTTTCCAGTAAAAACCACACAGAAGCCATCTATGCATCTCTGTTCTATCTGAATCACAAAATACAATTGTGACAATCTCCCTTTCTTACAAGAAATATCCTCTTTGTATTTCAGGATTGACTCTTTGCATTCTCTGTAAGTGAGTTGTTATTCTGGCTTTGTGCAGAGGCCTGACTGGGACCAAAGGGGGCTACTCCATGCCTAGTTCATGCCCAAGCCAGATCTGGATTTAGAAATGGTGTTCCTTGGCAAACATCACTTGAGGAGCACAGGCAAAAAGCATTCTCCTGAACAAGATGCAGGTGCTTCCCTCTCCTCCCTCGACTCTTATTTTTCCAAACAATAAGGGAGGAAGTAAAGGTCATACTTTTTGTAAAAAAACGTGCAAGTTAAAGGATGTGAGAGACCCAGGTTTAGTTCTCCTGTAACCTTCATGTTTGCCTGGGGAGCAGGCTGCACCCCAGCCTGACTGCCAAGACAGCTGCTTCCCAGGGCTGCAGCTTTGTTTGGGAAAGAAGTGAAGGTTTGTCAGAGGGTAAGTGATCATGAGAAGAAAGGGAGTGTAAGTTCTTCCAAACCCTTTTTGGTTTGATAGTAGCTGTATCCCACAGTGGGTATCTATCCAAAGGAAATATTACTGTTACCTCCTTCCATCCAGCTGCATTTTTAGGTGATTTTTAAGGCAAAAACCAGGGGCACTTATCTTTAGCAGAGCTTTAGAGATTCCCTCACACTTAAATAGTATTGTTGAGCTAGATGCCAGGAGAGGACCAAATTAAACACATGGCCATGCAATGCATTTGGCTCTGCTAGTGGGACTAGGATGTTCTCTCCTCCTGCACTTAGCACTGGTGAACCTGCACCTTGAATCCTGTGCTCAGTTTTTGCCCCTCACTACAAGAAAGACATTGGGGTGCTGCAGCACATCCAGAGAAGGGAAAACAAATCTGGTGAAAGATCTGCAGCACAAGTTGGATGAGGAACAGTTGAGAGAACTGGAGGTGTTTAGCCTCAAGAAAAGGAGGCTCGGGGGGCTTTATTGCTTTCTACAAGTGCCTGGAAGGATGGTGTAGCCAGGTAACCAGTGACAGGACAGCAGCACATCCAGAGAAGGGAAAACAAATCTGGTGAAAGATCTGCAGCACAAGTTGGATGAGGAACAGTTGAGAGAACTGGAGGTGTTTAGCCTCAAGAAAAGGAGGCTCGGGGGGCTTTATTGCTTTCTACAAGTGCCTGGAAGGATGGTGTAGCCAGGTAACCAGTGACAGGACAGGAGGAAAGGCTCTAAGTTGCACTGGGGGAGGTTTAGATTGCATAATAGGGACCATTTGTTCACTGAAAGCATTGTGAAATACTGAGGCAGACTGTGCAAGGAGTTGAGTTGCCATCCCTGGAGGTNTGGATGAGGAACAGTTGAGAGAACTGGAGGTGTTTAGCCTCAAGAAAAGGAGGCTCGGGGGGCTTTATTGCTTTCTACAAGTGCCTGGAAGGATGGTGTAGCCAGGTAACCAGTGACAGGACAGGAGGAAAGGCTCTAAGTTGCACTGGGGGAGGTTTAGATTGCATAATAGGGACCATTTGTTCACTGAAAGCATTGTGAAATACTGAGGCAGACTGTGCAAGGAGTTGAGTTGCCATCCCT
This sequence comes from Alaudala cheleensis, assembly GCA_013398995.1. Lineage (NCBI taxonomy): Eukaryota > Metazoa > Chordata > Aves > Passeriformes > Alaudidae > Alaudala > Alaudala cheleensis. The sequence goes on from VWYE01018100.1 coordinate 57,394, forward strand.
GGAGGTATTTAAGGGGTGCATAGATTTAGCATTTAGGGAGATGGTTTAGTGGTGGGCTTGGCAGCATTAGGCTAATGGTTGGAATCCATGACCTTAGAGGTCTTTTTCAACCTAAATGTTTCTATGATTCTATGGTTAGCTCTAGCAAGATTCCCATTCAGATGAGGGTTTTATTATTCCTGTCGGAGATACTCCTCTCTTTGTTTTTAAGGTAGAATTTGCATCTCATTCAGGAATCCAGAATGGCTAGGTCAGCGCCAGGCTGCAAAAATTTAGACTCCAACTGTTTAAGACACCTGATGCTACCTTAGGCACTATGGAGCAACCTGTGTTGCCTATGGCTGCCACTCCAGAGAGATATAGATGCCTCAGAAGTCTTCTGTCACACACATTTGCTGTAACAGAGTTTCTTAGAGAACGTGGACATGAGGTTCTTTGGAATGAAATTTGAGCTATCCCAAACTGGGCCCCAAGTTTTGGGCCTGTATTAGAAGTTAAGAAGCCTGTTGCTCAGTTAGAAATTAGATTAAGGTGTGTGTATGTATTAAATAGGATCATTAGAGTGAGATTATGGTATCTACCTTAAAGTGACATTTTTTTGTATTCCTTTTACACTGTATACCAATTAGAATGCACCCGTACCTGTAAACTATCTGGAACTGTATTTAATCATCCATTTTGAGCAATAAAGGGAGAACGTATGATGCAACTTTATTGGTTGGAAGTCTGCATTGCTCAGACCAGCTTCCAGATATTAATAAGGACCCTGTTTTTAATTTGCCAGCCCATGTGGGTGTCTGTGATGCTCTAAACAGTGTCAAAAAAGCACTGTAGGCCTGGGAATAGGCAACCTGAATCTCTCCCACAAACATCTCTGCAAATCTGTCTTTTGTATGCTCTTGTTCAGGTTTGTGTAGAAAGTGCCTCAGAGTAAAAGTTACTCTCCTGCTTTTTTCTAAATTCCCGTTGCTTAGCCATTGGATTATATTTTGTTCCTGGAGAAAAGTTCACCCTGTAAGGATCTCCAGTTGCACAAGTCAACAGAATAAGTCAACAGAACTAAAGTAACAGTGCCCCAACTCAGATGAACAGAGACTTGTGGTAATTTCTGGAGTGTGTTCTCAAGTGCCTGATGGCTTGAGTGAGATTCAGATACATGCTTTATTGAACAGCAGATCTGCACAACTTGCCCTCTGGAAAAGAAATTTCCATATCAGTTTTTCTGCTTTGAAAAAGCCTTTAGTTAAACTTAGGTATTTTGTTAAATTCATCAGATATTACCAATTTAAAATGTGATTTGGAAAATATCCTGGGGTTGATGAAGAGTGCACAAGAAAGTATAAGGAAAAAAATCTGACCTTTGATATTTCACACAATATGAAGGCCTCCCACAATCAGTCAGATGAAAATGTGAAGGCTGTCAGTATACCAAGGAACAGAACTTTTGACTTATTAATATTACACACCCAAGACACTTCCAGCTTTCCTAAAAAAATAATAATAATAATTGCATTTTTTACCTCCTAAGGTATTTTTACATGTTTGTTTGCTCTTTATCTTCAACGTACTATAACAGAGAGCACATGATGGACTACGTGGCTTTGATTCCATTCAGGATTTGGAATCTAGAACTAATTATTTCTTCTTTTTCTTTTTTTTTTTTTTTTCAGTATGATTGTGTCTAAAGATCTTGTCATGGCTGTGGTTAATCTCTGTCAAAAAATCTGGAGGGATTTCTCATGTCAGACTAGAGAGTATTGATGAGCATGCAGCCCTATGTATGAAAAATCTTTCTTTGCACAGTTTGCAATATTATTTGAATGAAGAGTTACTTTCCTGCTGCTACAACCACATCATTTTCTTTACAGACATTTTCTGTTTTGAAAATAGTCTGTGGCTTGTGTTTTCCCACACCTTTCTGCTTGATTGCAACAAGTTTGTGAGCAAGGTCTCCCAAGTTACTCCAGTGAGGAGTATCTTGGAGATGCCTTTTGCATGTGTTCCTGAGCAAGAGTGTTTTTTTTACACTGCAGCCTTAAGTCTGTAGGAGGCTTTGGCTCTCCAGTTTCACCCTTAAGGAGTTTTTTTCTAGGATTGTTTTTAATAACCTCACCTTCTTAGTCCATATAAGAAACCATGCCGGTCTGTGCTTAGTGAAGTGGCACTTGTCCTCCCAGTGAGAGATTCCCTCTTGAATCTATACAAATTACTATGCATTATTTCATTACTTAGTTTTTTAGAAGAAAAAAGCCAAATATTCTATAGAACCTTCCTTTTCTTCCTAAATGGTAAAATTGGTATCTGCTCTCCACTCAGTTTCTTAGACTTTTGAATTTTCTGGAGAAGTTTATTGTATCTTTTCATTTCAGTCAAGAGATGTTTTATTCTGGTTGCATGCTGGGAATCTTTTTCCAAAGTGGTTAAAAATGATTGAAGGGTACACCATTCCAATATCAAAATTTTTGAAGAAATCTTAGTCTTTGATATCTTTATGATTTGTTTGATGAAAGACAGTCTACGTTCAAAATATGCATTATGTGCATAATTTCTCTGAATCTGAGCAAAGATTTTTCAGGCTCCCTTAGGAGCTGGCCTGTAAGCTTGCTTTAGTGCTTTTTGCTTTGAGAGCTGGTCGACTGGGAAAGACCTGTCATGGAAATTTTGTAGTACTGAAAATTTTTGATTTAGTACAGAATCCAAAAGCATTTTCCTCTCATGTGGAACTGCTTAGATCTGGGATTTACGGCTGAATTTTGGTCTTAATGTCTCATCTGCCCTGTGTGTGGGATTTTCAGAGTTTGCAGCTGTTGGACAGGATCCGTACACCTTTTGCAGCTATTTTCCTATATTGTCCCTATTCAACAGCCTGAGGCACCTTCAGAATCCATAAGGCTTGTTAGCCTATTTGAGTTCATCAGTAAGTCCCTGAAGTTGATTGTAAGGAGCATATTTCGCTTCAGAAAGAGAATTATATCCAAAAAGAACCACTGTTTGTTCTTTAATCTGGGATTAAAAATTTTTATACGTCGACTTTTTGTGAAAATTTTCTATTATTTCCTCTTCCTCCTCTCAAATGAGGCCACCACTCAATAGCAATTATTTAATATATTCAATGCCTTTTGCCATCTGTTTTGGATGCTTACCCCTGACTTTTTTCACCCCATGAAAATAGAGATGCTCAAATTCATTAGCTGGAATTCTTTTGTTTGCAATAATGTCTTTCCTTTCCAGTTATCCTGAAAAACCAGTGATATACTATGTTTGAAGGGTACACAATTCCAATATCAAAATTTTTGAAGAAATCTTAGTCTTTTGTCTTAGTCCTAGAAATCTTAATCCCTGTACTGTGTTAGGGAAGTTTTGCAGACAAAACTTTCAGAACATTAACCAGGCTGCTAGTTAAATAATACTGGCTTTGTCAGGAATATGGTGTGGATCTCATCACTATGCAACTGCATTGTAGTCTGTAAAAAATTACAAGTGATTTTTGATAGGATATAGGTTCAAGTAACTTCAAGAGCAGGTGGTATTTCACCAAAACCCTGATCTTCAGTGATGTGACAGTGCACAATAGAGGTCCAGATGGGGAAAAGAATGTTTGAAAGTGGCATTTTTTCCAAGTTTTGTGCTTGCTATGGATGTCCATTCTCCATGCAAATCAAAACAATGAGTAGTGCAGACCTCTCCTGAGTGGCTCTATTCTCAAGAGATTTGCTTTGAGTTATTGAGGAGCAGTCTGTACGCTACCTGCATTTGATATGGTTATGCATCTCCTGTGTTTATGCCACTAACAACAAAGTTTCTGGCTATGATGATGGGATGCAAAAATTTAAGGCTGAGGTTTTTTTTTTTCTGCTGAAGAAGATTTGTGGTTTGAGAAGCAGTTGTGATGGTGGGGAAGGGGGACACATGCAACTCTGTGGTTCTCTGCCTCAGTGATGGTCACTTGACTCATTGTAGCTATAGTTTGTTTCTTGGTGGAGAAAGTGTTGGGGTTTTTTTTGGGGACAATATCCTCTTCCTAAGGAAAGACTTTGTTTTGATAACTACTACTATTGCTCTCCTATTAAAACAAACACCAAACATTTTAATTTCCCTAAAAAAAAAAAAAGTAATGATGGAGGAAGAAGACTCAAACTCCATTTCAGTCCTCTAAAATAGAAGAAACTTCAAGGTGATGAAAAATTTCACAAGAAATCATCTTCAAAGAGCCCTGATCTCATCAGCCTCCCCAACAGCACTGAGCCCTTGAGCAGGACGACACTGTGCATCTCCTGTTTCCTGGCCTCTCTTAGGTGTTATACTGCAGATGCACTGGCTGCTGACCACCTGTCAGGGAGGATGAGGATGGGGTTTCTCCCCTTGATTCTGCAATTTCTGTCTTTTCAGAATAGCTGGTTGCAGGACTGAGAGGAGGGAAAGCAGATGAATATAACCATTGTTTGCTTGTTTTATAAGTCTGGGCTGCGTGTACTTGTGCTTCCTCACTCATTTAACTTCAAGAGAGTTGACGACCAGATAAAATATGGAACAGAATCTAGCTGAAAATATTCACAGTGACCTTGAGGATTTAATGAGAAAAAGAATATAATGCTATCTATTCTTCTGTTTGTTGTAGTTCTTTTAATGTGTTTTATTGTAACTACACTGGCATTATTAGGACAAATAAATATTGTTTCTTTTTAAAAGTGCTTCTAGTTTTCTGGTTTTGTTTGTTTTTTCTCCATCCTTCCTGCCATGCTAACAAATTAGCCACTCTGCTGGGAATGGATGAAAATAGCTCAATCTATCCATCTGAAAAGCACATACATTCTAAGAGGAAAGAGTAAGATTTTTATATACAAGCCTAGAAGAACACAGTGATTTCTGCCTCTTGGAATGTTTTTCAAATAAGGTAGGAAGTCAAGATCTTCTTCATAGTGTATCTGTCTTTGTAACATCATCACCAGTTTGCTTTATATTTAGCAGCCCGTCTTGTTTATCAGTTGAATATTACAAGCTCCAAGTTTCCTTTTGTGTAACACCCAACATACAAGCTACTGATCTCCAGTGTGTCACCTGCATCTGTGCTTTCCAAGCTTCACCCAGAAAATATTTCTAATTAAGTTCTTAAGTCAAGCCAATCCAGCCTCTGCAAACTGTTATCTGTAAACTCTATAAACTCTATAAACATTCTCCTGCCATATTTCCAATAATTTATTGCTTTCTGGTTAGATTGATACCTCCTCCTCTCTATCATAGGTATCTAGGCCAGAAGTTATTTCTGAAGGCTCCAATACAGCCAGCCAAGACTTAATGATGCTTAATGAATCCATAAAGGACTTAGCTGTATTTCAACCCCAGCTAGTCACTACGTATCTGCCAGCTCACTCCCTCTCTTTATTACTGGGTTGGGGAGGAGAATCAGAAAAAAGATGAAACGCATGGGTTGACATAAGGGTTTGATAGTTGAAATAAAATAATATATAATACCACTACTAATAATACTAATAGTAATAATAACACCATAACCAATAGTAACTGTAATGAAAAGGAGAAAGAGAAATTAAACTGAAGAGAAAATACCACTGCTCACCACTGAGTGACTGATGCCCAGCCCATCTCCCAGCATTGATTGCCCCTCCTAGCCAACTCCCCCCAGTTTATGTGCTGGGCTTGATGTTCTGTGGTCTGGAATATCCCTCTGGCCAGTTTGGGTCAGTTGTCTTGGCCTTGCTCCCTCCTAGGTCCTTGTGCAGCTCCTGACTGGCAGAGCAGAGGAATCTGAAAAGCCCCTGGCTCCAGGGTAAGCACTGCTGAGCAACAGTTGAGCCATCAGTGTGTTATCAACATCAGTCTTGTTGCTTTGGGATGGTTGACTTGAAACAGAGACTGGACAGAACTAGAGAATAAAGCAAATATTTTTTTTTTTTTTTAAGGCTCTTCAGGATACTCTTGATACTTCTTAACTAGCTTTGATGATTCTTCTAAAAAACTACTTTTTCCTGAATCTTCTGGCTACCCCCTGTCTCTTTGGGTCTATTTGCATATTGGGTTTAATTGTCTAATTACAACTCTAGGTTGTGAAGTTTCATTTTTCTTGTTTTTTTCTTTAGTCTATCGTTTATGTTTTTGGGTTAGAAAGTTGTCTTTGGTTTTCGGCAGGAAAGGATTTGTTTTGTCTACTTACTACTTACTAGCACTTAATATGAAGTTTAAAACTACACTTGTAACAGCATGGAATCTGGAAAATATAAATGCTAAAATTAAAGGTATTATTATTTTCTTTTAGAGGCTTGACAAGGCTTTTTCCTTGTCAAGTCTCTATTTGAAATATTTACTACTAATAGATATTTAATAATAAATAAGTACTTATTACTAGTAAATAAATAACAATAATGAATATTTGACTATGGATAAATATCTAATAACAGTAAATATTTAGTAGTAATAACAAGAAATAATGATGAACAGTAATGAGGTCTACTACAGTATTGTTCAAAACAATGATGATTTTGAATGGTTTTAGTTACATAGAAGAAATCTTTTAAAGTATGTTTTTATCTGCATTAGTCTTTGTTGTCTCTATTCTTGTAGTTGTTTCAGGAGTTGAAGTTTTCTTAACTCGGGAGTAGTGAATATACGGTCTTTTGCCAGCTATTTTGATGGCGGTGAGGGTCGTTAGTAGAATTTGGAATGGGCTTTTCTACTTGGCTTGTAGAGGATCATTGTTTTACTACTTAACATAGACTTAATTTCTAGGTTGGAAGGGGTGTGTAGGACTGTCTAGTCTTAGAGGTCTGGATACCACAATGTAAGGTTGGAGTTTCTGTAAATTGGAACTTAAATCTATTAGATATTTTTGTAAATCAAGTTTTTCTTTCATGTGAATTTTACTTGGAATATGTGGGACTTGGTATGGTCTGCTATATAGGATTTCATAAGGACTGATGTTATCTCTCTGCCTTGGTTGTATGTGGATTTTCAGGAAGGTTATAGGTAAGGTCTGAACTTATGTTATGGATGTTTCTTGATAAATTTTGCTAATTTGTGATTTGAGAGTCTTATTTATACGTTTGACTTTACTGATTGCTTGGGGTCTGTAAGGTGTGTGTAGATCTTAAGTAATTCTCAAAATTCAGTTAACTTTTTTAACTACTGTTGTAACAAAATGTGGCTCTCTATCTGATGACATTCTTAAGGGAATCTTAAATTTTGGAATTATATGATTGAGTAAAACTTTGACTACTTCTTTAGCTGTATTGGTGTGACAGGGTTAAGTTTCTGGCTATCTACTAAAGGTGTCAACTAATACTAATATGTACTGGTATTTCTCTTTGCATGGTAACTTTGCAAAATCTATTTGCTAGTAATTTCTAGGAAGATCTCTTGTTTTTGCTACTCTTAACATAACTCTTTTCTTCGTGTTAGGGTTGTTTTTACAGCAGGTTTCACATTTGTTTACTACTGATTGTATTATGTCAGCTATCATATTCGTTATTATTACTTTCTTTAGATGTTTTAGAAGATTTTTAATTCTAAAATGTGTATTTTCATGTTTTCTTTGAGTTAGTTCTAGAAGGATTAGGGGTGGAACTACAACTTGATTTGCTGGTGTAACAGCTCACTTACTTTCTGTGATTTTAGTTTTAAGAAACTTGATTAATTTGTGGTTTGTTTGGTTATATTTAGGGGTGAGCTCTGATAAATCAATTTCTTTTTGTGGCACTACTGTTAGAACACTTTTTTCTGTAATCTCTCTCGCTGCTTTATTAGCAAATTGATTTTTCAACTCTGGTTTTCTCTTTTTGGTGATTTCTACAATGCATGACAGCTACTTTTCTGGGTTTTTTTAATGCTTTCTAGGAGGGCATGAATTTGTTTAGCATGTTTGATTTGATTATTTTGAGTATTTAGAAGTTTTCTCTCTAGATGGCTTTATGGGTATGGACAATACTAAATGCATATTTTGAGTTAGTCTATATATTTACTTTTTTATCTTTACTCAGGTTTAAGGTTCTTGTTAGTGTAATTAGTTTAGCTTTTTGTGATGACACATTTGCTGGTAAAGCTTTTGCCTCGATCACTTTATTTTGTGTGGTTACTGCATACTCTGTCATCTTTTTGCTATTTTTTATAAAGTTGCTCTTATTTGTAAAGAGTTCTTAATTTGGATTTTCTAGGGGTACATTTTTCAGGTCAGGCTGGTTGGAATAGACTTTTTCAATTGTCTGCAAACAGTTATGTTCAGGTTCTATTCTCAGAAAGGCTTGTATCTCTCTCACGGTACAGGGTTCTGGGAGTCGACAGATGGTTTCTTTCTGTTCTCTGCTGAGCTGTCGGTGTCTACGGAAGATCTCGAGCTCTAAGTAAATTACTGTTTCTTTGGCAATCTGGGCTTTGTTTTTAGAAACTTTATACTCACTTACTCTTAGAAAGTTTAATAAACTTATGGTAAGTTGTATGTAGTCGTCCTTAGTTCTGGCTGCAAGTAGGATGTTATCTACATATTGAAGCATAACTCTGGTTCTTGTTTTTTCTAGTTTTTTAATTTTTTTTTGCTAACTCATTTCTAAAAATTGTGGGTGAGTTCTTGTAACTTTGTGGTAAACGTGACTAAGTGAGTTGAGTTTTTCTTTTTGTCTCAGGATTTTCTTCTTTAAAAGTAAACACCTCTTGACTGTCTTTATGCACAGGAATGTAGAAAAAGGTATTTTTCAGGTCTACAACAGTAAACTACTCTAATTCATCTGTCAGTGCGGTTAAAAGAGTGTAGGGATTGGCTACTACTGGGTGTGTGTCTTCTGTAATCATATTAATTGCTCTTAAATCTTGTGCTAATCGATAACTTTTGTTATCTGCTTTTTTAATAGCTAAAATTGGAGTGATAAATTTGGATTCACATTGTACTAATAAACTATGTTGTAAGAATTTATTAATTATAGGTGTTAATTTTTTTGACTTTCTACTTTTAAAGGGTATTGTTTTTGCTTTACTGGTGTGGTTCTTGGTTTGAGGGGAATAGTTACTGGTTCTGCTCATTTTGATTTTCTTGGGATATTACTGGCTTGGACTATCGGATTTACTGCATTTTCAACTTCAACAGGGATTTCGCTTAATTTTTCTTGGACAAAAAGTGCAGTAACTTGGACAAATTTAGATTCAGGAATTATAACTTGTACACTTTTTCTTTTTTTTTAATTTAATTTCTGCTTCTAATTATTCTAGTAAGTCTCTCCTTAGTAATGGTTTCAGAGAGTTAGGTATTGTCTTGGTTTGAAAAGACAGGTATCTGCTAGGGGGAAACCGGTGCTCTCCCCTTGCAATGGAGACTGTAAACCCCCCTCCCTCCAAATTATTATAAATTTGAAATTAAGGGGCTCTCAGGCAAAAGATGTGGGAAGTTGGGAATAACAGGTGTTCTTTACTAATANGAGGGAAAAAATTCCAAGGGCAAAACAAAACAAAACAAGAAAAACCAAATCCAACCCCCAAGAGGTATATAGAGGAATTGATGGGTTACTCAATGATTTTCTAATTTAAATTTTACGGGTTGGAAAAAAGGTTGTGTATCAGTTACTCTTGTTGCCTTAACAACATGTACAGTCTCGTGATTTAGTTTCTCTTCTTGGGTATTTAACACAGAATAAGTAGCTCTAGTATTTACTAGAAATTTAATGTCTTCTTTCTTCAGCTTAGCTACAACTAAAGGTTCTGCTGGGGAAGAAACTTTCGGTCTCCGTTATTTAGAATTTGAGTCACTTGAGGTTTGTATTACAGGGAGTTGGGGAACTGAGGAATTTTCTTTTAATACTGGTTAGTCTTTTTTCTAATGTCTCCTCTTTTTGCAATATGCACACTGGTCTTTTTCTGTAGAGGAAGTTTTCTTGGGCGACTTTTCTTGAGTTGTTTTTTCATTAGGTTGAGATCTAACTTTTTCAGTTGCGCTTCTATCTCGAAATACTTTCTAAGTAACTTCTAGCAATTTGTTAATGTCTCGGATTCTCTCTCGTTTTTGTAGCTTTTTCTGCATATTATTTGAAGCTTTACTTATGAACAAAAGCACTAAATGTGCTTTCCTATCAGTTGATTCTGGATTTAAATTTGTATATTTAATAGCAGTTTCTGTTAGCTTGTTTGAAAAATCAGTGGGGGATTCATTATAATTCTGTTTATTTTATAAATCTTTGACTAATTAATTGCTTTAGGTACACTATGTTTTAACTCATATACCACTAGGTTCTGATATCGTTTTAATCTTGCTATTTGTTCTGGTGTATTTGAATTTCATCTTGGGTTTTTAAGGGAAATATCTGGGGAACAGTCTTTTGAAGTAATCTATTTGCAATGTTTGTTTTAACTGATGTAATGATGGTTTTGTTTACTATTCTTTTCTCGGTAGGGTTAAGTAATGTGTTTAATATAGTATTTAAATTAGCTCGGTCGGGGTTTTGTGAGTTAATTGCTCTTTCTACTAGCATAGTTACTTTATCTGGGTTTTCTTTATATTTCTTCACAGTGGCTTTCTATTGCTCTAGTTCTATAAGGGAGTATGGAACTTTCACATACAGTGGCTTTTGATTATTGATGGCTTGCTTTAGTGGAGCTTGGAAGACAGGTTTCTCTGGTTTTTTGCTTTAGTACGTTTCGCAATTGGATTACATTTTCTTTTTGCTTGTCTTGATAATTTTCTTCTCCTTCACCTGCCTAAGGCAGCAAGGATCCGATTAATTTTTTCTTTTTCTTCAGTATTAATTTATCTTTTTCTTTTGAGTTGTTTGACTCTGTTGTCTCTATTATAGATAACTTGTTTTGTCTAATCTTAACAGTTGGAAGCATTATACATGATTTACTCTGGCGCTGAGCTCTGTGTCTGCGTGCTTTAATGACATCGTTTGAAGCAGTACCTTGGCTTTTAGGGTTACAATGGGAATTTACAGGCTTAGAAGTGGAAGTACTTTTTTCTTTTTCTTTTACTGACTGGGAGCTTGTTACGGACTTGCTCTACTCTACTCTTTTTTGCTGGGATGGCGGGGGTAGGAACGGTGGCTTAGCAGGGGCCGGGGGGTGAGAGGGCTGTGCTGGCTAGCGAGAATGGTAGGGCTGAGCTAGCCAGTAGAAGTGGCAGCGGCTCTCCCGCTCTAGCTGAGGGCGGAGCTGGGAACGACGGAGCCGTCTCGAATAC